>OY723271.1:1766167-2107774 GCA_963210315.1 Rhynchopus euleeides
GATTGAAGGACACGGCCTCACCTACAGACACGCTTTTGACAGATATGGCGGCAGTCGCAACCCTGCTGTTGCTCGGTGCAGTGGGATGGGGACCCTGTCTGATGACCGACAGTGCACAGTGTCTGCGCATGAACGATACCGGAACAATTGGGCATCCGTATGCGGTGTCTCACTCACCGGATGGGACCAGGCTCGCCCTGGGGTTTACTTCCAGCCGTCTGCCGGAGGTGTGGAGCGCAGTAGACGGGCAGCTCCTGTTCACCGTGCAGCAGCTCCCCGGCCTGCCCCTGCCTGTCACCGCATCGCCTCGTGGCTTGCAGTTCTCGCCTGATGGGTCTCTCCTTGCCATGACAGGCAACGACGAGTACCTGCGTGTGTGGAGTGGCACCAACGGGTCCTTGCTGGCCTTCATCGACTTGCAGGGGGGTAGTTGGAAGCTTTCGTTTTCGCCTGACGGTCAGTACCTCGTGGTGGGGAATCATGGTGCGCCGACTGTGTACAAGGTGGCAGACTGGTCTGTGGTGACCACGTACACTGGCCACACCGGTGCGCCGATCAGGGCAGTGGCCTTCTCAACTGACTCGCTGTCGGCTGTCTCGGGTACCTACAGTGCTCTGCACGTGTGGGGTGTTGCTGACGGTGTGAAGTACCTCACTCTGACTTTCCCGTCGGATTGCACCAACACTGGATCCATCGACTTCTCTCCTGACGGCACGATGATTGCCGTCGGATGCTATGTTAACGTGAATGTAAACAAGGTGAGGGTGTACCGGAAGACAGATGGGTTTCAGCTGAAGGAATACACCGGTGGTAGACACGTAAGGTTCTCACCAGATGGGTCGCGGTTGCTGTCGGCTTCCAGCGGAGGTGACCTGTACGTCCACCGCATTGCCGACTGGTCACTGGTTGAGACGATTTCGGCCCCTACACAGCACGGCTTCCAGGACATGGACTTCTCACCTGACGGTGCTGTGCTGACCACCGTGTCCTACAATATGATCATCCGGCAGTGGTGGTATCTGGCACCGGCCACCATTGCACCCCCGACGGACGTGCCTGAGACCACCACACCTCCGACCATTGCACCGACGGCTGCCCCGACGAATGCGCCAACTGCACCCCCGACCACAGACACACCTGCACCACCTTGCTCCGCAGACACATCCGTGCGTGCCTGCGGCACGGATGCGGGCAGTGCGTGTCTGCTCTCTGTCTGCCACCCCAGCTCGGGTGTGCACAGTGTTGCCTATTCGCAGGATGGTGCTCGCCTTGCAGCTGGCTCCGGCTCTGTCGTGCGGGTGTTCGACGCTGAGACAGGACATCAGCAGATGCGTGTGGCGTGTGTGGATTTCGTTGCGCACAGCGTTGCCTTCTCGCCAGACGGGACGCTGCTGGCTGCGGGGGGTGTGGGTGGGCGTGCGGTGGTGTGTGACGCGGCCACCGGTGCGCTGCTGGCGGAGCTGTCCGTGGCTCTGGGGACACGTCTCGGGCCACAGGGTGTGAAGCTTCCTGTGAGGCGCGTGAGCTTCTCGCACGACGGGCAGCTGCTGCTCGCAGTGACGGAAGGGGACTGGGCGCTGCGTGTGTTCAACCGGGCCAGCGGGTGGCAGATGACTACTGCCATCCAGAAGCGTGTGCGTGACGCAGTGTTTGCGCCTGTGGCTGTGGGTGTCAGCAACGACTGCGTACTGGCAACGGCTGTTGCCGCTGTTGACGAGGGCGTGCAGCAGTGGCGTGGGGATCACGGTGGGCGTGTGGACGTCCCTATCGGCAGCGATGTCTTGGGGGACGTGGTGTCGCTGGGGTACACTGCGGATGCGGCGCTGCTGGCGCGTGGCTACTCCGACGGGACAGTGCGTGTGCGCCGCCTGACGGAGTCCTCCGACTCCCTGACTTTCCAGCTGCCAAGTGGGGTGCTGCGGGCAGTGGCGGCCGGTGCCGCTGGGCTGACTGCCGCTGTTGGGTTGGACGACGTTGTAGTGCGCAGCACGTCGCTGTCGCGCCACTTCACCCACCACGGCCTGGTGCACGCGGTGGCACTGTCGCCCGACGGGACCCGTGTGGCAACAGCTGGCGCTGACGGGTCGCTGATGGTGTGGTCTTTGCTGTGAGCTTTTCTGCTCCGGGACCAGTGCGCTTTTCTTTGTCCACACCCCCCCTCTCCCCACTGTGGCTTGTCTGTGCAGTATCTCCTCTCACCGGAGATGATTCGGCCGTTGCACACAACAATGCGAAAGGCACCGAGCACGCTGTGCCTGTTCCCACCCATGCCACCTCCCCACGACACAGCCACAACAACTGGCACGACTGGCACCGAAGTGCCCTTCGCCTCTGTTCGGCGCTGTGCCCGCACAGCCCTGCTGTGTGCACAGTGCACCCCTGCCCACCTGCTGCACTGCTTTCCTGCTGCGTCACACCCGCACCCCGGCTTCGGCAAGGGTTCAGTGTTGTGTGTATTGTTTGTGGTGCAGCATCCAGCGGGCATTTCTCTTGCAAACCACCCACTTGCGCTCTGTATCTGAGCCTTTCCAACGTCCTTCACTGCTCCCACACTCAAATAGGCACGCCGCCTGCACTGTGGTGAGTGACTGTCCCATCTGTATTCGCATTTTTCTTGTTTTGTTGCTGGTGATGTGTTGGTGCTGTCTGTATCAGCACCCCGCCCGAGAACAGGCAACGCTTCGCCAACAGGAACCTTTTCCTCGTGTTCGCTTCATCACATCGCTTGCCAAGTGCTTCTTCAAAGGTTGCAATGCCACCAATTCTGTTCATGGTGTGTCGAAGGACACATGTCACAGCATGTCACATCGCCTCATTCGAATAGCCAAACGTGCCTCGCCTTTTCCTGTTTTTTCATGTCACACTCCAATGTCTGCGTGGTGCTCCCGCGACACTGCACGGCCAGTGTGCGCCACCCAAGTATTCCAGAGAACAGAACAACGGACATACGAACCCCTGGGTGTGGCAGTGTTGTTGAAAGCGTGATCAGAATAAGAGGCGGCTGACCAGAGCCACATGCCGTTGGTGTTTCCAACCCACGCCGCCGTTGCCTTGAGTACAGCAATAAAACACGCCAGCCACTCTCCCCCCACTTCCACCCCCACCCATCACAGCCCCTGCCACTTGTGTCGCCTTCAAGCGAAGACAGTGATGTTGCTGGCTGATTGTAGTGGTCAGCAAACACCCGCCCCACGACAGAGACACGGAGACGTGTGATACACAGCGCAGCTTGTCAGGCAGGGCGCGGCACATCCATTGCCAAGAGTGAGGTCTGTTCAAAATGGGTAAGTCTGCCAAGGCGACGCGTGGTGGGAACAAGATGCGCAAGAACCCCATCCGCGATGTGACGAAGACAGTATGTGCGATGCCTGCATGCCAGAACACGGCAACAAATTCATAGCCAGCCCATTCAAAATGTCAGTGCAGCTGCTCGGATGAGACGTGGCTGCACTATTCCAACGAGAATTGAGAAAATCAGACAAAATCACAGATGTTGGACTGATCGACGCAGGCAAACACACCACACACACCCTCACAGACCGATTCCTTGAAGGTGATTGCGAAGAAGGCCCAGCAGAACCTGGCCAACGTGACGAAGAAGGCGACTGGCGGGGCGATCGTGAAGGGGGCTCTTCCCTCTGAGAAGAAGACCCGCATCCGCGCCAGCACAAAGAAGAAGTGCGTGATCAAGTGATCCCACCCACACCCTCTATTTTGATCTGCCGCCACCCCCGCCCACCCCCAGCCTCAGCAGCAGGAGAGGGCTGGCACCTCTGGGTGCCACCTTTTCGATTCGGCAACGGGAGGGGAGGGCAGGGCAGATCTTCAGCCTTTGCTGGGTTATATTTCCGTTACTTTCTTCGGCAAAAAAAATGCACACACCGCACCGACATCACTCCTCTTTCTGCCCCACAGTCGTTTTGCTAGCCCTGTGTTGATCGGTCTGAGTGTGTGTGTCGACAGCGTTTCGCGTGGGTATGCCTGACTGGCCAATGCCCCATGTGGTTTGATGGCCCGCCTGTCACCCCCACCCCTTCTCGGGTGCGCTTTTGGGGCGATCTCGCGTGTGGCTATTGTCTCATCGGGAACAGCAGGGGAGGGGGCGGGCTCTCCTCTTTGGTGAACCTTTCAGTGGGAGTGGTTGCACCACAGCTGCATCAGCCACCCTCTGCGCCTCCCCCCCCCCCCCCCCCCTCCCCCCCCGTCCATCGGTTCCGTCAAAAAAAAATCAGCTCAGCTAGCCCACAAAAATCAGCAGAAAAAATCGAATACGAATCAGAAAGCGTGTGGGGTGTAGGTGTACCGGGGGGTGGGGGATAGTGTGATCGGAAGCACGCACGAAACTCGGTGACTCGCCCTCCCCCCCCCCCCCGGTCTCTGGCGCTACGAAGTTTGTATACCTATCTATATAGGAAGGTGTCAATCCTCCAAGCCACGGAGATATCTCTCTGCAAAGCGGTGGTCCACCGAGGGGCTTTGTCTCGCGGGTGGGCAGCGCTGCCCACCCGCCATTGGATGCGAGATGCTCTGTTTTCATCTGCCCTTCACAGCCACCACCACCAACGCCAGGCCTCTAGGACTCAACAGGGGTCCACCTGCCTTTGTGTGGCAGAAGGGGGTGCGGGTAGTGCAGCACTGCACTTCCTCGGGGGGAGGCGGGGGCGGGGGCGCCGCGCGGGGCGATGCAGGCCGCACAGCAGCTCGTCGCCGTGCGCATCAAGGATGGCCTCTTCGTCGGCAACCAGACCAGCTCTCAGGACAACGACTTCCTCTTCATGAACAAGGTCACCCACATCATCAACTGCGCCGGGAGTGAGACGCCGAATCTCTACCAGCAGGCGAACATACACTACCTCAGCTTCCACTGGCGTGACCTGCCGAACACAGTGCTGTTCGATGCGGAGGGGCGGAACGTGCGGCAAATATATGAATTCATCGAGAAGGGTCTCGAGAAGGGGGAGTGTGTTCTGGTGCACAGTGTGCTGGGGGTGAGTCGGTCATGTGCAGTCGTCGCAGCCTATCTCATGCAGAAATATGGGTGGTCGCTGGACAACACCATTGCCTTCATGAGGACGGCACATCCCGATATGGATGTGAAGCCGTACTTCCTGCGGCAGCTGGGCATTCTGGCGCGCAGGCTGGAGCAGGAGTATGACATCTTCCACCCCGAAATCGACACCGCGTCGTTTGCCCTGGATAACGAGCAGTGGATGCTGCGCAACACCTACACAAACTCCCTCGGGTTTGACCATGTGCAGAACGCGGATATCCGCAAGACGGTGATCGAGTTTGAGGAGCGTGAGAGGCAGGTGGCAGCCTCGCGCCCCCCGAAAAAGCGCATCACCTTCTCCGACACAGGCCAGGGTCCTGCGGTGTCCTCCGCCGTGACGAAGCCTATCATCGCCGGCAAGCAGCCCCAGGAGGTTCCCGAGAAGCTGCGCCTGCTCCCCGCCACACGCGGCATCCTGGCGAAGGCGCCGGAGACGCTGAAGCACGCCCTGCAGTCGCCCGATGGGATGCAGTGCACGAAGGAGAGCTGGCCACTCAAGTCGCACCACCCGAACATCCAAACATCCTCCTACCAGATGAAGGCGAACGGGGCGCAGCCCGTGAACCAGTTCCACCAGCAGCCGGGAAGCGGGCTTCACCAGCAGCAGCAACAGCAACAGCAGCAGCAGCAACAACAACAGCAACAACAACAGCAGCAGCAGCAACAGCAGCAGCAGCAGCAGCAGCCCGATGTCCCGGTTCCCGCTGTGCGGAGAGTTGACGGTCCGCAGACCGGAGGCTCCATCAACTACAGCGCCTTCCAGTCGCGGTTTGAGAGCCGCTCGGAGAACCCTCCTGTTGCCACACGGCAGCCGGAGCCGAACCCGAGGGGCGGGTATTCCTCCTTCACGTCGCTGTTCCAGCCGCAGTCGGCGGCAAAGACAGGGTCGCCGATGCAGCGCGCAGCGAGCGATCCCATGTCGGTACGCACCTCTTCCCCCGCGCAGCAGGCGGCAGCACAGCCGCACGCGCAGCACCCCTACGGCACGTCGGGGCTGCCCGGGCCGCAGAACGGGTCGGGCGTCGCAGGGACCCCTGCCTGGTCTGCAGGCATCGGCGGGTCCTTCGTCAACCCGCACCTGCTTCGGCGTGAGGAGGAGGCGGAGCCTGCTGGGCCCGCGTCGTCGGGGTATGGGGTGCCGCGTGGCACCGGTGGGTTTAAGAGCGCGGCTGCCCAGCAGCAGCAGCAGCCGCACCAGCCGCACAGCGTGTCTGCCCGGGAGAAGGAGGGGCTGCGTCGGGATAACAGCGATTTGGACAAACGTGGGCACGACCAGCGCGATGCTGGGCCCACAGCACAGCCGACGCGCGGCGGCCGGTCTGGCCTTGCACCGTCGTCAAGCTCGGGAGGGCTCCGCGGTAGGCAGAGCCAGCAGTTCTCGATGCAAGGTCCTCGCAAAGGCTCGCCGCTGCCTCAGAGGCAGGATGGAAAGGGGGCGCAGGTATGTGAGGGTGGTGTGGGAGGGGGGAGGGGGGGAAGGGTTGGGGGGGGGGGGGGCGTAGCACGTCGCGTGCTTGTTGGGCTGGCCCCATTTTACCTCCTCCTGTCAGCAGCAGCAGCAGCAACAGCAGCATCAGTACGACATGCACTCGACGCCTGTTCCGAACAACGTGGCGTTCGGCAGCTCCTCGCGAAGCGATAGGGTGCAGCCAGAGGTGTCGAAGTATGTGGGGCATGCATTGGGGGAGGTGGGGTGTGCATATGGAGAGTTCACCCCACGTGCGGCATTGCTGTGGGGTGGTGCCGCCAGCCCTTTTCTCACCCACACCCCGCCCACACCTCAACCTGCCTCACAGCTTTGGCTCCGCTGTCAGCCGCATCCAGGCACAGCACGGCGTGAGCCGGACAGGCACCCCTCCAAAACAGGTATGCCCAAACGTCTCAACAACGCTCGCCAGGGGTGGATGAAATATGGAGATCTCTCTGCCGCAATCCCCCCCCACCCCCCAACGCATCACACACATCACCAACCAACCAACCCACTCCTTTTCCTCTGCCGACAGCGCGCGGGGTCGCCTTCCGGGAGGCAGTCCAACACGGGATCCCCTCAGAGGCCGATGTCGCGCAAGACGTATTCGCTGCTGCACGGCTCCTCTGGGCGCGACAGCCCTATGGGTCGTGCGTCTGGCCGGGACAGCCCGATGGGCCGTGCGTCAGGGCGCGATAGTCCTGTTACCAGGCGCGAGCCGATGGGGCGAGTGACGGGCCGTGACAGTCCCCTCAAGAGAGGGAACACGCCGACCCGCGACAGGCCCGGCACACCCACTCGTGACACGCTGCGCAGTGACGGCTTCTCGCGCACAGTGGATGCCAGCACGCGTGCCCGGCAGGACACCCGTGCTGGGGACCCGCAGCCCCACAAGGCACCGTCGAGCTACGAGAGCTGGGTGAATGACTATGCAGGGAATGGGAGCTTCTCACGGGTATGTGGTGGTGTGTCGTTGTCAGAGGGGGGTGGGTGGGGGGGGGAGGGTCTGGGATTTGGGTGTGCCCAATGGTTAGGGGTTTGCGGAGTGCGGTTCGGTTCTGCGGGGTGTGGTGTAACGTTTTTTTTTTGATCCCTGCCCCTCACAGGATGACTACCCCAATCAGCCCGACTCGGCGCGGGGACCTGGGGATGTGCGGAAGGCACCCAAGAAACGAACAGGCCTTGCACCTGCTGGGAACAACCCGTCGCCTCTCGTGACTGGGATGCGGAAGCAGACGCGCACCTCCAGTGCGTCCGATCGCCTCATGTATGTATTGTAGTCTTGTTGCCTTCCAAAGCGTGTGATTTTGTCGGTGTGTAGTCTTGTGTGTGGCAAACAGTAGTGGTACCATCAGCCCATCATCTTGAGGTTTTCCCGCAAATCTTACTGCAAGGCAGGTGCCAAGACAGGCCCCTCTCAGGCTAGGCATGGTGCATAATTCAAAAGCCAACATAAAGGTGCACCGACATCAAACCCACACCTTACCACACCCCTGACGCACAGGCAGCCCACAGCGTCGTTCCTCAGAAAGACGTCCCGTGCAACATAGAACGTGATGCGTCGCGAAATATTGCAAAACTGACCCCCACCACCCCACCCACCCACCCACCCAATGTGTCAATATGAAATCCCATGTTTGGCCCTGCACACTGTGTCAAAACTGCGCCAGCCCACGGCACGTTTCTGCCATTTTATATTGTCTTCACATTTCTCTTCAGGCAGGGTGGGGTGGGGGGTGGAGGTGGGGGGTGCGTAACGCGAAGGGGCTCGTGTTGTTCTTTCTGACGGGGGGTGAAAATGATGCCACAGCGCATGTCACGGCGAGTTCGCTTTTCTGTGCGAAAAGTGAAAACATACTCAAGAAATAGTGACCGCCACTCGCCGCTGTTCATTCGCGGGTCCCATCTTGCACGCCACGCTTGGTGGTTTTCAATGCCAAAAAAGGCTTGAAGTTTTCCCACCTACCCCCCCCCCCCCCCCACCCACCACCACCACCCTGCCCCCTTCACTCCCTCTGTTGACTACCGCCTGAACAGGCTGTTCGCACCGCCCTACACCTAGCTTGACAAGGACAGGCCGGTGCTGTCCTAGGCTGTCAAGGTGGAGCATGTGTCAGAGGGTGAGGGGGGGAGAGGGGTGTGCGATTTTTTAGTTAGAAAAAAAGTGGGGGGGTGGGGGGGGGGGAAACGCATCGCGTGCCGTGGGTGCTGGCCATGGCAGTGTGGCCTTGGAAAGATAAGGCATTTGTTGTCAGGTTCAAAATGAACAAACAGAAAAAAAGGGCATGGCGCACCTTTGTCACCGCCGAATCGTTCTACACGTCAAGCCAAATGGGTGAATTTTTCTTGTCGTTGGAGGGCCTCGCGATGTTGGCCACCACTGTGCCAGCTTTTGCCAACTCCCTATTTTTGGTGGCACCCCCCCCCCCTAGGGGGGGTCAAATGGGGGTGACAAACACGATTTTTCAAAAAACCGGCGCAGAGGCCCCAAAGCCCCCGTAAACCCTCCAAACCCCCCCAGATCGGTCCGGAAACCCATCGAACCCCACTTTTCCACCATTCCGGGCACCTCAGGTGCCCGAATTGGGGTACCTAAATTTTGTGCCACCGTTTGGTACCGGACAGTGCCACTGTGTGGGAGGTTGGAAAAGAAAATGCCCCAACACACCACATCTGAGGGTTGCAATGCATGTTGCTTGCCAACCACGTCATCCGGTGGGTGTCAGGCGCTATGTAGGTGGCATCAGCCAGGTCTTCGATGTGTTCTGGCTTGTATATGTACCTCCCTGCCTGCGGCACAGGCACTGCCTTTGTCCCCCACACCAGCCACAGAGAGCGTATTGTACTCGGTCCACGGTTGCTGATTCATTGTGATGCGTTGTATCCTCGAGTGAACGTCACACACTAGTGACACCACCACCCGCCATCCGAGAGCTGTATTGACTTTGCGCGCTTCCGTTGCATTCACCTCGCCACGCATATTGCACTGTTCAGTACCAGTGCTCTTGGGCCAGGCAAAGTAGACCGCAGCAAGTACCAATTCTGGCACAATGGGTACCACGACAGCGCACTTCGTGTGTTCCCGGAATGTACAGCTCGTGTTGCAACAGTCGTTGTCAACACATCCCGGTTGTGGAGCACTGCTGCACAGGAATCACACGACCATCTGGACTTGTTCCGTACCTACAGGCAGCCTCCCGGTGCATGGTGGCAGGGAGGTACATATACAAGCCAGAACTCATCGAAGACCTGGCTAATGCCACCTACATAGCGCCTGACACCCACCGGATGACGTGGTTGGCAAGCAACATGCATTGCAACCCTCAGATGTGGTGTGTTGGGGCATTTTCTTTTCCAACCTCCCACACAGTGGCACTGTCCGGTACCAAACGGTGGCACAAAATTTAGGTACCCCAATTCGGGCACCTGAGGTGCCCGGAATGGTGGAAAAGTGGGGTTCGATGGGTTTCCGGACCGATCTGGGGGGGTTTGGAGGGTTTACGGGGGCTTTGGGGCCTCTGCGCCGGTTTTTTGAAAAATCGTGTTTGTCCACGTAAAAGGGTGGCATTTGACCCCCCCTAACCCCCCCCCCCCTAGGGCAGTGATTAAAAATTCGTGTTATTCGAATACGAATATTATTCGAATAATTTCTCGAAAAATTTTCGCCACGAATAATTCGCGAATTATTCGTGGGGTTTTACTGGGGTTTCTCTACTAGGAATAGGGACCTACTGCCCACACTCGGGTCGTGGGCGCAGCCCACGACCCCAGTGTGCCCTGAGGGGACGTGCAATCACTACATTGTGATGATGCGACGCCGAGAATCATCATCTGCAGTGCCTGGAGGAGTACGCTGCACCGTGCATTGAAGACAACAAGCGCTAAGGGGAGTGGGCACCGTCGCGCTGGTGGGACCATTATGGTGCCAGGCGGCCGCTGTTGCACTACGGGGCTGTACCTGATGGGGAAATCGTCATCCGCGATCCCTACCGAACTTGCGTGGAGGGAGCGGAGCCACCTGGGTCACTCAAAGGTGGAAGCACTACCCCGGTGCCCGAACCTGGGATACATTGTGCGTGCTTTATGCTGTTCCTGTTGTGCAGTTGGTGACTGGCAGGATAGCAACTGCCTCCTTCAAGATCCCTGTGGTGGAGACCTCCACGCGTGAGTGAGGTGCTGCCGATGCAAAGGGATCACCACACCTGTGTGCCGTACGGTCAGACATACGTGTGATGATTCATGAGGAAAGCAAAGCCTGAGGCGCTCTGCGGCGCTTTCCCTCGGTTTGCACTGGAATACACGTGGTCTGACGCCTCTGCCCCTACACAAACCCACAGAAACTTCACGAATAATGACCGAATAACACATGGCCATTTATTCGCGAATAATGCCATTATTCGTATTCGAATACGAATATTATTCGAATATGTAACTCTGAAAATCGGAGATCACGAATTATTCGCGAATAGTATCTTCACTGCCCTAGGGGGGGTCAAATGGGGGTGACAAACACGATTTTTCAAAAAACCGGCGCAGAGGCCCCAAAGCCCCCGTAAACCCTCCAAACCCCCCCAGATCGGTCCGGAAACCCATCGAACCCCACTTTTCCACCATTCCGGGCACCTCAGGTGCCCGAATTGGGGTACCTAAATTTTGTGCCACCGTTTGGTACCGGACAGTGCCACTGTGTGGGAGGTTGGAAAAGAAAATGCCCCAACACACCACATCTGAGGGTTGCAATGCATGTTGCTTGCCAACCACGTCATCCGGTGGGTGTCAGGCGCTATGTAGGTGGCATGAGCCAGGTCTTCGATGTGTTCTGGCTTGTATATGTACCTCCCTGCCTGCGGCACAGGCACTGCCTTTGTCCCCCACACCAGCCACAGAGAGCGTATTGTACTCGGTCCACGGTTGCTGATTCATTGTGATGCGTTGTATCCTCGAGTGAACGTCACACACTAGTGGCACCACCACCCGCCATCCGAGAGCTGTATTGACTTTGCGCCCTTCCGTTGCATTCACCTCGCCACGCATATTGCACCGTTCAGTACCAGTGCTCTTGGGCCAGGCAAAGTAGACCGCAGCAACTACCAATTCTGGCACAATGGGTACCACGACAGCGCACTTCGTGTGTTCCCGGAATGTACAGCTCGTGTTGCAACAGTCGTTGTCAACACATCCCGGTTGTGGAGCACTGCTGCACAGGAATCACACGACCATCTGGACTTGTTCCGTACCTACAGGCAGCCTCCCGGTGCATGGTGGCAGGGAGGTACATGTACAAGCCAGAACACATCGAAGACCTGGCTAATGCCACCTACATAGCGCCTGACACCCACCGGATGACGTGGTTGGCAAGCAACATGCATTGCAACCCTCAGATGTGGTGTGTTGGGGCATTTTCTTTTCCAACCTCCCACACAGTGGCACTGTCCGGTACCAAACGGTGGCACAAAATTTAGGTACCCCAATTCGGGCACCTGAGGTGCCCGGAATGGTGGAAAAGTGGGGTTCGATGGGTTTCCGGACCGATCTGGGGGGGTTTGGAGGGTTTACGGGGGCTTTGGGGCCTCTGCGCCGGTTTTTTGAAAAATCGTGTTTGTCCACGTAAAAGGGTGGCATTTGACCCCCCCTACCCCCCCCCCCCCCCCCCACTTCCCCCCACCCCGATCCCAATCCCGAAACAACATACAAATACCGCCGGGCGCAACAAAAAAAACACAACATCTTAGCAGTCTCATTGTTACCAAATTGTCTCCCCCCACCACTCCTCCCCCACACCCTCCCCCACTGAACTTCTTTCCCCACCTTACCCCACCCCCTCTTGACCCGTCTTGGGGGAGGGGGGGGGGCAGTCAAATTGTGCGGGATGTCTTAGAGTAGGCACGGCTATTCTGTGGCGTGGTGGTGGTGGTGGCGGGGGGGGAGATTTCCTTTCCCCCCCCGCCACCACCCTGATCTGAAGGCCAACACACTCCAAGGATACAAACATGGCCCCTGATATGTCTTTGAGGGGAACTTCACCGCTCTGTGCCAGTAATGTGTCACCGTGGCGCCTATTTATAGGAGGCGACGCGTCTTTTGTGCACGTCAGAGTGAGGGTTCTTCGAGCCCACCCCCCCCCCCCCCCCCGTCCCCATTGAGTCCTTTGCTTCTTCAAAATCAGGAGCAGGGGCTGCCCCGCCCCTGCTGCGAAGGCCAATCAGCAGCGCCAGCGTCAGGCACACGTGACCCCCCCCCCCCCTCACCCCTCCCTTGCTGAGTCAGGTTGAGAGTAAGGTTTTGGGCGTGCTCAGCAGGGTGCCTGCTGCTCTCTAACCTTGTCCCCCCCCCCTCCCCTCCCTGCGCAACGAAGCATGCAGTCCCCCACCCGCCCCTCCAAACCCTGATTGGTTGCTGATTGATGGGTTTTGTTGTGGGATGTTGTGGGCTGCGGCATATCAAACAACCCCAGCACACCCGCCCCGCCCCCCCCCCAGTTCGGAACATATTAGATGACGAGTCGAGTAAATACGCGTACTAGACGTCCTTCTGTCGATATCTTACTTGGCGCTATGGAAACACAAAAATGGAACGAAGAAAAATGTTTTGTTGACCGCTTCCACCACTCCTCTGCACAAATCTCACGACCGGCTATTGTGTGTTTGTGTTGTCTGAAGTACAGAAGGTGTGGTGGAGCACGAAGAAAGGGAAACATGACAGAGGTGATGACGCCAGTCCTTTCTAGTATCGTATTTCCTCCTATACACAATGCTGCGCTGTGTTTTGGATGGTATAAATACGCGTACTAGACGTCCTTCTGTCGATATCTTACTTGGCGCTATGGAAACACAAAAATGGAACGAAGAAAAATGTTTTGTTGACCGCTTCCACCCAGGACCCTCAGGGACGCGAAGCGCTTAATTTTAGGAAGAGAGGGTACGGCTGTTGTAGTCACTGTCCTTCGCGTGAGGAGTCGGCTCGCTGTGCGGCCATGGGCGCCCCCGCGATGGGGGCGCCGGATCCTTCACATCTCAGGCTTTCGTACCTGTCGAGGGTATTGCTGCGGTCGAAGACGGTGTCCTGCTAGACGCCGGCCTCGAAGTAGCGCAACGCCATGTGCTTCTGGGGCTCTGTGCCCGCGGGTGTCGGTCAGATCCGCGCTGTAGATAAGGGCTTGGACTCGGTCGTTGAACCTTCGTATGTCGAGAACCCTGCTGACGCTGTGGTCTGCGTCGTCTGTCGCCTGATGAGCGTGCCCACTTGGTGCGGACCGGAAAAACGGTGGTGAGGTCGAGCTCGAAGCCTAGCGCTGGAAACCGTTGCGTCGACCCGGTGACTGGTGGCGCCCCATGAAGCTGGTGAAGGTGGCCAGTGCTTGCCGGGACATGATGAAGTTGATAATCCGATGTGCTGCCCTTTCGGCGCGATAGGGCCGTCCCATACACCTGTACCGAAGTCAGGCGCGACGACCCAGTCGTTGTCGAGGATGTGACGTATGGGTACATGCACCTTGGGAGTCGCATCTCAGGACTACCATGATATATTTTTGCCTTCGGGCGTCGTTCGATAAAACCCCCATCCGCCGCCGTTCGTTCCTCTTGTTAACCCGTGGAGGCTCGCAGTTCTTCAGGGTCGGCTTTCACCAACACGGTCAACACCTTAACCTCCTCCCGTCGGTACGGGGAGGGGTGTCGGTGAGATGACGCCCGGCGCCTCGAGAAAAAACTCCGGCGGTTGGGGAGGCCCTCTTTTCGGGGAAGATGGGGAGCTTACGTATCTGTGTTCGCGATGGGGTCGGTCACTCTCCGATTTTTGAGCTGCGCATCGGGCTGGACGTAACAGGTCGTGTCTTCTTTCACCTCTGCGGGTTTCGGCCTCCGCGGTGGGTGCGCTGCGGATTGTCCCGGAAATTTTCGACTCAGCACCCATAACGGAAACAAAATGTCCAGTCCCTTGTCGCCCATGGCGCGGGGCCGCTGTGGGTTGTGTCAGTGTCCAATACGACGCGTGTTGTTCAGAAAACGCCCTCGACTGTCGTACTTCGGTTGGAAAACAGTCAATCTGTTGCGGTGCCGAAAAAACCGGCTTCGGTACATGATAGGGGAGTTTTGCAGCTTTGCTGTATGTTCACGTTCGTGTTGCTGACCCCTCGCCTTCGGATTCTCGTCATCAAGGTGATGAGCGCCTGAACGCTTCCTTGCTGCGTGCCGCGAGAGTAGTTCGGTAGTGCATTGCGCCTCGCCAGGAGGGAGTGGGGTGAAAACACTCCATTGAACTCTCCATTTGTTCATCCTCAGTACCTGCGTGAACGTTTCCCACGTAAGAAGGGGTGACATCTGTTCTGTGGTTAGATATCGCCCAGGCGGGCGCGGCGGAGATCAACCGGACCGTGACCTGCCACAGTTGACACACGTTCGTATTGCTCGGTGCAGCGGCTTCTGTCGGACTCCAGCCAAATGGTGGCTTTCGCGTTGAGGCGCAGAACCACAAGAAGACCCTCGCAACCCTCACCCTGGGGGGCTGGACCGCCAGTGCCAGAAGGAAGAGGGAACGTGTCCCAACAAACTGTCTTGTCGACCTCGCCCGTTGTTTGTCAGGAGAGCTTGCCTCGACACGGCCTCCTTGAGGCCCCTGGTGAAATTCCCGTGGCTGAAGAAACCCGGTGTGCGGAACCGGCGATGTCCACATTGTATCGGCGGTGGAGAAAACCCGACGAGGTTTGCGGCGTGATGCAGTTGTGTGGAAATCCTGACCCGTTAGGGTTCCTTGGGTGTGCAACGCAGCGGAAAAGGCATTTTTGACGCATTGCCTCCCCATTTAGATCTCTGTGGATGCGCGTTGAGTGGCAGCAGGTCGAATGCAAAAAACGCCTGGTCTCGAGACCGGCACCTTGGAGATCATCCGCGGCGCTCCGATGCAGAGGTGAACTTCGGTGGGCTTGGCTCTTGGAGCCCTCGGTTCGGCTGCGCAGGAAGCGGCTACTTCTGCGCCAAGCTTCTGCGCCAAGGTTCCTCCCGGAGCTCACGGCTCAGCTGTAGAGTGGTACGGAGAGAACGCCCAGTTGTGTATGAGGTCTTCTGCTCATGGGGTTTGCCCTCGGGGCACAGGTCAGCTGCGGAATCGCAGAAGATGGCCGGTAGAACGGGGGTTCCTCTCATGCGATGAGCTCCAGATGAACTAATGACTAGTTGTGTGGGATGGTTACTCACAGCTCAGCTGTTGAGTCGCAAGGAACAGTCAGATGCGCGGATGTTCCTGGAACTCGGGCTCGGCTGTGGCGTCGAAGAAGAGCGGCTCGTGGAGGTCTTCACCTCCTGGAGCTCAGGAAACCCAAGTCTCTCCCGCTCGACTGTGGGGTCGCAGGGCGGACAGCTAGTGCCGGACAGGACTTCTTCTCCGACGAACAGCTTCTGGTGTTCATGGATCACGAGTGGTGAATGTTTGCGCGCGGGTGCTCCTGGTGAGCTCAGGGCCCGCTGTGGCGTCGCAGGCGCAGCAGCGAGTGGTGTAGAGGTCTTCATCTAATCACGATCAGCTCCGGGAGCACAGGGCTCACTGTGGAGTCGGGGAACGACCAGCTCATGATCTTCTCGTGCGGTCAGCTTCGGCCGCTGTGGAATTGCCGGCAATACAGCTGATGGTCTTCTCGTGTTCCGGGAGCTCAGGGCTCACTGTGGGACTTCAGGATTTTCGGGCCAGATGCAGGTCGTCAGCACCACCTGCTTCACCCCCTTCAGCGTCATCTCCTCGGGGGGCCGACACTGCAGGGAGGCAGGTCCACAGGTCGACGCGAAGGGCCACCGCACCCGAGTGGCCCACACCCTCCGGCCGCACCGCGACGTCCACGGTGCGCCCGAAGAAGTCGACACGCTTGTGAGAGCGACTTCCTCCGAGGCGACCGGTCCGCTGTTCACCCCAACCCGCACGGGTGTCAGGGGACGGTGAAGAGTGACTCGTGCATCCGCAGTGCAAAGTTAACCCCTGCTGCGGTGCAACGGCAGGTCACCGAAGGAGTCGCCGGTAGTGTTCACCTCATACCCGCCCCCTCCCGAGGGACTCGTGGGTTGTTCCCATTGTGGACACGGCTGGCGCGTTTCGTGGCATCAGGTGCCGCCTCTCCTGTATCGATGCCGATGCACGGATGTCTGTGAAACCACTCGGCTCAGTCTGTGAATCGCCTGTCCCGGGGACAACCCGCGCCCGCTGCACCCGGTTGAACCCCCTCGCGCTCTGCAGCACCTCAAACGCTGAATCCGGCATATGCGGCTGATACGACCGCCGGTTATCCACGCTATCACAGAGGGCGCTCGTCACCCCTGGGAGGCGAAGCCCAGCCCCCGAGGATCTCCTCCGCACTGTCCAGGTCTTGCTCCGCGAGGAACTCGCGATGCGGCGCACAGTGACGGTCGTCAGCTGCATCGCATCCTTCTCTGCGAGCATCTCTCTGGAGGAGCCGTGCTGGACCCAGAACCCTGCGAGACAGGTTGTCACCTCTCTGCGGGTCCGAATCGGAGGGGGCCCTGGGGGGTCGAGTCGCGAACGAACAGCTGATGATCTTCTCATGCTCCGGGAGTTCGAGGGCCCACTGTGGAGTCGCGAAGCGAACAGCCCATGGTCCTCTCATGCGGTCAGCTCCGGGGGCTCAGGGCTCACGTGAAGTCGCAGGTGAAACAGCTCGTGACATACTCATGCTCCGGGGGCTCGGGGGTCCACTGAGGAGTCGCGCAGCGAACAGCCCATGGTCCTCTCATGCGGTCAGATCCGGGAGGTCAGGGCTCACTGTGGCGAACAGGCGAACAGCTCGTGACATTCTCATGCTCCGGGAGCTCAGGGCTCACTGTGGAGTCGCAAAGCGAACAGCTCATGGTCGTCTCATGCGGTCAGCTCCGGGAGCTCAGGGCTCACTGTGGAGTCGCAGGCGAACAGCTCGTGATACTCTCATGCTCCGGGAGCTCAAGGCCCACTGTGGAGTCGCGAAGCGAACAGCTCATGGTCCTCTCCTGCGGTCAGATCCGGGAGCTCAGGGCTCACTGTGGAGTCGCGTAACGAGCAGCAAATGGTGCACGTCTTAATCTAATGCACATCAGCTCCTGGAGCTCAGGGCCCGCTGTGGAGTCGCAGGAAGAAACGGCTCGCGGTGCAGAGGTCTTCTTTTCCTGTGATGGGCTCCTAGGCTCAGGGCATACTAAAGAGGCACAAGGAACGGCTAGTGGTGTGTGCGGTTTTCCTGGAGCTCAGGGCTCGACTGTGAAGTCACGGAGAAAAAGCGCGGCTGGCGATGCAAAGGTCACCTGTGGAGTCACGAAAAAACAGCTGGTTGTGCTCTTGGAGCGCAAGACAGCTGCGGGGGCGCTTGTGTGGAAGTGCCTTTGTGAGGTTGCACCTGGAGCTCACGGCTCAGCTGTGGCAGCAATCAAGGAACAGGTGGCCAGGTCTATTTTGGTCAGAAAAATGTTTTGTTGACCGCTTCCACCACTCCTCTGCACAAATCTCACGACCGGCTATTGTGTGTTTGTGTTGTCTGAAGTACAGAAGGTGTGGTGGAGCACGAAGAAAGGGAAACATGACAGAGGTGATGACGCCAGTCCTTTCTAGTATCGTATTTCCTCCTATACACAATGCTGCGCTGTGTTTTGGATGGTATGAAAAAAAAAGTTGTCCATTTTTTTTCTCCATTTGCGGGCTTCAGCGCTTCAGCGCCTCGATTGCCTTATTTTATATTTCTGGTGAAATCTGGGAGAGATGTTGATGGTGGTGGTGGGGGGTGGTAGGTTGAGGGAGGGAGGCGGAGTTATGTTTGAAAACAGAAAATGGCATGTGTGTGTGCATGTGTGGTTATAAAGTTTTAAGGCGGTGTCGCCCTGCACGGGCAGTAGCACCTCCCCTTCAGTATCGCACTCCCGAAGGATTCCCCAACACGACGTGACACCGGTTTCGACGCGTACTCTTCGTACCCCTCCCCCCGGCCGCGTCTCTTCAGCGAAGAACCGGGGATAATCGGACCAGGGCTAGCTAAACCCTGGTGGTGTCACGGGTGGGGTTGGAGAGGGAGAAAAAGGAAGAAATGAAGTTGCGAAAGAGTCAACCACTGACACGTGAAATCAATAAAAAGGGTGGTATATATCGCCCCCTTGCTGCGACGTAGACACTAAATAGTCAGGCCGCTTCAAGAGTCTTGAGGGCTTGAAGGAAGAAGCAGGTTGCTGATGAGTCTCAGGAGCAGGCACCTTTTGTCCGCCCACATGACCTTCGCCCGAAGGCGAACCTCGTCCAGCTTGGCTCGATCGCCACAGAGAAGGGGATCATTCTCCACTGTGGCGAACATCTTAAAAACCGAGGGTGCAGAGGTGGGGCAGCCCGCTGGTGCGACAGCAGACCGCCCCCGGATAGCTATAACTAGTGCATAGGAAGAATACGACGGCACACGCAACAGATGCCGAAGGCACAACGGCGGGTCACTTTTAACCACCAGAGGAGTGGCACTCCCGAGGGGTGGGGTAGGGGGGAAGTCACAACACTTTCGAAGGAAGTAAAGGGGCAAATGGGATGTTTTGTGCAGGGTAGAAAGGAAGTCACAACATGGGGCAGGGGGGTTTGCTCATCAGGCCTGGGGGAATAGAGGGTTTGTGTGTGGTTATAAAGTTTTAAGGCGGTGTCGCCCTGCACGGGCAGTAGCACCTCCCCTTCAGTATCGCACTCCCGAAGGATTCCCCAACACGACGTGACACCGGTTTCGACGCGTACTCTTCGTACCCCTCCCCCCGGCCGCGTCTCTTCAGCGAAGAACCGGGGATAATCGGACCAGGGCTAGCTAAACCCTGGTGGTGTCACGGGTGGGGTTGGAGAGGGAGAAAAGGAAGAAATGAAGTTGCGAAAAAGTCAAACACTGACACGTGAAATCAATAAAAAAGCGGTATATATCGCCCCCTTGCTGCGACAAAGACACTAAATAGTCAGGCCGCTTCAAGAGTCTTGAGGGCTTGTGTGTGTGCATGTGTGGGGGGGTGGGTGGGTGGGTGGGAGTGATGACCTTGTGTAGGGTGCGTTGAGATGAAAGTGGTTGAGAAGAGAAATGTCGACCCAGGCAAAAAAAAACCCTCACGAACCTCTCTCCCCTCCCCCCGTCTCCGTCACCAGAATGGATACAGAAACTGGGACGGCACGAAAGCACGAAGTTAAAGAAAACTGCTGTGAGGGGATGTTTCTATACCCCCCAAGTCCCTCCTTCCTCAAAGCGAATGCGGGCCTTCCTCCCTTCCCCCCCCTTTCTTTTTCTTTGGTCCAGCCCGGCGGGGTTCAACCTACCAACCTTACCCCCACCCCACCCCCCCCTTCTCTCCCCCCGGCACTCGTGTGGGATGACCCCCCCCCCGCCGCCCAAAACTTTTATTTGCTGTGTTGTTAAACGTAGATTGTTAATGCTGTTCCCCCACACACCCACACCCCACCCCACCCACAGCACATAGGTCGGCCCTGCCCCCTGCCGACGGTATTATTTCCCTCCAACCCCTCTCTCTCTCTGTGCCGCAGCAACGCAGCGCTTTTTTTTCCGGCATAGGCAGGGAGGGGATCTTCGCCAGCCGGCGGCATCAAAAAAAAACATACTGCGATTCCCTCCTTTCAATAAGGGGGGAAATGCGCCACAACAACACAACCGCTTTTGGCACTGCCACAGCGAAGGTCCTCTCCCCCCTACCCCCGGCCACCCCCCATGGCGTTTTCAACGTTCCGACGCCTCCTTGTCTGCTCTCTCTACTGTTGTGTCTCTCTTTCGATGAGATGGGTTGTTCTCTCTCTCTGGGCACGTGGGGGATGTCCATTGCCTCATTTCCAACTTCCTAAGCCTAAAAAATTTTGGAAGCCCTTCTCTGCAGCACGCAGGTGGTGGTGGTGGTGGTGGTGGTGGCAAGGCATCTCCCCCTCCTGCGACGCCGGGCAATCAATCTCTGGCGGGGTGGATGGAGTGGGTGGGCAGAGCGTATCCCGCGGGTGGGATAAGACTTCCCAAGACACGCAAGACAGTGTGGGATGTACCCTCTGTTCTGTTCATCTGTCCGTGCGATATGCCCCCCCCCCCCCCCTCCCCCCCTCTTTCTCTCTCTATTTCTCTCAAATATTTGACGGCATGTGCCAAATCAAGCATCACGTGGAAGGGATCCACCCCTTTCTCGTTCTCGCTCCGGGCTTCCATCCCGACATCTTCCGCAGGCGTTGTCAGGCATTTCCCTCTCTCTCTCTCTCTCTCTTCTCTCTCGGTCTCTATATCTCGTATATACGTAAAGTGTGAATATCCTGGAATACTGTTCACACCCCCGCCCCATCTCCCTTTGTCTCTCCAGCTCATCGCTCAGGCTCTGTATAAGGTTTCTTATTCAGGTTCCTTTCATGGTATCCACAGGCAGCGGAGGGAGGGGGTAGGGCGTGGGAGTGTGGAGGAAGGAGGGAGGAGGAGGAGGTGGTGGCGGTGGCCCAGGGAAGAGCACCCCCTCCGCATCACATTCTGAGAGGAGTTTGTATTTTTTTGCGATCCCAGAGAGGGGGGAAAAAAAAAGGTGTCGCCGAATCGTGTCGGGAGGCACGCAGATGAAGTAAAACGGGGGTGGGGGTGTGGGTGGAGTGGGGTAGGGGGGGGGTTTTTTTCCCTTCAGGGAAACTGGTCAACTCGCATGCGGGTGGCATGTTGTTTCCAACCAAAATGCACCCCCCTCGCGGGAGTTGCTTCTGCATTTTTTATGGGGGGGGGGAAACAAGTTATGAATCTACAATCTAAACCATACGATAGTCAACGCTGGGGGTGGTGCTGGCGGCGGCGGCGGTTGTCAGGGAAAACGAAATTCCCCCCCCCCCCCCCCTTTGCCGGCAAAACCCAAAGGATGAATGCCCTTTCGACACCGCCACCGCCGGCGCCGCCACTGCCACGTCCCCCTCTCTCCCCCTTGTTCCCAGAAACATCCCTCCCGCCCCCCACCCATCCCCACTCCTCATAGAATGTGCGTAGGGCTGTGGAGCAATTAGAAAAGGTGGTCGGTAGTAAGTCTCTTATATTATTGCTGTTCCACACCAGTACTGCGAGCTGAATGCCCCGTTTTCTTTTATTTTTTTTGGCTCATATTTTTCCTTTTCCTTTTTTAAAAAAAACCAGCTGTGTTGTGTGGAGGGGGGGAAAAAAAAAGGCATCGCCTGCCATGGCCCTGCGAGGCGGCGGTGGCGAGGGGGCGGGGGTGGGTGTTGGGGAAGAGGGGGACGTGCTCAAAGAAATCGTTCAAATTGTTCAATGCGGCAGTTCTGCCGCATCCAGCAATCAAAACGGCGTGTTTTATAGACAAAAAAGGAGGTATCATGCGGGGGGGGGGGAGGGGGGCATGAGTGTTTTTGACATCGTGCGCCGCACACCAGTCTATATGCACCGGCAACAGGAACTCCCCCCCAACCCACCCCACCGCCGTCCCGCCCCGCCGCCCCAGAGGGGCCCGGCGGAGAGGGTCGGTGCATTGCAGAAAAAAGTAGATTTTTTTTTGAGTTTGAACCAGATTTCCTACAAAGGGGATGGCAGGATGACAGGAGAGTTTTTGTGGAAAACTCTGAGGGGGGCGTGGGTGTGGGGGGCACGCGCATTCGTAAATAAAACAACGAAGGGGGCTGGGGGGGTGTTGTGTGCGGGCTTGTTGTGCGCGTTGTGTACGTCACTGATCTGGCGGTCTTGGGATGCATCAGGGCTGTGTCCGTTGATACCAGATAAAAATAGCCCCCTCGGAGCTCTCCTCCTTTTGGGATGCCATGGCGTCGATGCATCGAGGAGTTGTCCGTCGGCAGCCAAAAGCACAAAACAAGTGAAAAATGCTGGGTTGCAGAGCCGCGCGCTAGAGCTCTGTGTTCGACCACAACGCACGAATCTATGAACGTGATTGTCAGCTGAGATATTTTTTCTGGAACAGTGCGATCATGACACAAGCCGTGCCGCCAAGGCGGTGTTGTGGATCTGATGGAGCTGTGCGGCTGGGGCGGGGTACAATCGGGGTTGCCTGTGTATGACTGCCGTGAAGATATACCGGATGTGGAAGTGTGCGGGTGGGTGGTGTGGTGTGGGGTAGAAAAAAAATAGGAACCCACCCAGCCCCCCCGCCCAACCCTCTCCAAGCCAGCAGCTCTAAAACAGACTCATGCGCAAAAAAAAATAGGCAGATGATATCTTCCCTCGTTGATCTCCCTCTCCCCCCCCCCCCCTCTCTCTCTCTCTCTCTCTCTACTTCACCCGCACTGCAAAACAAATACTGCAACCAAAAAAAAGGCAAAGCAAAACAAAACAAAACAATACGCAAAGAAGACAAAAAAAAACACGCCCAAAAGGAATCCTGGGAGGAGAGAGAGAGAGAGAGAAAAAAAAACGACACCAATCTTTTTCATCGGTTGGGAGGATTCTTCATATTCCTGGATTTCCCCCGGCCCCTTAGGCGATTTCAGGGCGGACAGGGCGGACATATCCGGACCGGAAATCCGGGTGTCCGGATGTCCGGGTCCAATTTTGACCCCCCCCCCCCCCCCCCCCCCCCCCCCCCGGACATTTCCCGAATTTCCCGCCCGGACATGTCCGGGCGGACATCCGGACATCCAGAAATGTCCGCCCCGGACAGGGCGGACATGTCCGGGCGGACATTTTCTGGTGTCCGGATGTCCGGGCGGACATGTCCGGACCCGGAAATTCGGGAAATCCAATTTTGACCCCCCCCCGGACATGTCCGGCCAGGACCTCAATAGTTTGATTTTTGGTCCAGAAAATAGTTTGAAAATTTTTGAAATCTGGGTGCCCAAAAAAAAATTTCCTAAGACCGGCGATTTGTAGGGGGGCCCCAGGTGTGGCTCTATTTTGGGGGTATTTTGGCCGATTTTCGAAATCCTATTTTGGTTTTTTTGCACTTTTTTTGGGTGCTTTTTTGCACGATTTCTGTGCCTCAGACACAGATTTTGGTGTGATTTTTGCGCTATTTTGATTCACTCTGCCTGACCGATGCATACGATTCGAAAAAATGGCGAAAAAATCGCTATCAACAACGGTGAACGAATGGAGGTAGATGGGGAAGTGGAAGGACACAGCACGCCCTCCCACTGCTCGCCACCTGTACACTACCTCTCTGTTCAAGGCGGTCAGTGCCTCTTGGTGCTGCACACAAATCACTGCTGCATCCCAGGGCGCCTTCCCTTGTGAGAATAGCGAAACCTCTGCGGTTGCAGTTTGGTGGTTGAGGCCGGCGGTGGTGACATCACTTTGGTGACTGTGATTCCTTCCCCCTGAGCTCGACCAGATCCAGGTCGACCTGGTGCTGTGTGGCTCCTGGTGTGGTATCTCCTTGCTTCCTCGCACACATACACGTGGTTCCTCGCCACGGATGCCCACCAAGTCGAACCCGAAACATGATCACGGGCCCACGACGACCCTTTCGAGATGTCATGGCCGCAAGCCCACAAACCCGATCGCATTCGCAAGGTGGTTCGTCTCTTAGAGATCAGTGCTCGGGCCCAGCCGAGGGTGCTGGAACCGATATGCCACAGCCCCGTACGCGCAAGGACTTGGCTCCAAGACCAGGCACAAGCCACAGGGGGGTCTGGGGGGCGGAGCCCCCCAGCCGCCGGAGGCCACGGTAGCGAACGTCTGTTGGCCTGGCTCCATAGTCGCATACGCTCAAAGTACAACACAACTGACAGATAGCGGCTATAATCATAGCACAGGTCGCATGGGGGGGTCTGGGGGGCGGAGCCCCCCAGCCGCCGGAGGCCACGGTAGTGAACATCTGTTGGTTTGAGCTCGAGAGCAAGCCTCTCACACCACCGCCCTCCGACCCCCCTCTCCACCCCCAGGTGCAAAATTTTTTTGCATCCGGAAAATGTGTTCTTTTGAATGTTTGAGCACATCCAAGACCGGGAACATAAATTTTTTCTGCCAATACCAAGTAGGGTCACAATAAAATCCAAAAGAAAAAAGTGCAAAAAAATAGTGCAAAAAAATATTTTTTCCCCAAATTCCTATTTTCATTCCGTGAAATAGATACACGCCTGGGGGGCCCTTTCGAATTTTTTTTTGGAGAAGGGTAAATTGAACGTTTTTGGCCAAATGAAGCCACTGCGACCATTCCCGGGCCTCGGAAATCAGATTTTGGCCCCTCAAATGCGGTGCCGGTCCGGACAAAAAACCGAAAAATCGTGAAAAATGGCCCATTTTCCCCAGCCAAAAATGGGCCAAAAATGCCCCCGGACACCCCCAGAGACATGTCCTAATCCGGGGTGCCAGTAGGGGGGACCTTTCGAATTTTTTTTCGAGGAGAGGTCAATTGAACGTTTTTGGACATCTGAGGCCACTGCGACCATTCCCAGGCCTCGGAAATGAGATTTTTGGCCCTCAAATGGGGTACCGGTCCCCACGAAATTCCGAAAAATTCATGAAAATCGAAAGGTCCCACGCACCAAATTCTGCCCAAAAATCGTCAAAAATGGACATGTCATATGCAGCAATGGGGCACCAATCACTCCCCAAATTTTGCTCAATGATTCCACGGCAAGCCAGATTTTCTGATCAATTCGTTTGTTTGAGCATGTTCCTGGCCCTTGTTTGGAAAGTAGATGACCCCTGGCTGGAGAGGACGGTTGTGCTTGACCGGACGGAGAGAGAACCTTCTCCATAACCACCTCCACTCCACAATGCCACAAGTGGCAGGAAGGCCGGGTGTTACAGGCCTCAACCAGGGTTCCAAGGCTCTCCACTTCCTGGCTGCGTCAGGGATCACCGGGTACAGCGAGCAGGATTCCCTGTCCTGACACCCCAGCATGTGCCACCGGAAGAACCCGAAACAGCAGCCCCCCCCTCATGGGGGTTGCAAGAGGCACGGAAATCGTTCAAATCGGACCAAGTCCGAAAATTCGGCACTTTCTTGGGTACAAATTGCGGTCCGAAATTTTCCAATTTTTTGAAAAAAGGCTAATTCTGTAAGGGGGACCTTTTCGAATTTTTTTTTCGGGCACTTTTTCCACAAGGAAATGTCCGCCCTGTCCGCTACTGTCCACTACCGATTTCAAGGATCCTCCTTGGTTTCCTTTATATTGTCGGTTTTGACGGCGACTCCCTCCGCTCTGACCCCCTTTCTCCCCACCACCACCACCCCCACCACCTCCCTCCCCCCCCAAGCCCGCATTGTATTCCTCCAGAGGAAAACCTGCGCACTCCCTACTGATCCATCTCTGATGATGCAACCTCCACCACACGACCCACACTAGAAATCACACACGAGGAGGAGGTGGAGGGGGGGGGGGGGAGTCCGTCACAATGGAGGACGCCGTGAAGTTCCTGCGTGACCCGAAAGTGAAGGGCGGGGGTGCCGACCGGAAGGTGGCCTTCCTCAGGGGGAAGGGCCTGGGGCTGTTCGACATCGAGAAGGCGGCGGAGACGGCGGGTGACCCTGCTGTGGGGAAGTTCATCACGGATAACTACGACCGCCTGAAGGGGGAGGCGCGGGCCGCAGCGAAGGTTCCGGATGTTATGTTCACACTCGAATCCCTCCAGAAGCTTGACGGGGCAGAGGGCCGGGACCTCTGCATCTCCTGCAAGGGGGTTGTGTATCGGGTGGACCCGGGGTTCTACGGCACCGGAAACTCCTACAACGCATTCGCGGGAACCGACTGCTCGCGCCACCTCGCCAAGGTTACCATCGGGAAGACCGAGCTCAACCAGACCTGGGAGGATCTCACCGCAAAACAGGTCACCGTGCTGGATGACTGGGAGGACAAATACAGGCAGAAGTACACCATCATGGGGAGGATCGATGTGGCGGAACTCTCCGCACCCGCCCCTCCTACAGAGGAGAGCACAGCGGCAGGCAAAGACGAGGCGAAGGCACCAGGGGGTGGCGGTGGCTGCGCCGCACAGTAGCCTGCGTAGCCCTGTGGGTTGGGGGTTACATGCCGGGGTGTTGGGGGGGGGCTGCAGGTGTCGCTCAGGCGGTGTTGCTCTCTCCGAAGGGTGGGTGGGGTGGGGGTGGGGTGGGAGCTGCTCGATTCGCAGTCTCTTTTGCGGTATTGTTTTAGACTCGTGTGAGGGCTGCAGTGCTCTTACCGTGAAGTGTGGGAATAGTGGGGGTTGCCCTCTCAGAGAGAGGGCGGCACGGGGGGAGGGGGGGTGCGGATATTGGCACAGTTTGACAGAAAGGGGATGCTCCCCCCCCCGCAGCTCTGTTCTCTCTCTCTTCTCTCGGGGTGGTTGTGCTGCTGCTTCGGGCTGGGCGACCACAGGCCTGTTTTGAGTGATGTGAAAGTTCACCGTGTGAGTGCCGTTATGCAGTTCTGAGCTGTTCCAGCCGCCCCCCTTCCTTTCCCCACCCCGCCCCGGCAAACACAATCTCCTCGTGGTGATATTTTTGCGTGTAGAATGAGGTATTCCCTCGGCGACCCCTGCATACTATACCAGCCCCTCCTCCCGATGCGAAGGTCTGTTTGGCGTGAGTCCGCACCGGAAAAAGTTTCTCACACCCCCCAACCCCGTCTCCCGCGTCCACGCCAAGCGTCTTCTGTTTTGAACGATTTGAACACCATTTGTTGATCCGTTTGGTTTTGAGCGATGTTCCCTCTGAAGTGTGGGGGGAGGGGATGCACGTGAGGCATTCCACCACCACCCCACCACCCACGCCCCCCCCCGCTCTCACTGCCTTCATGTTTTTCCTAGCTGCAAGCGGCGGAGCCGCGAAGCAACGGCGGGGAACCGTGCAAGCTGGATGCCTCGGATTGACACACCCGACAGGAATACCCGATTTCCCCCTCCCCATTCGCTGCTGCTAGCCTGTCGTACCGAGTCTGTAGCACCCACCCCCCCCCCCTCGACTGTCACCGGCAGTGCCCCGAGGGGTGGATTCGGCGGGGTTGGCAGAAAATTCCAGATGAACGGGCAACTTTCTGCACGCACTGGGTGGTCTTCGCTATCCAAAGTTTGGCGGTTTCCTCTCCAAATATAGGAGGAAATTCACCAGAAACAAACGCACCCAGTTTCGGCACCGTAGCGAAGACCCCCGGGTGCATTGATTTTGTGAAAATGGTCGGGGTGGGGGAGGGAGGGGTGTCTGTGTGTGACAGTGGAGGCAGCGCTAGAGCTCGCTCGGTGCGACTTACACTAAAGTTGACGTGTGTGTGTGTTAGCACCGCGCTGTGCTGACCATGCCAGTGATGCTACAACACAAGGCACCACGTTACTTTATTGGAGATCAGATAAAGACACCCCCCATGGGCAGTTTCTGGTGTCTGGGGTGGCACACACGCATTCTCTCTCTCTCTCTCGGCAATTCTCACGCGAATAAACGCCTGTTCGATTAGGTCAGGGGGCCTCCTGTGCATTTTGCTTGGATCTTGCGACCCACCACCCCCAGTGGTCTGCACTAAGGGCGGGGGCGTCTGCGTTCCAACAAGAAACGAAAGGAAGTGATGCGGAGCCTCTGCTTCAGCGATAGGTTGTTTACCGGCGTCCCTGGGGGGCAGTCTCTGGCGCGGCTAACCCATGATGGTCCGGCAGGGCCCTGTGTGTGTGTCTATGTCTCAAAGGAAGTTGAAATCTGTACGCCCGCTGCCCTGGCCCTCCCGTCATACGTCAGGTTTGGAGGTCGTCGATGCCGGAAAAGAAAACATGTCGGCAAACACGCCCCACCCACCTGCACCTTGCCCCCACCACCCATCTGGTTTCAACGCTCCTCAGATGACACACCAACACACACCACACCTTCCTTGCCAGACATTCTCTCCCTACCTGCAACATACACACACACAGCGCACAAGAGAGCCTGTGCCCAGACGAAACATCAACAGCAGCAGCAAGCATCACCGACACAGCAGCCCACACCACGATGCAGGCCGTGCACTTCGACGCAGTGGAGAAGCAGCTGCCGACTGACAGCGCGGTGATGTCAGGTGCACCCGCGTCCGCACCCGAGGCGCCGCTGTGTGCTTTGCACACGGGGCTGGAGGGGGTGCCTGTGAAGTTCGTGCTGGTGCGGAGGGGTGTGGTGGTGGAGCGCCGCCGCACACGCCTCGTCAGCCCCACGTTCGAGGATGTGAAGCGCTGCGCACGGCAGTGGGCGTGCGGGGACTTCGGGGTGCGGTACGTGGACGACGAGGGGGACGTGGTGGCGGTGGACGTGGAGGAGGAGTGGGCGGAGTGCGTGTCCCTGTGGTGCCAGCAGGCGGGGCAGGCGGGCAGCGGTGCACGCCCCGCCCTGTGCCTCGTGGTGGAGCTGAGGGGGAGGGCAGCGGGGCCGAGGGAGAGCGCCCACTCGCAGGCAGCAGCCCCGCAGCACCCTTTCATGGGGTTGAGGGGGTGGTGGGGGTGGCGCAGGCACCACGCACGCATGCACGCTGACGCTGCCGCCGACAGCAGGACTGCCGCAGGGTGCGGGGCGCAGGAGGTGCAGGTGCAGCAGGAGCAGCAGGCGTGCTGCAGGCGGAGTGTGAATCACCCGGGGAAGCACGGCCGCAAGTGCAGCAACGCGAACACCGACGCTGCGGCTGTCACTTCCTCTGACTCTGACGTGCAGCAGGCGTGCTGCAGGCGGAGTGTGAATCACCCGGGGAAGCACGGCCGCAGGTGCAGCAGCGCGAACACCGACACCGATGCCGCTGTGGTGGAGAAGCCGAGGCAGTCTGCTGTGTGCGCTGGGGAGGGGTGCACGCGCACTGTCGGCGGGCTGCACAAGACGCACTGCTGCCGGCGCTGTGCGGAGGAGGGGGCACACGCACACGCACACGGGCCGCGTTGCCAGCGCAGGGCTGCCGCACAGGCTGCCGGCAAGGTGGCAGACAGCTCCAGCAGCGACGAGGATGTTGCACAGCAGCAGAAGGAGCAGGGCTGTGCTGGGTGTGCGTTCCAGGTGACAGGCGTCCACACGACACACTGCTGCAGGCGGTGCGCGAAGAAGCCTGGTCAGCACGGGCCGCACTGTGCACAGCGCACCCCCGCCGTGGGCGCTGCCACTTCCTCTGACTCTGACGTGCAGCAGGCGTGCTGCAGGCGGAGTGTGCACCACCCAGGGAAGCACGGCCGCAAGTGCAGCAACACGAACGCCCACGCTACGGCTGCCACTTCCTCTGACTCTGACGCGGGGCAGGAGCAGCAGGCGTGCTGCAGGCGGAGTGTGAAGCACCCAGGGAAGCACGGCCGCAAGTGCAAGAACGTGAACACCGACGAGGCCACTGCAACCGCTCCTCACGACGCCCCTGCCGCCGTGGCCTCCAGCAGCGATGTGGAGATGCAGCCGCGCACACAGGTGCCGCAGGAGCCCGCTCTTGGGCAGGCGGTGTGTGCGGCACAGGTGTGCTGCGCAGGGTGCGGCTTCCAGGTGACAGGCGTGCACACGACACACTGCTGCAGGCGGTGCGCGAAGAAGGGTGGGCAGCACGGGCCGCACTGTGCACGCCGTGTGTTCCAGACGGACGTGGAGGTGGACGTGCAGGAGGCTGACGAGGCTGTGATGGCGGCAGACGTTGTGCGCGAGGACGAGGCGGAGCACCTGGTGGTGGGTGTGGTGGCCGACCCAGACCCACAGCAGATCGTCCCCGAGGCTGTGCCTGTCGTGTGTGCTGACCCGCAGCCGGAGTTGGAGTTGGAGGCGGTGCCAGAGTCGGACTCGGACTCCGTGCGCGCACTGCAGCAAATGGGCTTCAGGATGACGGACGCGCTGCGTGCACTCGTGTGGAAGCACAACGGGGATGTGGCGCGCGTGCTGGAGGAGGTGCTGTAAGACGGGAACGCCGACAAGTGCCAGCGTGACCTGGCCGCACGCCTTCTTGCCCTTCTGCTGAGACGCAACGACACAACGAACCACCGACGTGACGCAACCCTGTGAAGCACTTCTTCCCTCTTCCCTTCCTCCTCAACAACACACAACCACAACAGCGTGCCTTGCTGTTGTCTGCTTTACTAACCACACCCTCCCTTTCCCCTTCCCACCCGACATGAGCCTGTTGTGGCACTTCCTTCTATCTCTGATTCGTACCCAATCGGGCGACGGTTGCACAACGCAATGTCTGGGGCCTGTTCTGCTTGCTTTCTTGCTGTTTTGTTCTTCTGCCCATTGGCGTCTTTTGTTTGCCCCAGACCTCTAGCGTGCAGCTGTGCGGCGTCCGTTCGCTTCCTTGCCGCATTCTGTGCTGCACTGCAGCAGAACCTCGCCCCATTCATCGTTGCATCTTTATCTCTGTTCAGTTGACTGTGCGCCATGTGCGCCTCGGCCCGTGTTGTGCGTGGTGTGTCTCTAGCACTGCACCCCGCCTCTGGTCCATACCAAGTTACGAAGAAGCGACGTCCCCACCCTCCACCACCCGCACCACCACACCCTTGTGCTTCCCCCTACGACTTGTTGCAGTGTGGCCTGCTTTTATTTATCATCATTGTGATGCCTCCAGTTCACAGCACACCAGTCTTGTGGCACTGTCTGTGGACCCGAGACACACACTTGCACTGATGAGAATCGTCATTATGACCATGCACCACGCTGAGCGGGCGCAAGCCTCCTGATTGATTGTAACACACACAGAGCCACACCACCCTGCAGCGCTGCTAACTTTCCACAGGCATGGTCATGGAGGTGTTTTCGGCTTTGCCTCCACAGGTCTGTCCACACTCTGTTTTCTGTCGCATGGGGCATCCGGATCACACAGGAGAGTGGGGTGCACCACAACACGCCACGCATGAAGCCAAAAAAAGGGAAACTAATATAACCGAACCACCACCACAACCACCACAACCACACCACCTCCTCCAGGGAGGCCAGGGCTGTGGAGGGCCTCCTCCTGCCCGCAGTGCCGCACCCGTGTGGCAGCTCGAGTTAAATGACCCGCCTCCAGGCGCATGCTGGTCTGCCCGGAACGGGGTTTGACAATGGGATTGACATCGAGGCAGAACTGGCCCGGCTTGAGGCTGAGGGCCGCTGCATCGACTGGGACAAGGAGGACCGGGAGGAGGCGTTTGGCGCGTCCTTCTGCGCGATACTGTTCTTCGTCGTCACACAGGCCCTGGGGCTCTACCTGCTGCTGTGGGAGGTTGAGGGGTGGTACATCATGCTGACGGTTGCAGTCGATGCGCTGTACTGCTGCTTGGTGCTACGCGACCCTGGGAGGCTCCCGAAGAAGTCGAGCGAAGGCTCCTCGGCACTCCTGCGCGAGATGGAGGATATTGCGTCCCGTCTGCCAGAGGCAGTCCGCACCGACCAGTTCTGCAAATACTGCAGGATTGTCCGGCCACCGCGTGCGAAGCACTGCCACAAATGCGGCTGTTGCATTGCGAAATTCGACCACCACTGCTTCTGGCTGAAAAACTGCGTCGGCTCGATGAACCACAGGGAGTTTGTCGTCTTCCTGGTGCTCATCAACGTGTGGTTTGTCTGGGGGTGCGCCCACATGTGGCATCTCCTGACCCCAGGGTACCCCGCCCTCTACCCCGGGTGGTATGTATTCCTCGCAGGTGCAGGCATGGAGTGCTTTGCACTGCCGCTCCTGGTGGGGCACCTCTTCTTCATGGCGACGAACACCACCACCGTGGAGTTCGCACGGCCTGAGAAGTTCTTCTACCTCCGTGGGGGCAGCCGGAACCCCTTCGGGCATTCGTTTGCGCGAAACATGCGCAGGTTCTGGTTTGTCGCGTCGCGGCTGCCGCCTGAAGACTTCCAGCCGGTGACGCTGCCGTCGGCGCATGTTTGATGAGGCGGGGTGAGGGGGGGGGGATAGGATAGGATGCGGGGATGTTCCACACATCCGTGTTGCGGTTTTATGCATTTCTTTCTTGTGGCTGGTGTATCCACGCCGCCCCGAATGCGGTATGCAATACAGCCTGATGGCGCATAAGCTTTGGGGGCCACGCCTTCCCCCCCCTCCCGTCGTGGGAGACGAGGTGGGGAGGGTTGATCTCGGCACCTGTCCCCCGCCTTGCCAAGATCGTATTTCTGTAGATCCGGAGTGCTTCGTCAGGAGCTGGGCTGCACAGCCATGGCTTCTTTGTTCCTACTAACCCCCGAAGCGATTTTGAACCGCATGCGACAGGCACCCACCCTCTCGACCCCGGAGGGGGCTGTGGATGTGGGGGAGAAGGGGGCATGTTGTTGCGGTTTCGGCGACAAAAAAAAGAAAAGCAACGCAGTGCAGGCTTGCTCCTAACATGGAATACGGAATACGCTCTCCGAAATTTCTCGATTTTTTTCTAAGGATTTTTAGGAGGGGAGATTTATTTTTTTCTAAGGATTTTCCTTAGGAAACTTTTTCCGAGTGGGGGGTGAGGATGAGTCCTCCGGACACCCGCCCCTTTTCTGTTTCTTCCCGGCAGCCAAAAAACCGGTGTTCTTTCCAGCCAAGACCCAGATGTTCACTACCGTGGCCTCCGGCGGCTGGGGGGCTCTGCCCCCCAGACCCCCCTGTGGCTTGTGCCTGTCTTGTCACCAAGTCTTTACGCGTATGCCACTATGGCAGGTCAAGAAGGGGTGTCGTTGGAAAAAACGGTCCCGAAACCCATTTTTCTTTCATCCGGCAGCTGATGATGGCGGGATCACTGGCCACAGGAGAGATGAGCCGTGGACGCCGGATACCCCATCTGGCGAGTCGAACCAGTGGGAACTGTCAGCTGGCGCCGACCCTATAGGTGGCCAGGTCGCGCAGCGCCTCATGCTCTTGAGGCAACCTGCATCGGTCGTACGCGCCTTACAGCACAATGAAAACAAAGCGGTCATGTCATTGCCGACATTTTGTTTGGCCGAGGATGGCGAGCTACCGGACCTGGGGCTGCCAGTGGTGGTCTCGATCGAGGAGGCCTTCACCATGCGGTTCCGGTTGCGGCAGTCGTGCCGCAAACGAGCGCCCATGAGTGACTTGTAACAGATTTTTCCAAGGCAGTGCACTGCGTGAGGTTGTGGGACTGGCACAGGGAACTGCTGGGTCCGAAATCCAAGGCAAAAATCCTTAGAAAAAAGCAGGAATACATTTCCGGGATTTTGGCTATTTTTCAAGGAATACGGAGCAAGCCTGACGCAGTGGCAGTGGCGCCCTTCCCCCACCCTACCAACCACCAACACCACCACCCGCTTTTGCGTTGCTCTCAGTGGGAGCCATGGGTGTGCCTTTTGTGCTTCCCCCCCCCCCTCCCACACCCACCACCACCATGCCCCTCCTCACATTCTCTTCCGCCACATCACAACCCCTGCAGGTTTGATTGACCGCGGAGGGGCAAAGTCTCACAACCACACACACACACATACACTGCACCTCTCTCTACCCCCTTCTCCGCAATGCCCCGTGTGAGCAGGCGCTGGCTCGAGGCTGGGACGCAATACCTCCGCGCCCCACCCCAGCCCTCCTCCGGGCTCCTGTGCCCCGCCGACGCCGACGACGAGCAGGACAGCCAGAGCATCCGGTGGGCCCCGCCCGCCGCCGACCCGATCGCAACCCCTGCGAGCCCCGCCACACCGCAGCCGCCGCACTCGCCACACCCGCTGGCAGCCTCTCTGCAGCCGCTGTCCCCACAGAGCCCCTCGTCCTTCACGCTGTTCCAAGATGAGGCTGTGCCCCCCAAGCCGGAGTCCCCTGACGGCCGCCTCAGCATCTGCTTCGCCACCACGCTGGACAGCCCCGACCTGCTGGAGGGGGCTGCGCCTCTGCCGTCTCCCCAGGGAAGGCGGGTGAGGCAACCCACACACGCCACACCTGGTGGCGGCACGTCTCAGTCGTCAGCAGGGGAGGAGGAGGCCCCGCGCAGCGTGCAGCGGAGCCGCCGGCTTCGCCGGCGGAGGCCAGGCCTGGCGGTGGATAGCGGGTCCGACGTGGCGTCCCCAGGGCTGCTGCAGGATGGGGGTGGTGGAGAGGCTGACGGGGGTGCGCCGCAGTGCTCTGGCGTGTCGCATGCTGCTGCTGGCCCCCTCCCCAGGGCGTCTCCGGAGGGCACACCGCCCCGCCAGGAGAAGACTCTGTTGGAGATGCGGGGAAGGCACAGCGGGGTGGGGGACCCGAAGCCCCCGCCACCACCGCGGTGCTCTGGCGTGTCGCATGCTGCTGCTGCTTCTGCTGCCCCCCTCCTCAGCACCCCGGCGTCTCCAGAGGGCACACCGCCCCGCCAGGAGAAGCCTCTGCCGGAGATGCGGGGAAGGCACAGCGGGGTGGGAGACCCGAAGCCCCCGCCACCGCCGCGGTGCTCTGGCGTGTCTCCTGCTGCTCCCTTCCCCTCTCTCGACACCCCGGCGTCGTCTCCAGGGGGCACACCTCACCAGGAGGGGCCTCTGCCGGAAAGGCACGGCGGTGCGGGCAACCAGCCTGATCCCCCCGTCCCCAGTGCGCGCTGCGCCCCGGCGTCTCCAGAGGGCACACCACCCCGCCAGGAGGGGCCTCTGCCGGAAAGGCACAGCGGGATGGGCAACCAGCCAGCAGATGCGGGGAAGCAGCCCCCATGCCCCCCGCCGTGCAGTGGTTCCGCAGCCGCTGGCACGCCGGGTGTGGAGGCAGCGCAGGAGGGGCGGCAGCCCCGGGGGAAGCGCTGCCGCCTCGACCCCACCCCGGGCCTGCCGGGTGTGGGGGCGGCGGTGGGCTGCGCCGGACAGGCCGACGACCAGTCTCAAAGTCACGAAAGGGCCACGATCCATGAACATCGCTCCATCGGTCATTCCAACGCCCAGTCTCACGAAGGGCAGACGCGGTCCTCCCCCCGCGCTGCGGCTTCACCCCCCGCCTCACCCCCCGCCGGTGGCAGCCCGCCGCGCCGCAGCAGCCCCCACAGCGGGGGTGCTGCGGTGCCGGAGGAGGAGGGGTGTGCGCCACAGCCTCCTGCGGAGTCTGCCGCCCCTGCCGCAGAGGGGGCTGAGGAGGCGGCTGAGGCGGGAGAGGAGGAGCCCGCAGGGCAAGCGGGCCCCCCGCCCCGCGGCAAGGCAGTCTGCGGGGAGAAGGGTGGCGCGGAGGAGGCGCAGCCGAGACGTAGGGGCGGGAGCCGCATGCGGGGGGGGCGCTGCCCGAAGAGGAAGCGGCTGCGCCCGGCTGTGAGGGGGGTCTCCAGCAGCAGCAGCAGCAGCGCCGCCGCGGCGGCTGCGCCGCAGAGGGAGGGGAGGAAGCGGCGCCGCATCCGCCCCGCCGTGCGGGGGTCTTCTGCGAGCAGCAGCGGCAGGGATGCCCCTGCTGCCCCTGCCGGGCCACCCACACCCCCGCCTGCTACCCCACCGCCGCTGCCTCCCCCCGGCGGCAGCGCAGCTGCCGCTGCTGCTGCTGCTGATGTGCAGGCCACACCACCTGCCCCAGATGATCCCCTGGCTGTGCCGCAAGGCAGTGAGGGTGTGATGCACTGCAGTGACCCCGCCCCGGCTGCGCCGGCAGTGCAGCCAGCGGTTGCCGTCGCGCCGTGTGTGGAGGCGGCGCCGCCCGCGCGTGGGGAGTTGCTGCTGACGGGGCTGAGGCTGGAGGGGTTCAAGTCGTTCCGCCACGCCGCCGACTTCCCCCTGGGGAGGGGGTTCGGCTGCATCGTGGGGGTCAACGGGAGCGGGAAGAGCAACGTGCTGGACGCGGTGTGCTTCGTGCTGGGCCTGCCCCCCGCCCTCCTCCGCTGCAAGCGCATCGCAGACTGCATCACGTCGGGCTGCTGCGAGGCGGAGGTGACGCTCCGCCTCCTCGACGCCGGCAGGGAGGCCTCCGTCACACGCCGCCTGCAGCGCCGCGGCACCCGCTGCACCACAACCTACACCATCAACGGGGCCCCCGCCGACACCGCCACCGCACAGCGCTACTTCAAGGAGCGGGGCCTCGACCCGGCTTACCCACACCGCTTCGTCGTGCTGCAGCAGCACACCTCCCGCTTCCTCAGCAGCACGCCGCAGGAGCTCCTGGGGTACATCGAAGGCCTGCTCGATGTGGCTGACCTCAAGGCGCAGGCGGAGGCAGCCACTGCAGAGCTGAACGCAACCCGCACCTCCCTCTCCGAGGCGGAGGTGTCGAGGAAGCGGTGCGAGCGTGCCGTGCGGGAGAGTGCCCCAGCCTTGGAGAGGTTCCACAGGGTGCGGTTGCAGTTTGCCGCCCTGCAGCAGGCGGAGAGGGTGTGGGCAGCGCAGGCCTTCGGCTTGGTGTCTGCGATGTGCGACGCATCGGCCCTCGCCTTGCAGCGGGGTGAGGCTGATCGGGATGCCGCAGAGTTGGAGCGCAGCGCTGCTGCCGAGGAGGCTGCCCGCTCGGAGCAGGCCGCCCTGCGCTGCAGGGAGGCGCTGCGCGATGCGGAGGTGGAGGTCAACGCTGCGGGCGCTGCTGTGTCCGCTGCGGCGCGTGAGGTGCATGCGGCGCAGCGCGAGAGTGGGCGTGCCGCGGAGCTGCGGGGTGCTCTGGAGCGGCTCTCGCAGCAGGCTGCGGCAGCAGGTGCGGAGGCTGCCTCTGAGGGCGACGTGATGCGGCAGGCGGCGGCGGAGCTGCGGGGCATGGAGGAGCAGAAGGCGGCCCTGACGGAGCGCCTGGCAGCCCTGCCGCATGCCGGGAGGTTCGCTGCGGCGCAGCGCGAGCTGCGCGGTGCACAGGCGGCGCTGCACGCCCTGCGTGCGGAGCTGGTGGCGAAGGAGGGAGAGGCGGGGGAGGCGGCGCGGCGGGGCGCCGCGCTGCGGGAGGAGTGGCAGCAGCTGCGGGGGCAGCTGCCGGAGCTGCAGCGTGCGGCGACGCTTTCCGCCAGGGAGGTGCAGCGGGCGCATGCGGCAGCCGATGCGGCGTCGAAGGCGCTGGTGGACTCCATCGTGCAGCCACGGGAGGGACGGCACAGCCGCATCAACCACAAGGCGCGCAGCTTCCGCGACGCGCTCTCCGAAGTGCGCAGCAGCGAGGTGCGCAGCGGCTGCGCCGAGATCCTCGGATTCTTCTATGAGTGGGTCTCCGTGTGCCCCCAGCTGGACGGGTGTGCCGATGCCGTCAACTGCGCCCTGTCGTCCCTCCTCCCGTTTACGGTAGTGGTGGCGTCGCGGCGTGCGGGGTTGCGTGCTGTGGATCACTTCCGCACACACCGTGTGGGGCGCGTCTCATGCGAAGTGCTCCCGCAGCAGGGCGGCAGGGGGCGCCGCCAGGAGAGGCTGCCGCAGCTGCCGCCGGGGGCGCGCCACCTGCCTGACGTGCTGTGCGAGAGGCAGGATGTGCCGCACGGCTTCGGAAGTGATGCTGCGGGGTTGGTCACAGCGCTGCTGCGGCAGAAGGCGTGGCACTGGGTGCTGTGCCGGAGTATCGACGATGCAACAGCTGTGGTGTCCTGCGGCAGGTTCTCCGCTGTGACGTACGACGGTGTGGTGGTGCGGGGGAGGGGGGAGTACCGTGGTGGTGGTGCTGCCTCGTACGACCCTGTGTGCAGCGTGCTGCCTGCTTCCGCCTCCCCTGCTCTGTGTGAGGCTGGGCAGCAGCGTGAGGCGGATGTGCCGCGCGGCCCGACGCCGCAGGAGCAGGCGCGTGATGCGCGGCAGGCGCACCGCAGCCTGCGTGAGCAGCACCAGGCTAACGAGGGGCAGGTGCAGGCTGCACGCCGCCGCGTCGATGTGCTGGCGGTGGAGGTGTCGGCAGCAGACCAGCTGGGGCACAGCATCGCGCTGGAGGCGGGCAGCTTGCAGGTGCGCATCGCTGCGCAGGAGCAGCAGCGGCAGCAGCACGAGGCGCTGCAGTCGGAGCTGCTGCGGCAGGCGCATCTGCAGGACGAGGAGCAGCAGCAGGTGGCCCGCATCGACAGCAGTGCCGCCACTGCAGCGGCTGCGCTTCAGCGGGCCACATCGCAGCACTCCTTCGCCCTGCGGCGGGCGGAGGCGGCGGAGACCAAATGCATTGCCGTGCGGCAGGCCATCGCGAAGCTGCCGAGCGACAGCCGCCTTGCCGCTTTGCGTGCCGCCCTCGCTGCCGCGAGGAAACGCACAAAGCACGCAAAGACAGCTACACATGCCCAGGCACAGGCCAGCCTGGCTAAGGCAGAGCAGCAGGCGGACGCCGCACGCACCACACAGCACCGCCTCCGCAGGCAGGAGGAGGAGGCTGCCCAGCTGCTTGCTGCTGCGGAGCGCGACGCTGCCGATGCTGAGCAGCGCAAGAGGCGTGCTGCAGCCTACATGCGGGAGACGGGTGCCGAGGCGTCGGCAGACGTGGAGCCCTGCCGGACCCTGAAGCTGTGGCAGCAGCGGGTTGACGCAGAGAAGGCACAGCTCACGGCACGCCGCACGGCGCTGACTGCGTCGCTGCAGGACTTCGACGCGTCGCTCTTCGAGAAGTGTGCAGGGGACGCACGCACGCTGCAGGCCCTCCGAGGTGAGATCGAGCGCCTGACTGACACGGAGCGGCGTGTGGATGCACAGCGCACAGCCCTCGTGGAGCGCCGGCACGCCTCTCTCGCAACATGCCTGGGCACCATCAGCACGCACCTGTCTGCAACCTACAAGGCGCTGACAGGCAGCCTGTGTGACTGCATGCTGACGTACAGCAGCGATGTCGAGACCCTGCTGCGCAACGGCGTGCAGATCAAGGCGCGCCCCATCCCCGGGTCCCCATGGCTGCCGCCTCACAAGCTCTCAGGCGGGCAGCGCTCCCTGGTGGCTGCGGCGCTGGTGCTGGGGATGCAGCGCACCTTCCCCTCACCCGTGTATCTCTTCGACGAGCTGGATGCTGCGCTGGATGCCGAGAAGGCGGCCTCCCTGGCACAGCTGCTGCAGCGGAGCGAGGTGCAGGTGCTGTGCATCTCGTTGCGCCAGCAGGTGTATGCCCGCGCGTCCAGCATCCTGGGTGTGCACCGTGTGGGGGACACGAGCCGTGCCGTGCACAAAGACTTCTCAACCTTCTCAGATGCCCTCTCCGTCACACAGGCCGAGCAGGCGACACTCGCCTGAGGCTGTGCGGATCACCTTGCCCTTGTGGTGGTCTCAGCGGTCATGTGGTCACAAGCAGGTGTGGCTGTGGCTGCGACTGCGACACCCTCTCTCAGTTTGCGTACATGAGGCGACAGCAGCTTTTGTTTGCTATAACCTGTCTCAGGTCACGGTAAATAAGCACTGTTGGCAGCGCGCGTATGAACACGCACAGTGAGGCTGCCCCCGCACCCCCGTCCCAGTGCACCCCTTCCTGTTGCAAGCGAGACATGGATTCTGAAGCAAGAATCGTGTGGGGTGGACAGGCCATGCTGTGCGTTGTCGACAATCACATGACGCCAGTGGGGTGGGCACCAGCGATGCAGGGAACCATGCCCTTGGGGGCAAACTCTCTTGTGCTGGCTGTCAATGTGCCAAACAATCCATCCGCCAGCCCACGTCGTTTTTTCCCCCAAACTTTTCGTCGAACACTGCACCACATGCCCTGCACAGGATAACTCAACCCGACACCAAGCAATATGAGGAGCGCGGTGCTGTTCTGTGCGTTTGTCGTGATGGGGACGTCTGTGGTGGACGCACAGCGAGGCGGACGGGGTGGGCGCCGCCCGAGGCGCACACCAGTGCCTCTGCCTCAGACGCCTGAGCCTGCACCTGTGACGACACCTGTGCCTGTGCCTGTGCCGACAGCGGCCACCCCTGCGCCTGTGCCGCAGACATCAACACCTCCCGCAACGACGACTGTGCCTGTGCCTCTGCCAACTGCGGCTACCCCTGCCCCTGTGCCGCAGACACCGACACCTCCCGCACCGACGCCTGCGCCCGAGCTGGACTTCGGGAACGCACGGACGCGCCCCGGGCAGGCAATTGCTGCAGCGTCGCAGGCACAGTACCTGCCTGTGGTGGCAACGATTGTGCAGGTGATCGAGCAGCAGCCCGGGTCGTTCCGCCCGCTGCTGGTGCGCCTGGCGTGGCACACCCTCGCGACGTACAACGAGGCGGAGCTGCCGATTGGCGGGAGCAACGGCGGGTGCATCCGCTCCAACCCGGAGCTGTCACTTGCGGACAACCGTGGGGTGGACGTTGCGGTGAACGCGCTGGAGGCGGTGAAGCGGGCACACCCGTTCGTGATATACGCAGACCTGTACCAGCTGGCAGGCAACACGGCGCTGGAGTACATGGGCTCCCCGTCGCTCTTCTTCCGCCCTGGGCGCCGCGACTTTGTGGTGCCTGCGGAGACGAACCAGCGCTGCGTGTCGGACAACGAGCGCCTGCCGCAGAAGCACATGAACAACGACGCGTTCCCGCACCCTGAGACGCTGGACTACTTCTTCGAGCGCTTCGGCAACCTCGGGATCTCCCTCAACAACGACCCCGATGCCCTGGAAAAGATGGTTTCCCTCATGGGAGGACACAACATGGGGGCGATGCACCTCGAGATCAGCAACAACGAGGGGCAGTGGACGGCCGACAACCTCGTCTTCGGGGTTGAGTACTTCTTCAACCTTGAAAATGGGCCTTGGGGCAGGAACAGGGTGTGTGAGGATCCGCGCCTCCACGCGGTGCACCCGGACGTGTTCGCTCAAATGGGCGGCGCGACTAAAGCGGATCCGAAGGATGTGAGGGGGATGCGTATCCAGTGGTTGGATGCGGCACTCCTCGGTTGGCGCGTGGAGGGCAGCGGGCAGGAGGGATCTGCACGTTTTTACCCCCCACACCGCTGGCGGCTCCCGTCAGCACGGGCCGCCCGCCGTGCCTTGGGCCACCGTGGGAAGTTCCTGACGGTGCAGTCCCCCCCGTCGCTGTGGCGATTTGGCGCGTTGGTTCTCCAGACCCTGAAGGGGGCCTGTGGAGTAAGCGAGACACGGCTGGGGGACGCCATGACTGGAGGGGGCGGTGAGTCGGCGGGCTTCGTCCTGTCATCGATGAGGCGTGCACTGCATCCGGCTGGGTTGACGGTCCGGGACGTGCAGGGCGATGGCAACTGCCTGTACAGGGCAATTTGCAAAGCGTTGCACGGGACGCCGCACGGGCATGCAGCGTATCGGGCGGCGACGGTGCTGGAGCTGCGGTCCGGGCAGGACAGGTACGCCCCCCTGGTTGAGGGAGACTACCAGGAGTACGTCGCCCGGGTCGCTCGCTCGGGCACGTGGGGGGACGCGGTGCAGCTGGACGCACTGCTGAGGCGGATCGGCAGGCATGCCGAAGTTTTCCGGCTTCGGGACGGGAAACTGACCGTCCAGTCCCGTGGGGAGTCGCAGGGCAGGCCGTGCATCCGCATCGCGTACGTCTGCGGGTCGCACTACGCAACGGTGCTACCGTCCGCGTCGGGTGCCGGGTCCTCGGTGGCTGAGGAGGATGCGAAGGACATCCCGCAGGATCCGGATGCGGGGGCCACGATGAAGGTGCCCCTCCCCCGTACTGCCTCCGGGGCCCGCCCGACTGGGCAATGGGGACCGTGGGCACTCCGCCAGGAGGACTGGGACGTGGAGCTGGTGGCGTGGGACGCTGAGGCGGAAGGCGGGGTGTGCCTCGTGCCGCACGGGAAGGAGGCGGTGGCAGCGCAGGGTCTCCGGAGGGGCAGGACCTACTGCTCCCTCGACCCCCTGCCGGGCAGTGTGGCTTCGCGTGCGCGGGTGCGCCTGCTGGGGCAGGGCCGCGCCCAGGGTGTGACCCTGCGCGAGCTGTGGATCGCCGGGGACGCGACGCCCACGTCGCAGGCGGGCAATGCGCCCGTCCAGGCGCCACGGGAAGAGCTGGTCCTGGCGATGGCCGCCAAGGACGGCTCGGAGGATGCGCTTCGGGGCTGGGCCTCAGCGAGGCAGCTGGTGCGGGTTCGGGTCGCCACGGATGGCGATGTGCGCCGGGCGACGGGTCTGGCCCCGCCCAACCTGGTCGACGATATCCTCCGCCAGAGTGGCATTGAGAAGGTGTACGTCCGCCGCCACCCCTCCCGGGACAAGGGCGCTGAGGTGGTGTGGCTGGTGTCGGAGGAGCAGGAGGCCTCCCTGGAAGCGCACCGGGGGGCAGACTGGTGGCTGGGGGCTGCGTGGCACGTCGGCCACAAGAAGGGTGTGCGCGTCGTGGCGGGAAAGGGCCAGCTTGCCAGGCAGGCCCTTGGGATAGCAGCGCGAGGCCGCCGCTACGCGGTGTCGGGTGCGCGGGGGATGCGGGGCGCCGAGCTCGAGCAGCAGCTGTCCGACGCGATGGGGTGGAAGGTGACCCCGTGTCACCTCTTCCGGGGGGTCTGGACGGTGGAGGCCGCGCAGGACCCGCAGCAGTGGGCGACCGGCGACCTGGCAGTGATGCAGGTCGCCCCGCCCAGCGCCAAGCGTCTGAGGAAGGGCGCAAGGCGCGCAGCCTCTGCACCTCCGGCGAAGCAGCGACGCACAGCGTCTGCTGGGCACACTGGTCCGGCAGTTGCGGTGCAGCGCTCGGGAGCCTGGCTGGGGGCAGCGAGTATGGCACAGCCGCAACCCTCGCCGCAAACGGGGCAGCGGCCGCGTCAACAACAGCCACCGCAGCAGCAACAACAACAACAGCAACAGGCTCGGCCTCAGCCGCCGCCGCTACAGGACCTGCAGGCGAGAGCGAAGCTGGACTCCCAGTCGGAAACCCTGGCCATTCTCGCTGGCCAGGTCGAGGTGGCCCTGTCACGCCTCTCGACTGTGGAAGAAGCATGCCGCGATGCGGGGAGCCTCCGGCAAGAAGTGCAAGTGCGGTGGGAACGGTTGGATGCGCGCAGCGCCAAGCTGGAACAGGACCTTGCGGCACAATCATCACGTCTCGAGGGTCAGATGATCGAGCAGGGCAAGCGGATGCAGGCATCACAGGACCGCATCCTCGACCTGCTGGAAGCGCAGCGGCCGAGGTCGGGGCGGTCGGAGTCGCCGGCCCGGAAGGACAAGGACCGCCGGGGCCGGGCCTCGGGCAGGCACGGCGGCAGATGAGCGGGTCTGCTGACACTGTGTGCGGATTTGTGGAGTGGTGTAAGTCGTGCGTGAGTCGCCAGTCGTGCGGCGAAATGGGGCTGGGCAGCGCGCAGACGCGCCCGGCAATGCGACACTGGGGCCATAAGGACCCGATTTTGCGTGGTGTGCGTGTGCGCCGCCTTTTCCTTGGTGGCGGTGATGACGATGAGGTGGACCCCCTGGAGCGTATAGAGCTCCAGGACGCGTGGCTGGCGGAAGAGAGCTCCCGCCTGCTGGGGCAGGTCGTGCGTGTGCCAGGAGATGGGAACTGCCAGTTCCACGCGCTGTCGGGGCAAGTTGGTGACTGGGAGCATGCCGGGTTGCGGACGGCGGTGTGCGACTGGCTGGAGAGCATCGAGGGCCTTCAACTCCTCCTTGATGCGCATGAGGACCCCGCCGCCTATGTGGAAGGTATGCGCGTACCGGGCGCTTACGGCGACGAGTTGACCCTGCAGGCGGCGGCGCAGGTCCTGAACGCAGACATCTGGGCGCTGAACGTGGGGAACCCGGAGGGGCTGATTCGCCTGGGGAGATGTCCGGGCGCGACCAGGCGTCTGGTGGTAACGTTCAGGCCGCATCACTACGACCAACTTCGGCTCCCTCTGTCGACCCTCCAGGTCCTGGAACAGCGTGGACAGGATCCCGAACTGGCCGCGGTGCCGCTGCCCGAGCTTCGTGGGCAGACGGACACGCCTGGCCCCCGGCGCACCAGAGGTGGGCGCCGTGTACGCGTGCTGCAGCGGCCGGTCTCCCCGTTGGGTGCTGGGGCTGCTGCCCAGGTGCGGCGGGCGGATGCTGTACCTCCGCGTGCGACCCCGGCTCCTGCCGCGACTACGACTGAAGTGCTCTCTCCGACCTCCGGAGGGGGAGGGCGGATACTCCTCCGGTCGGCCAACGTGACCTCTCTGCAGAAACACTGTCCGAGTGTCTTCCGGTGGGATGTGGATATGGTTGCGCTGCAAGAGACAAGGCTGACTGAAGGGGCGCGGGACTCCATGACGGCTCAGGCATGGAAGGCCGGGTACAAGGCTCTCTGGGGAGACGACGTGCCATACCGCGGCGATGCTCGGGGTGAGTCAGGCCAGGTCCTCGGGGTCGGACTCCTGGTGCGACGTGGGATTCCGTGCGTCCGGGTGAACACTGCCGGGGCCCTGCAGTTGCGGGAATCCTGCAGGTTCCTCCACGCCAAAGTGGCATACGGCACGGGGAAGCTGTTCCTGCACGTCTTCGTCGTCTATGCGAAAACAGGGGCTACTCCGGACCTTGCGGAAGAGCGGGAGGACTTCTTCGCTGATGTGTTCGATGAGGCGGTGTTGCTGGGCGACGTGCCGGTGATTATCACTGGTGATTTTAACTGTCCGCCTGACCCTTCGGCCAGTACAGTGCTGAGTACGCACCTGGCGTCGGGCCGATGGTTCGACTGTGCACAAGTCGCGGCTGATGCTCAGGGTACAACTCCGGACCCTACCTGCTACACCGGGAGCCCTGATGGACCGGAGGGACGCTCGGCGTCTAGGATTGACCTGGTGCTCGCCAACCACGTGGCGATCAGCGGCCTGGAGACGCTCTGTGTATCGGACGATAAGAACATCCCGACCCACAGACAGGTGGACGCGAGCTTCGGGACGCTCGCGTACCGGCAAAGGGTGGACCGCCTCGCAGTACCGGCCATCCTGCCGCTCAGGCGGGTCGGCAGGGACGAGAAGCCCGCGTTGCGGGAGGCGGCGGCAAAGGTGTGTGACACCCTGACCCGCCAATGGGATCCAGCTGGGAACGTTGAAGAGCGTTGGCAGACATGGTGCTCCGCTGCGTCGAGCTTTCTGGCCGTGCACGCGTGCGAGCCGCGGGACGCCGAGGGGTCGGCGAAGACCGCAGCGCTGGCTCGCAAAAAGGGTGTCGCCGCGGTGGTCCGCCAGGAGTGGCTATGTGGCAGGCAACGCTGGGGTCACGACGGGGCCCTGACCCGCAAGATGATCTGCCTCCTCGACATGATGGGCAGGATCCGGGAGGTGGAGCGCCGTGCTGTGGGAGGTGCGATGCCAGTCTCCGTCAGGGGGGCATGGGAGAAGGTGCGCACTGCGGCGTCCGAGCTCCTAGGCCGCGTGGAGCCGGTGACCCCGACGCGGGGGGAGCTGGAGCTGGTGCGGGCCGCGTGCGACCGCGCCCTCGAGAAGGAGCGGAAGCTGATGACGGTGCGGCGGCGCCGCCTGTACATGCGGGAGACCCACACCTCCTGGCATCGGAACCCCGGGAAGATCTACCGGAGGCTCCGGGGCCCGCCACGCACGTCGGTGCTGATGCGTCGCCAGGATGAGGAAACGACCGATCGGTCGGTGATGGACAGCTGGCTCCTGGACGCATGGCTCCCCATCATGCAACGCCACCGCGATGGAGGCCCCTCGTGGGAGCTGTTCAAGGAGCGTTACGCCGCCTACATCCCTGAGGTTCCGCTGCCCCTCCAGCCTCTGAGTGGGGAGCAACTGCACATGGCGGCTGCGGACATGGGCTCGGGGAAGGCGCCAGGCACGGACGGCTGGTACGCTGAGGAGCTGAAGCTGTTGCCGCGGGCGTTCTACGCAGCCCTGGCAGAAGTTCTGAATGGCGTGGAGCTGTCGGGTGAGTGGCCCGAAGCTCTGCTGTCGGCGACTGTATCGATGATCCCGAAGGAGGAGGACCCCGACCCGCTGGACCATCGCCCTATTACGGTCATGTCGGTGATATACAGGGTGTGGGCGAAAGCCAGGGTAAGCCAACTGATGGTCTGGCAGGAGGAGTGGGCGACTGACAGCATGTACGGCTTCCGTACGGGCAAGGGTGCTTTTGGGGCGTACATGAAGACTGCGCTGCTAGCTGAGAAAGCATCCCTGACGGGCGTGCCTCTGCGTGGGGTTCTCCTCGACGTCAAAAAGTGCTTTGACTCGGTGCCATGGGATATCATCTTCGGCCTCCTGGAAATGATGGGTCTCGACGACAGAGTGCGGCGGCCCTCCCGGGCGATGTACCATGGCCTCAGGAGGCGGTTTAAAGTGCAGGGTTCGGTGGGTCAACCCTTCGCCGCCTTCAACGGGATCCTCCAGGGGTGCCCCCTGTCCGTACTGTGGCTGAACCCCGTGATGGCGGTGTGGGACAGGGTGGTCCGAGCAGAGGCACAGTGTGGAACCGGCCTCTACGCTGACGACAAGAAGTTGCTGGACACAGACCTCGCCAAGATCCGGAGGGGGCTACGGCTCACCGAGGAGTTCTCGGAGCTGACGGACCTGCGGTACGGGACAAAGGGGAGATGCTTCTCCACCGACCCGGGGGAGACGCTGACTCTAGTTCTCCAAGGGGAGCCCATCGTGCAAGCCAGAGGAGAGATAAAGGACCTTGGGGCGCAGATCTGTCTGGTGTCGCGGGAGAAGATCTCGGGGATCTGTGACAAGCGTGTCAAACAGGCAATTGAGGTGTGCCGCCGCCTGGAAGCGAAATACCTCAACCTGGGGTTCCCGGCCAAGGCGAAGATTCTCGCGACGATGGTGATGCCGATGGCCTTCGCCGCGATCCACACGGCCAACCCGCTGTGGGGCACCTTGAGCTCCCTTGACATGGCTGTCATGCGTGTGCTGTGGAAGTTTCAGAAGGCACGGCGATGCCCGATGATCGTGCGCAACTTGCTGTGCCCGGCTCACCGCGTGGACCCGACGTCCTACATCCAGTACCAACGACTGGTGGCGATGCACACCGTGCGCCACAGATGCCCGGATCTCTGGCAGCTGGTGACTGAGATCAGAAGCCTACGCACCCCCGCGAGGGGTCCACGGGGGCCGAGCAGGGCCGGTGCGCTGACGGCTGCGGAGATCAAGGCGGCGACTCCCGGGCCGGTGGCCCTGGTACAGACGGCGCTCTCGGACCTGCGCTGGAAGTGGCCCGATGCGGGGCGCCTCAAGGCACGTGACTCCGACAAGGCGATCGATCTCGGGTGCGAGGATCGACCTGCGGTGTTGCACGACCTGCGTGAGATGGTTCGTGCGGCCAGGTGGCGGGAGATTGCTGCAAAGAAACGGGAAGACACGACGGGCATGCGCGACGGGGTCGACTACATGGCTGTCACCCGAGTGTGGTCGGGGGAACCGGAACCATACCGTGCGGGAATCATGCGGGCGATCATCGCTGGAGACCAGGTCACCGAAGACCGCCGCCTCCGCCATTACAAGCAGGGGAATGGCATGTGTAAGTTGTGTGGGCTCGAGAAGGAGGACCACGAACACATGTGGTGGCGCTGCGAGGCGACGGCGGACTACCGCCGGCTACCGGCGTATCGGGATGTGGTGGCGGCGGACAGGACCAACTGGCCCCCCTGCTTGGCTCGGAACGGGATTCTGCCGCTGGGGTTTGTGATGCGGCAGGGACACGGCAATGCGAAGTGCCTGCGGCAGCTGCTTGGACTGTACACGGAGATTATCCTCCAGAGGGAGCGACTCCTCAAGCAGCGCGAGGCTGAACCGGCCACAGGGGTGTCGGTACGCGAGCCCTTTCCTTGGGGTTGGGACCCTGAGGAACCCCTTGAGACCTACGACAAGCTCCCTGATGCCCTGCCGCCGCAAGCCTGGTCTAAGGTGGCTGGGGTGCCGGCCTATTTCGCGGTCCGCGACTGGTGGAGGCAGCTGAAGTGGCCGGACGACGAAAACAACCGCAAGTACCACGTATCCTGGTTGGAACTCGCGGTGGACTTCGAGGTGTTCACCGGCGTCGACGTCGTGTTCTCGCCGGGGAGCAAGAAGAAGGGGCAGCGGGCCCTGACTGCGAGGGACAAGGGTACGCTGATGGCTGCCTGGATGCGCACATGTGAAGCCATTGCGGGACCCGGTGAGTACATCCACCCGGGGAAGAAGGGCGGGGAGTCCAAGTGCAAGTCTCTGGAGCCCTTCATCGGACAGCTGCAGTGCGGCGGGCTGAACCGGCGTCCTCGCTTGCTGTGCACGCAGGCGGTCGAAGCGATGCTCACTAGGCTGAAGGAGCAAGTGCGAGAGGCCGCGTCGCTGACACCGCGCCCGAGCTGGACCACGATGGAGGTTCTGGTCCAAGAGGCGGGCCGCGACGAGAGGAGAGCCGTGTACGAGGCCGCGGCGGCTGGTCATGTGGTGGCACGAGCTGAGCCCCAACCGCGGAGTGGGGTGGAAACCCTTTTCTTCGACGGGTCCCTCAGACGGGGGAAGGGCACTGCCAAGAAGCGGGCGGGCACGGGTGCGGGTGCAGTGCGCAAAACCGCGAGTGGTGTGGTGGTGTGGACCGCGCAGAGCAGACTGGCGCAGGGGTGCACTGTGAACGAGGCGGAGTACGCGGGTCTACTGCTCTGCCTAGATGAACTGATTGACCACCCGCCGGTGGGCGAGGTGGTGGTGTATGGCGATAGTCAGCTGGTTGCGGACCAGGTCAACACCGACACCATGTGCCGGAGCAAGAAGCTCCGCCCGCTGTACGTCAAGGCCAGAGAACGCATCGCCGCCCTGCGGGCGGCCGGCACACGAATCACTCTCGTGCACGTGGGCCGAAAGTGGAATGCGGACGCGGACGCCGCCGCCAACGCGGCAGTCGACAAGCTGGAGGTGGGGGTCACTCGGCACTCGCGAGGAGAGCCGGAATCACCGGTGTGAGGGCCCGGGCGGACAGTAGCAGTCGTCCGCCAGACTGGACACTCTACTGATGCTGGACAAGGGCCTTGGGGCAGGAACAGGGTGTGTGAGGATCCGCGCCTCCACGCGGTGCACCCGGACGTGTTCGCTCAAATGGGCGGCGCGACTAAAGCGGATCCGAAGGATGTGAGGGGGATGCGTATCCAGTGGTTGGATGCGGCACTCCTCGGTTGGCGCGTGGAGGGCAGCGGGCAGGAGGGATCTGCACGTTTTTACCCCCCACACCGCTGGCGGCTCCCGTCAGCACGGGCCGCCCGCCGTGCCTTGGGCCACCGTGGGAAGCTCCTGACGGTGCAGTCCCCCCCGTCGCTGTGGCGATTTGGCGCGTTGGTTCTCCAGACCCTGAAGGGGGCCTGTGGAGTAAGCAAGACACGGCTGGGGGACGCCATGACTGGAGGGGGCGGTGAGTCGGCGGGCTTCGTCCTGTCATCGATGAGGCGTGCACTGCATCCGGCTGGGTTGACGGTCCGGGACGTGCAGGGCGATGGCAACTGCCTGTACAGGGCAATTTGCAAAGCGTTGCACGGGACGCCGCACGGGCATGCAGCGTATCGGGCGGCGACGGTGCTGGAGCTGCGGTCCGGGCAGGACAGGTACGCCCCCCTGGTTGAGGGAGACTACCAGGAGTACGTCGCCCGGGTCGCTCGCTCGGGCACGTGGGGGGACGCGGTGCAGCTGGACGCACTGCTGAGGCGGATCGGCAGGCATGCCGAAGTTTTCCGGCTTCGGGACGGGAAACTGACCGTCCAGTCCCGTGGGGAGTCGCAGGGCAGGCCGTGCATCCGCATCGCGTACGTCTGCGGGTCGCACTACGCAACGGTGCTACCGTCCGCGTCGGGTGCCGGGTCCTCGGTGGCTGAGGAGGATGCGAAGGACATCCCGCAGGATCCGGATGCGGGGGCCACGATGAAGGTGCCCCTCCCCCGTACTGCCTCCGGGGCCCGCCCGACTGGGCAATGGGGACCGTGGGCACTCCGCCAGGAGGACTGGGACGTGGAGCTGGTGGCGTGGGACGCTGAGGCGGAAGGCGGGGTGTGCCTCGTGCCGCACGGGAAGGAGGCGGTGGCAGCGCAGGGTCTCCGGAGGGGCAGGACCTACTGCTCCCTCGACCCCCTGCCGGGCAGTGTGGCTTCGCGTGCGCGGGTGCGCCTGCTGGGGCAGGGCCGCGCCCAGGGTGTGACCCTGCGCGAGCTGTGGATCGCCGGGGACGCGACGCCCACGTCGCAGGCGGGCAATGCGCCCGTCCAGGCGCCACGGGAAGAGCTGGTCCTGGCGATGGCCGCCAAGGACGGCTCGGAGGATGCGCTTCGGGGCTGGGCCTCAGCGAGGCAGCTGGTGCGGGTTCGGGTCGCCACGGATGGCGATGTGCGCCGGGCGACGGGTCTGGCCCCGCCCAACCTGGTCGACGATATCCTCCGCCAGAGTGGCATTGAGAAGGTGTACGTCCGCCGCCACCCCTCCCGGGACAAGGGCGCTGAGGTGGTGTGGCTGGTGTCGGAGGAGCAGGAGGCCTCCCTGGAAGCGCACCGGGGGGCAGACTGGTGGCTGGGGGCTGCGTGGCACGTCGGCCACAAGAAGGGTGTGCGCGTCGTGGCGGGAAAGGGCCAGCTTGCCAGGCAGGCCCTTGGGATAGCAGCGCGAGGCCGCCGCTACGCGGTGTCGGGTGCGCGGGGGATGCGGGGCGCCGAGCTCGAGCAGCAGCTGTCCGACGCGATGGGGTGGAAGGTGACCCCGTGTCACCTCTTCCGGGGGGTCTGGACGGTGGAGGCCGCGCAGGACCCGCAGCAGTGGGCGACCGGCGACCTGGCAGTGATGCAGGTCGCCCCGCCCAGCGCCAAGCGTCTGAGGAAGGGCGCAAGGCGCGCAGCCTCTGCACCTCCGGCGAAGCAGCGACGCACAGCGTCTGCTGGGCACACTGGTCCGGCAGTTGCGGTGCAGCGCTCGGGAGCCTGGCTGGGGGCAGCGAGTATGGCACAGCCGCAACCCTCGCCGCAAACGGGGCAGCGGCCGCGTCAACAACAGCCACCGCAGCAGCAACAACAACAACAGCAACAGGCTCGGCCTCAGCCGCCGCCGCTACAGGACCTGCAGGCGAGAGCGAAGCTGGACTCCCAGTCGGAAACCCTGGCCATTCTCGCTGGCCAGGTCGAGGTGGCCCTGTCACGCCTCTCGACTGTGGAAGAAGCATGCCGCGATGCGGGGAGCCTCCGGCAAGAAGTGCAAGTGCGGTGGGAACGGTTGGATGCGCGCAGCGCCAAGCTGGAACAGGACCTTGCGGCACAATCATCACGTCTCGAGGGTCAGATGATCGAGCAGGGCAAGCGGATGCAGGCATCACAGGACCGCATCCTCGACCTGCTGGAAGCGCAGCGGCCGAGGTCGGGGCGGTCGGAGTCGCCGGCCCGGAAGGACAAGGACCGCCGGGGCCGGGCCTCGGGCAGGCACGGCGGCAGATGAGCGGGTCTGCTGACACTGTGTGCGGATTTGTGGAGTGGTGTAAGTCGTGCGTGAGTCGCCAGTCGTGCGGCGAAATGGGGCTGGGCAGCGCGCAGACGCGCCCGGCAATGCGACACTGGGGCCATAAGGACCCGATTTTGCGTGGTGTGCGTGTGCGCCGCCTTTTCCTTGGTGGCGGTGATGACGATGAGGTGGACCCCCTGGAGCGTATAGAGCTCCAGGACGCGTGGCTGGCGGAAGAGAGCTCCCGCCTGCTGGGGCAGGTCGTGCGTGTGCCAGGAGATGGGAACTGCCAGTTCCACGCGCTGTCGGGGCAAGTTGGTGACTGGGAGCATGCCGGGTTGCGGACGGCGGTGTGCGACTGGCTGGAGAGCATCGAGGGCCTTCAACTCCTCCTTGATGCGCATGAGGACCCCGCCGCCTATGTGGAAGGTATGCGCGTACCGGGCGCTTACGGCGACGAGTTGACCCTGCAGGCGGCGGCGCAGGTCCTGAACGCAGACATCTGGGCGCTGAACGTGGGGAACCCGGAGGGGCTGATTCGCCTGGGGAGATGTCCGGGCGCGACCAGGCGTCTGGTGGTAACGTTCAGGCCGCATCACTACGACCAACTTCGGCTCCCTCTGTCGACCCTCCAGGTCCTGGAACAGCGTGGACAGGATCCCGAACTGGCCGCGGTGCCGCTGCCCGAGCTTCGTGGGCAGACGGACACGCCTGGCCCCCGGCGCACCAGAGGTGGGCGCCGTGTACGCGTGCTGCAGCGGCCGGTCTCCCCGTTGGGTGCTGGGGCTGCTGCCCAGGTGCGGCGGGCGGATGCTGTACCTCCGCGTGCGACCCCGGCTCCTGCCGCGACTACGACTGAAGTGCTCTCTCCGACCTCCGGAGGGGGAGGGCGGATACTCCTCCGGTCGGCCAACGTGACCTCTCTGCAGAAACACTGTCCGAGTGTCTTCCGGTGGGATGTGGATATGGTTGCGCTGCAAGAGACAAGGCTGACTGAAGGGGCGCGGGACTCCATGACGGCTCAGGCATGGAAGGCCGGGTACAAGGCTCTCTGGGGAGACGACGTGCCATACCGCGGCGATGCTCGGGGTGAGTCAGGCCAGGTCCTCGGGGTCGGACTCCTGGTGCGACGTGGGATTCCGTGCGTCCGGGTGAACACTGCCGGGGCCCTGCAGTTGCGGGAATCCTGCAGGTTCCTCCACGCCAAAGTGGCATACGGCACGGGGAAGCTGTTCCTGCACGTCTTCGTCGTCTATGCGAAAACAGGGGCTACTCCGGACCTTGCGGAAGAGCGGGAGGACTTCTTCGCTGATGTGTTCGATGAGGCGGTGTTGCTGGGCGACGTGCCGGTGATTATCACTGGTGATTTTAACTGTCCGCCTGACCCTTCGGCCAGTACAGTGCTGAGTACGCACCTGGCGTCGGGCCGATGGTTCGACTGTGCACAAGTCGCGGCTGATGCTCAGGGTACAACTCCGGACCCTACCTGCTACACCGGGAGCCCTGATGGACCGGAGGGACGCTCGGCGTCTAGGATTGACCTGGTGCTCGCCAACCACGTGGCGATCAGCGGCCTGGAGACGCTCTGTGTATCGGACGATAAGAACATCCCGACCCACAGACAGGTGGACGCGAGCTTCGGGACGCTCGCGTACCGGCAAAGGGTGGACCGCCTCGCAGTACCGGCCATCCTGCCGCTCAGGCGGGTCGGCAGGGACGAGAAGCCCGCGTTGCGGGAGGCGGCGGCAAAGGTGTGTGACACCCTGACCCGCCAATGGGATCCAGCTGGGAACGTTGAAGAGCGTTGGCAGACATGGTGCTCCGCTGCGTCGAGCTTTCTGGCCGTGCACGCGTGCGAGCCGCGGGACGCCGAGGGGTCGGCGAAGACCGCAGCGCTGGCTCGCAAAAAGGGTGTCGCCGCGGTGGTCCGCCAGGAGTGGCTATGTGGCAGGCAACGCTGGGGTCACGACGGGGCCCTGACCCGCAAGATGATCTGCCTCCTCGACATGATGGGCAGGATCCGGGAGGTGGAGCGCCGTGCTGTGGGAGGTGCGATGCCAGTCTCCGTCAGGGGGGCATGGGAGAAGGTGCGCACTGCGGCGTCCGAGCTCCTAGGCCGCGTGGAGCCGGTGACCCCGACGCGGGGGGAGCTGGAGCTGGTGCGGGCCGCGTGCGACCGCGCCCTCGAGAAGGAGCGGAAGCTGATGACGGTGCGGCGGCGCCGCCTGTACATGCGGGAGACCCACACCTCCTGGCATCGGAACCCCGGGAAGATCTACCGGAGGCTCCGGGGCCCGCCACGCACGTCGGTGCTGATGCGTCGCCAGGATGAGGAAACGACCGATCGGTCGGTGATGGACAGCTGGCTCCTGGACGCATGGCTCCCCATCATGCAACGCCACCGCGATGGAGGCCCCTCGTGGGAGCTGTTCAAGGAGCGTTACGCCGCCTACATCCCTGAGGTTCCGCTGCCCCTCCAGCCTCTGAGTGGGGAGCAACTGCACATGGCGGCTGCGGACATGGGCTCGGGGAAGGCGCCAGGCACGGACGGCTGGTACGCTGAGGAGCTGAAGCTGTTGCCGCGGGCGTCCTACGCAGCCCTGGCAGAAGTTCTGAATGGCGTGGAGCTGTCGGGTGAGTGGCCCGAAGCTCTGCTGTCGGCGACTGTATCGATGATCCCGAAGGAGGAGGACCCCGACCCGCTGGACCATCGCCCTATTACGGTCATGTCGGTGATATACAGGGTGTGGGCGAAAGCCAGGGTAAGCCAACTGATGGTCTGGCAGGAGGAGTGGGCGACTGACAGCATGTACGGCTTCCGTACGGGCAAGGGTGCTTTTGGGGCGTACATGAAGACTGCGCTGCTAGCTGAGAAAGCATCCCTGACGGGCGTGCCTCTGCGTGGGGTTCTCCTCGACGTCAAAAAGTGCTTTGACTCGGTGCCATGGGATATCATCTTCGGCCTCCTGGAAATGATGGGTCTCGACGACAGAGTGCGGCGGCCCTCCCGGGCGATGTACCATGGCCTCAGGAGGCGGTTTAAAGTGCAGGGTTCGGTGGGTCAACCCTTCGCCGCCTTCAACGGGATCCTCCAGGGGTGCCCCCTGTCCGTACTGTGGCTGAACCCCGTGATGGCGGTGTGGGACAGGGTGGTCCGAGCAGAGGCACAGTGTGGAACCGGCCTCTACGCTGACGACAAGAAGTTGCTGGACACAGACCTCGCCAAGATCCGGAGGGGGCTACGGCTCACCGAGGAGTTCTCGGAGCTGACGGACCTGCGGTACGGGACAAAGGGGAGATGCTTCTCCACCGACCCGGGGGAGACGCTGACTCTAGTTCTCCAAGGGGAGCCCATCGTGCAAGCCAGAGGAGAGATAAAGGACCTTGGGGCGCAGATCTGTCTGGTGTCGCGGGAGAAGATCTCGGGGATCTGTGACAAGCGTGTCAAACAGGCAATTGAGGTGTGCCGCCGCCTGGAAGCGAAATACCTCAACCTGGGGTTCCCGGCCAAGGCGAAGATTCTCGCGACGATGGTGATGCCGATGGCCTTCGCCGCGATCCACACGGCCAACCCGCTGTGGGGCACCTTGAGCTCCCTTGACATGGCTGTCATGCGTGTGCTGTGGAAGTTTCAGAAGGCACGGCGATGCCCGATGATCGTGCGCAACTTGCTGTGCCCGGCTCACCGCGTGGACCCGACGTCCTACATCCAGTACCAACGACTGGTGGCGATGCACACCGTGCGCCACAGATGCCCGGATCTCTGGCAGCTGGTGACTGAGATCAGAAGCCTACGCACCCCCGCGAGGGGTCCACGGGGGCCGAGCAGGGCCGGTGCGCTGACGGCTGCGGAGATCAAGGCGGCGACTCCCGGGCCGGTGGCCCTGGTACAGACGGCGCTCTCGGACCTGCGCTGGAAGTGGCCCGATGCGGGGCGCCTCAAGGCACGTGACTCCGACAAGGCGATCGATCTCGGGTGCGAGGATCGACCTGCGGTGTTGCACGACCTGCGTGAGATGGTTCGTGCGGCCAGGTGGCGGGAGATTGCTGCAAAGAAACGGGAAGACACGACGGGCATGCGCGACGGGGTCGACTACATGGCTGTCACCCGAGTGTGGTCGGGGGAACCGGAACCATACCGTGCGGGAATCATGCGGGCGATCATCGCTGGAGACCAGGTCACCGAAGACCGCCGCCTCCGCCATTACAAGCAGGGGAATGGCATGTGTAAGTTGTGTGGGCTCGAGAAGGAGGACCACGAACACATGTGGTGGCGCTGCGAGGCGACGGCGGACTACCGCCGGCTACCGGCGTATCGGGATGTGGTGGCGGCGGACAGGACCAACTGGCCCCCCTGCTTGGCTCGGAACGGGATTCTGCCGCTGGGGTTTGTGATGCGGCAGGGACACGGCAATGCGAAGTGCCTGCGGCAGCTGCTTGGACTGTACACGGAGATTATCCTCCAGAGGGAGCGACTCCTCAAGCAGCGCGAGGCTGAACCGGCCACAGGGGTGTCGGTACGCGAGCCCTTTCCTTGGGGTTGGGACCCTGAGGAACCCCTTGAGACCTACGACAAGCTCCCTGATGCCCTGCCGCCGCAAGCCTGGTCTAAGGTGGCTGGGGTGCCGGCCTATTTCGCGGTCCGCGACTGGTGGAGGCAGCTGAAGTGGCCGGACGACGAAAACAACCGCAAGTACCACGTATCCTGGTTGGAACTCGCGGTGGACTTCGAGGTGTTCACCGGCGTCGACGTCGTGTTCTCGCCGGGGAGCAAGAAGAAGGGGCAGCGGGCCCTGACTGCGAGGGACAAGGGTACGCTGATGGCTGCCTGGATGCGCACATGTGAAGCCATTGCGGGACCCGGTGAGTACATCCACCCGGGGAAGAAGGGCGGGGAGTCCAAGTGCAAGTCTCTGGAGCCCTTCATCGGACAGCTGCAGTGCGGCGGGCTGAACCGGCGTCCTCGCTTGCTGTGCACGCAGGCGGTCGAAGCGATGCTCACTAGGCTGAAGGAGCAAGTGCGAGAGGCCGCGTCGCTGACACCGCGCCCGAGCTGGACCACGATGGAGGTTCTGGTCCAAGAGGCGGGCCGCGACGAGAGGAGAGCCGTGTACGAGGCCGCGGCGGCTGGTCATGTGGTGGCACGAGCTGAGCCCCAACCGCGGAGTGGGGTGGAAACCCTTTTCTTCGACGGGTCCCTCAGACGGGGGAAGGGCACTGCCAAGAAGCGGGCGGGCACGGGTGCGGGTGCAGTGCGCAAAACCGCGAGTGGTGTGGTGGTGTGGACCGCGCAGAGCAGACTGGCGCAGGGGTGCACTGTGAACGAGGCGGAGTACGCGGGTCTACTGCTCTGCCTAGATGAACTGATTGACCACCCGCCGGTGGGCGAGGTGGTGGTGTATGGCGATAGTCAGCTGGTTGCGGACCAGGTCAACACCGACACCATGTGCCGGAGCAAGAAGCTCCGCCCGCTGTACGTCAAGGCCAGAGAACGCATCGCCGCCCTGCGGGCGGCCGGCACACGAATCACTCTCGTGCACGTGGGCCGAAAGTGGAATGCGGACGCGGACGCCGCCGCCAACGCGGCAGTCGACAAGCTGGAGGTGGGGGTCACTCGGCACTCGCGAGGAGAGCCGGAATCACCGGTGTGAGGGCCCGGGCGGACAGTAGCAGTCGTCCGCCAGACTGGACACTCTACTGATGCTGGACAAGGGCCTTGGGGCAGGAACAGGGTGTGTGAGGATCCGCGCCTCCACGCGGTGCACCCGGACGTGTTCGCTCAAATGGGCGGCGCGACTAAAGCGGATCCGAAGGATGTGAGGGGGATGCGTATCCAGTGGTTGGATGCGGCACTCCTCGGTTGGCGCGTGGAGGGCAGCGGGCAGGAGGGATCTGCACGTTTTTACCCCCCACACCGCTGGCGGCTCCCGTCAGCACGGGCCGCCCGCCGTGCCTTGGGCCACCGTGGGAAGCTCCTGACGGTGCAGTCCCCCCCGTCGCTGTGGCGATTTGGCGCGTTGGTTCTCCAGACCCTGAAGGGGGCCTGTGGAGTAAGCAAGACACGGCTGGGGGACGCCATGACTGGAGGGGGCGGTGAGTCGGCGGGCTTCGTCCTGTCATCGATGAGGCGTGCACTGCATCCGGCTGGGTTGACGGTCCGGGACGTGCAGGGCGATGGCAACTGCCTGTACAGGGCAATTTGCAAAGCGTTGCACGGGACGCCGCACGGGCATGCAGCGTATCGGGCGGCGACGGTGCTGGAGCTGCGGTCCGGGCAGGACAGGTACGCCCCCCTGGTTGAGGGAGACTACCAGGAGTACGTCGCCCGGGTCGCTCGCTCGGGCACGTGGGGGGACGCGGTGCAGCTGGACGCACTGCTGAGGCGGATCGGCAGGCATGCCGAAGTTTTCCGGCTTCGGGACGGGAAACTGACCGTCCAGTCCCGTGGGGAGTCGCAGGGCAGGCCGTGCATCCGCATCGCGTACGTCTGCGGGTCGCACTACGCAACGGTGCTACCGTCCGCGTCGGGTGCCGGGTCCTCGGTGGCTGAGGAGGATGCGAAGGACATCCCGCAGGATCCGGATGCGGGGGCCACGATGAAGGTGCCCCTCCCCCGTACTGCCTCCGGGGCCCGCCCGACTGGGCAATGGGGACCGTGGGCACTCCGCCAGGAGGACTGGGACGTGGAGCTGGTGGCGTGGGACGCTGAGGCGGAAGGCGGGGTGTGCCTCGTGCCGCACGGGAAGGAGGCGGTGGCAGCGCAGGGTCTCCGGAGGGGCAGGACCTACTGCTCCCTCGACCCCCTGCCGGGCAGTGTGGCTTCGCGTGCGCGGGTGCGCCTGCTGGGGCAGGGCCGCGCCCAGGGTGTGACCCTGCGCGAGCTGTGGATCGCCGGGGACGCGACGCCCACGTCGCAGGCGGGCAATGCGCCCGTCCAGGCGCCACGGGAAGAGCTGGTCCTGGCGATGGCCGCCAAGGACGGCTCGGAGGATGCGCTTCGGGGCTGGGCCTCAGCGAGGCAGCTGGTGCGGGTTCGGGTCGCCACGGATGGCGATGTGCGCCGGGCGACGGGTCTGGCCCCGCCCAACCTGGTCGACGATATCCTCCGCCAGAGTGGCATTGAGAAGGTGTACGTCCGCCGCCACCCCTCCCGGGACAAGGGCGCTGAGGTGGTGTGGCTGGTGTCGGAGGAGCAGGAGGCCTCCCTGGAAGCGCACCGGGGGGCAGACTGGTGGCTGGGGGCTGCGTGGCACGTCGGCCACAAGAAGGGTGTGCGCGTCGTGGCGGGAAAGGGCCAGCTTGCCAGGCAGGCCCTTGGGATAGCAGCGCGAGGCCGCCGCTACGCGGTGTCGGGTGCGCGGGGGATGCGGGGCGCCGAGCTCGAGCAGCAGCTGTCCGACGCGATGGGGTGGAAGGTGACCCCGTGTCACCTCTTCCGGGGGGTCTGGACGGTGGAGGCCGCGCAGGACCCGCAGCAGTGGGCGACCGGCGACCTGGCAGTGATGCAGGTCGCCCCGCCCAGCGCCAAGCGTCTGAGGAAGGGCGCAAGGCGCGCAGCCTCTGCACCTCCGGCGAAGCAGCGACGCACAGCGTCTGCTGGGCACACTGGTCCGGCAGTTGCGGTGCAGCGCTCGGGAGCCTGGCTGGGGGCAGCGAGTATGGCACAGCCGCAACCCTCGCCGCAAACGGGGCAGCGGCCGCGTCAACAACAGCCACCGCAGCAGCAACAACAACAACAGCAACAGGCTCGGCCTCAGCCGCCGCCGCTACAGGACCTGCAGGCGAGAGCGAAGCTGGACTCCCAGTCGGAAACCCTGGCCATTCTCGCTGGCCAGGTCGAGGTGGCCCTGTCACGCCTCTCGACTGTGGAAGAAGCATGCCGCGATGCGGGGAGCCTCCGGCAAGAAGTGCAAGTGCGGTGGGAACGGTTGGATGCGCGCAGCGCCAAGCTGGAACAGGACCTTGCGGCACAATCATCACGTCTCGAGGGTCAGATGATCGAGCAGGGCAAGCGGATGCAGGCATCACAGGACCGCATCCTCGACCTGCTGGAAGCGCAGCGGCCGAGGTCGGGGCGGTCGGAGTCGCCGGCCCGGAAGGACAAGGACCGCCGGGGCCGGGCCTCGGGCAGGCACGGCGGCAGATGAGCGGGTCTGCTGACACTGTGTGCGGATTTGTGGAGTGGTGTAAGTCGTGCGTGAGTCGCCAGTCGTGCGGCGAAATGGGGCTGGGCAGCGCGCAGACGCGCCCGGCAATGCGACACTGGGGCCATAAGGACCCGATTTTGCGTGGTGTGCGTGTGCGCCGCCTTTTCCTTGGTGGCGGTGATGACGATGAGGTGGACCCCCTGGAGCGTATAGAGCTCCAGGACGCGTGGCTGGCGGAAGAGAGCTCCCGCCTGCTGGGGCAGGTCGTGCGTGTGCCAGGAGATGGGAACTGCCAGTTCCACGCGCTGTCGGGGCAAGTTGGTGACTGGGAGCATGCCGGGTTGCGGACGGCGGTGTGCGACTGGCTGGAGAGCATCGAGGGCCTTCAACTCCTCCTTGATGCGCATGAGGACCCCGCCGCCTATGTGGAAGGTATGCGCGTACCGGGCGCTTACGGCGACGAGTTGACCCTGCAGGCGGCGGCGCAGGTCCTGAACGCAGACATCTGGGCGCTGAACGTGGGGAACCCGGAGGGGCTGATTCGCCTGGGGAGATGTCCGGGCGCGACCAGGCGTCTGGTGGTAACGTTCAGGCCGCATCACTACGACCAACTTCGGCTCCCTCTGTCGACCCTCCAGGTCCTGGAACAGCGTGGACAGGATCCCGAACTGGCCGCGGTGCCGCTGCCCGAGCTTCGTGGGCAGACGGACACGCCTGGCCCCCGGCGCACCAGAGGTGGGCGCCGTGTACGCGTGCTGCAGCGGCCGGTCTCCCCGTTGGGTGCTGGGGCTGCTGCCCAGGTGCGGCGGGCGGATGCTGTACCTCCGCGTGCGACCCCGGCTCCTGCCGCGACTACGACTGAAGTGCTCTCTCCGACCTCCGGAGGGGGAGGGCGGATACTCCTCCGGTCGGCCAACGTGACCTCTCTGCAGAAACACTGTCCGAGTGTCTTCCGGTGGGATGTGGATATGGTTGCGCTGCAAGAGACAAGGCTGACTGAAGGGGCGCGGGACTCCATGACGGCTCAGGCATGGAAGGCCGGGTACAAGGCTCTCTGGGGAGACGACGTGCCATACCGCGGCGATGCTCGGGGTGAGTCAGGCCAGGTCCTCGGGGTCGGACTCCTGGTGCGACGTGGGATTCCGTGCGTCCGGGTGAACACTGCCGGGGCCCTGCAGTTGCGGGAATCCTGCAGGTTCCTCCACGCCAAAGTGGCATACGGCACGGGGAAGCTGTTCCTGCACGTCTTCGTCGTCTATGCGAAAACAGGGGCTACTCCGGACCTTGCGGAAGAGCGGGAGGACTTCTTCGCTGATGTGTTCGATGAGGCGGTGTTGCTGGGCGACGTGCCGGTGATTATCACTGGTGATTTTAACTGTCCGCCTGACCCTTCGGCCAGTACAGTGCTGAGTACGCACCTGGCGTCGGGCCGATGGTTCGACTGTGCACAAGTCGCGGCTGATGCTCAGGGTACAACTCCGGACCCTACCTGCTACACCGGGAGCCCTGATGGACCGGAGGGACGCTCGGCGTCTAGGATTGACCTGGTGCTCGCCAACCACGTGGCGATCAGCGGCCTGGAGACGCTCTGTGTATCGGACGATAAGAACATCCCGACCCACAGACAGGTGGACGCGAGCTTCGGGACGCTCGCGTACCGGCAAAGGGTGGACCGCCTCGCAGTACCGGCCATCCTGCCGCTCAGGCGGGTCGGCAGGGACGAGAAGCCCGCGTTGCGGGAGGCGGCGGCAAAGGTGTGTGACACCCTGACCCGCCAATGGGATCCAGCTGGGAACGTTGAAGAGCGTTGGCAGACATGGTGCTCCGCTGCGTCGAGCTTTCTGGCCGTGCACGCGTGCGAGCCGCGGGACGCCGAGGGGTCGGCGAAGACCGCAGCGCTGGCTCGCAAAAAGGGTGTCGCCGCGGTGGTCCGCCAGGAGTGGCTATGTGGCAGGCAACGCTGGGGTCACGACGGGGCCCTGACCCGCAAGATGATCTGCCTCCTCGACATGATGGGCAGGATCCGGGAGGTGGAGCGCCGTGCTGTGGGAGGTGCGATGCCAGTCTCCGTCAGGGGGGCATGGGAGAAGGTGCGCACTGCGGCGTCCGAGCTCCTAGGCCGCGTGGAGCCGGTGACCCCGACGCGGGGGGAGCTGGAGCTGGTGCGGGCCGCGTGCGACCGCGCCCTCGAGAAGGAGCGGAAGCTGATGACGGTGCGGCGGCGCCGCCTGTACATGCGGGAGACCCACACCTCCTGGCATCGGAACCCCGGGAAGATCTACCGGAGGCTCCGGGGCCCGCCACGCACGTCGGTGCTGATGCGTCGCCAGGATGAGGAAACGACCGATCGGTCGGTGATGGACAGCTGGCTCCTGGACGCATGGCTCCCCATCATGCAACGCCACCGCGATGGAGGCCCCTCGTGGGAGCTGTTCAAGGAGCGTTACGCCGCCTACATCCCTGAGGTTCCGCTGCCCCTCCAGCCTCTGAGTGGGGAGCAACTGCACATGGCGGCTGCGGACATGGGCTCGGGGAAGGCGCCAGGCACGGACGGCTGGTACGCTGAGGAGCTGAAGCTGTTGCCGCGGGCGTCCTACGCAGCCCTGGCAGAAGTTCTGAATGGCGTGGAGCTGTCGGGTGAGTGGCCCGAAGCTCTGCTGTCGGCGACTGTATCGATGATCCCGAAGGAGGAGGACCCCGACCCGCTGGACCATCGCCCTATTACGGTCATGTCGGTGATATACAGGGTGTGGGCGAAAGCCAGGGTAAGCCAACTGATGGTCTGGCAGGAGGAGTGGGCGACTGACAGCATGTACGGCTTCCGTACGGGCAAGGGTGCTTTTGGGGCGTACATGAAGACTGCGCTGCTAGCTGAGAAAGCATCCCTGACGGGCGTGCCTCTGCGTGGGGTTCTCCTCGACGTCAAAAAGTGCTTTGACTCGGTGCCATGGGATATCATCTTCGGCCTCCTGGAAATGATGGGTCTCGACGACAGAGTGCGGCGGCCCTCCCGGGCGATGTACCATGGCCTCAGGAGGCGGTTTAAAGTGCAGGGTTCGGTGGGTCAACCCTTCGCCGCCTTCAACGGGATCCTCCAGGGGTGCCCCCTGTCCGTACTGTGGCTGAACCCCGTGATGGCGGTGTGGGACAGGGTGGTCCGAGCAGAGGCACAGTGTGGAACCGGCCTCTACGCTGACGACAAGAAGTTGCTGGACACAGACCTCGCCAAGATCCGGAGGGGGCTACGGCTCACCGAGGAGTTCTCGGAGCTGACGGACCTGCGGTACGGGACAAAGGGGAGATGCTTCTCCACCGACCCGGGGGAGACGCTGACTCTAGTTCTCCAAGGGGAGCCCATCGTGCAAGCCAGAGGAGAGATAAAGGACCTTGGGGCGCAGATCTGTCTGGTGTCGCGGGAGAAGATCTCGGGGATCTGTGACAAGCGTGTCAAACAGGCAATTGAGGTGTGCCGCCGCCTGGAAGCGAAATACCTCAACCTGGGGTTCCCGGCCAAGGCGAAGATTCTCGCGACGATGGTGATGCCGATGGCCTTCGCCGCGATCCACACGGCCAACCCGCTGTGGGGCACCTTGAGCTCCCTTGACATGGCTGTCATGCGTGTGCTGTGGAAGTTTCAGAAGGCACGGCGATGCCCGATGATCGTGCGCAACTTGCTGTGCCCGGCTCACCGCGTGGACCCGACGTCCTACATCCAGTACCAACGACTGGTGGCGATGCACACCGTGCGCCACAGATGCCCGGATCTCTGGCAGCTGGTGACTGAGATCAGAAGCCTACGCACCCCCGCGAGGGGTCCACGGGGGCCGAGCAGGGCCGGTGCGCTGACGGCTGCGGAGATCAAGGCGGCGACTCCCGGGCCGGTGGCCCTGGTACAGACGGCGCTCTCGGACCTGCGCTGGAAGTGGCCCGATGCGGGGCGCCTCAAGGCACGTGACTCCGACAAGGCGATCGATCTCGGGTGCGAGGATCGACCTGCGGTGTTGCACGACCTGCGTGAGATGGTTCGTGCGGCCAGGTGGCGGGAGATTGCTGCAAAGAAACGGGAAGACACGACGGGCATGCGCGACGGGGTCGACTACATGGCTGTCACCCGAGTGTGGTCGGGGGAACCGGAACCATACCGTGCGGGAATCATGCGGGCGATCATCGCTGGAGACCAGGTCACCGAAGACCGCCGCCTCCGCCATTACAAGCAGGGGAATGGCATGTGTAAGTTGTGTGGGCTCGAGAAGGAGGACCACGAACACATGTGGTGGCGCTGCGAGGCGACGGCGGACTACCGCCGGCTACCGGCGTATCGGGATGTGGTGGCGGCGGACAGGACCAACTGGCCCCCCTGCTTGGCTCGGAACGGGATTCTGCCGCTGGGGTTTGTGATGCGGCAGGGACACGGCAATGCGAAGTGCCTGCGGCAGCTGCTTGGACTGTACACGGAGATTATCCTCCAGAGGGAGCGACTCCTCAAGCAGCGCGAGGCTGAACCGGCCACAGGGGTGTCGGTACGCGAGCCCTTTCCTTGGGGTTGGGACCCTGAGGAACCCCTTGAGACCTACGACAAGCTCCCTGATGCCCTGCCGCCGCAAGCCTGGTCTAAGGTGGCTGGGGTGCCGGCCTATTTCGCGGTCCGCGACTGGTGGAGGCAGCTGAAGTGGCCGGACGACGAAAACAACCGCAAGTACCACGTATCCTGGTTGGAACTCGCGGTGGACTTCGAGGTGTTCACCGGCGTCGACGTCGTGTTCTCGCCGGGGAGCAAGAAGAAGGGGCAGCGGGCCCTGACTGCGAGGGACAAGGGTACGCTGATGGCTGCCTGGATGCGCACATGTGAAGCCATTGCGGGACCCGGTGAGTACATCCACCCGGGGAAGAAGGGCGGGGAGTCCAAGTGCAAGTCTCTGGAGCCCTTCATCGGACAGCTGCAGTGCGGCGGGCTGAACCGGCGTCCTCGCTTGCTGTGCACGCAGGCGGTCGAAGCGATGCTCACTAGGCTGAAGGAGCAAGTGCGAGAGGCCGCGTCGCTGACACCGCGCCCGAGCTGGACCACGATGGAGGTTCTGGTCCAAGAGGCGGGCCGCGACGAGAGGAGAGCCGTGTACGAGGCCGCGGCGGCTGGTCATGTGGTGGCACGAGCTGAGCCCCAACCGCGGAGTGGGGTGGAAACCCTTTTCTTCGACGGGTCCCTCAGACGGGGGAAGGGCACTGCCAAGAAGCGGGCGGGCACGGGTGCGGGTGCAGTGCGCAAAACCGCGAGTGGTGTGGTGGTGTGGACCGCGCAGAGCAGACTGGCGCAGGGGTGCACTGTGAACGAGGCGGAGTACGCGGGTCTACTGCTCTGCCTAGATGAACTGATTGACCACCCGCCGGTGGGCGAGGTGGTGGTGTATGGCGATAGTCAGCTGGTTGCGGACCAGGTCAACACCGACACCATGTGCCGGAGCAAGAAGCTCCGCCCGCTGTACGTCAAGGCCAGAGAACGCATCGCCGCCCTGCGGGCGGCCGGCACACGAATCACTCTCGTGCACGTGGGCCGAAAGTGGAATGCGGACGCGGACGCCGCCGCCAACGCGGCAGTCGACAAGCTGGAGGTGGGGGTCACTCGGCACTCGCGAGGAGAGCCGGAATCACCGGTGTGAGGGCCCGGGCGGACAGTAGCAGTCGTCCGCCAGACTGGACACTCTACTGATGCTGGACAAGGGCCTTGGGGCAGGAACAGGGTGTGTGAGGATCCGCGCCTCCACGCGGTGCACCCGGACGTGTTCGCTCAAATGGGCGGCGCGACTAAAGCGGATCCGAAGGATGTGAGGGGGATGCGTATCCAGTGGTTGGATGCGGCACTCCTCGGTTGGCGCGTGGAGGGCAGCGGGCAGGAGGGATCTGCACGTTTTTACCCCCCACACCGCTGGCGGCTCCCGTCAGCACGGGCCGCCCGCCGTGCCTTGGGCCACCGTGGGAAGCTCCTGACGGTGCAGTCCCCCCCGTCGCTGTGGCGATTTGGCGCGTTGGTTCTCCAGACCCTGAAGGGGGCCTGTGGAGTAAGCAAGACACGGCTGGGGGACGCCATGACTGGAGGGGGCGGTGAGTCGGCGGGCTTCGTCCTGTCATCGATGAGGCGTGCACTGCATCCGGCTGGGTTGACGGTCCGGGACGTGCAGGGCGATGGCAACTGCCTGTACAGGGCAATTTGCAAAGCGTTGCACGGGACGCCGCACGGGCATGCAGCGTATCGGGCGGCGACGGTGCTGGAGCTGCGGTCCGGGCAGGACAGGTACGCCCCCCTGGTTGAGGGAGACTACCAGGAGTACGTCGCCCGGGTCGCTCGCTCGGGCACGTGGGGGGACGCGGTGCAGCTGGACGCACTGCTGAGGCGGATCGGCAGGCATGCCGAAGTTTTCCGGCTTCGGGACGGGAAACTGACCGTCCAGTCCCGTGGGGAGTCGCAGGGCAGGCCGTGCATCCGCATCGCGTACGTCTGCGGGTCGCACTACGCAACGGTGCTACCGTCCGCGTCGGGTGCCGGGTCCTCGGTGGCTGAGGAGGATGCGAAGGACATCCCGCAGGATCCGGATGCGGGGGCCACGATGAAGGTGCCCCTCCCCCGTACTGCCTCCGGGGCCCGCCCGACTGGGCAATGGGGACCGTGGGCACTCCGCCAGGAGGACTGGGACGTGGAGCTGGTGGCGTGGGACGCTGAGGCGGAAGGCGGGGTGTGCCTCGTGCCGCACGGGAAGGAGGCGGTGGCAGCGCAGGGTCTCCGGAGGGGCAGGACCTACTGCTCCCTCGACCCCCTGCCGGGCAGTGTGGCTTCGCGTGCGCGGGTGCGCCTGCTGGGGCAGGGCCGCGCCCAGGGTGTGACCCTGCGCGAGCTGTGGATCGCCGGGGACGCGACGCCCACGTCGCAGGCGGGCAATGCGCCCGTCCAGGCGCCACGGGAAGAGCTGGTCCTGGCGATGGCCGCCAAGGACGGCTCGGAGGATGCGCTTCGGGGCTGGGCCTCAGCGAGGCAGCTGGTGCGGGTTCGGGTCGCCACGGATGGCGATGTGCGCCGGGCGACGGGTCTGGCCCCGCCCAACCTGGTCGACGATATCCTCCGCCAGAGTGGCATTGAGAAGGTGTACGTCCGCCGCCACCCCTCCCGGGACAAGGGCGCTGAGGTGGTGTGGCTGGTGTCGGAGGAGCAGGAGGCCTCCCTGGAAGCGCACCGGGGGGCAGACTGGTGGCTGGGGGCTGCGTGGCACGTCGGCCACAAGAAGGGTGTGCGCGTCGTGGCGGGAAAGGGCCAGCTTGCCAGGCAGGCCCTTGGGATAGCAGCGCGAGGCCGCCGCTACGCGGTGTCGGGTGCGCGGGGGATGCGGGGCGCCGAGCTCGAGCAGCAGCTGTCCGACGCGATGGGGTGGAAGGTGACCCCGTGTCACCTCTTCCGGGGGGTCTGGACGGTGGAGGCCGCGCAGGACCCGCAGCAGTGGGCGACCGGCGACCTGGCAGTGATGCAGGTCGCCCCGCCCAGCGCCAAGCGTCTGAGGAAGGGCGCAAGGCGCGCAGCCTCTGCACCTCCGGCGAAGCAGCGACGCACAGCGTCTGCTGGGCACACTGGTCCGGCAGTTGCGGTGCAGCGCTCGGGAGCCTGGCTGGGGGCAGCGAGTATGGCACAGCCGCAACCCTCGCCGCAAACGGGGCAGCGGCCGCGTCAACAACAGCCACCGCAGCAGCAACAACAACAACAGCAACAGGCTCGGCCTCAGCCGCCGCCGCTACAGGACCTGCAGGCGAGAGCGAAGCTGGACTCCCAGTCGGAAACCCTGGCCATTCTCGCTGGCCAGGTCGAGGTGGCCCTGTCACGCCTCTCGACTGTGGAAGAAGCATGCCGCGATGCGGGGAGCCTCCGGCAAGAAGTGCAAGTGCGGTGGGAACGGTTGGATGCGCGCAGCGCCAAGCTGGAACAGGACCTTGCGGCACAATCATCACGTCTCGAGGGTCAGATGATCGAGCAGGGCAAGCGGATGCAGGCATCACAGGACCGCATCCTCGACCTGCTGGAAGCGCAGCGGCCGAGGTCGGGGCGGTCGGAGTCGCCGGCCCGGAAGGACAAGGACCGCCGGGGCCGGGCCTCGGGCAGGCACGGCGGCAGATGAGCGGGTCTGCTGACACTGTGTGCGGATTTGTGGAGTGGTGTAAGTCGTGCGTGAGTCGCCAGTCGTGCGGCGAAATGGGGCTGGGCAGCGCGCAGACGCGCCCGGCAATGCGACACTGGGGCCATAAGGACCCGATTTTGCGTGGTGTGCGTGTGCGCCGCCTTTTCCTTGGTGGCGGTGATGACGATGAGGTGGACCCCCTGGAGCGTATAGAGCTCCAGGACGCGTGGCTGGCGGAAGAGAGCTCCCGCCTGCTGGGGCAGGTCGTGCGTGTGCCAGGAGATGGGAACTGCCAGTTCCACGCGCTGTCGGGGCAAGTTGGTGACTGGGAGCATGCCGGGTTGCGGACGGCGGTGTGCGACTGGCTGGAGAGCATCGAGGGCCTTCAACTCCTCCTTGATGCGCATGAGGACCCCGCCGCCTATGTGGAAGGTATGCGCGTACCGGGCGCTTACGGCGACGAGTTGACCCTGCAGGCGGCGGCGCAGGTCCTGAACGCAGACATCTGGGCGCTGAACGTGGGGAACCCGGAGGGGCTGATTCGCCTGGGGAGATGTCCGGGCGCGACCAGGCGTCTGGTGGTAACGTTCAGGCCGCATCACTACGACCAACTTCGGCTCCCTCTGTCGACCCTCCAGGTCCTGGAACAGCGTGGACAGGATCCCGAACTGGCCGCGGTGCCGCTGCCCGAGCTTCGTGGGCAGACGGACACGCCTGGCCCCCGGCGCACCAGAGGTGGGCGCCGTGTACGCGTGCTGCAGCGGCCGGTCTCCCCGTTGGGTGCTGGGGCTGCTGCCCAGGTGCGGCGGGCGGATGCTGTACCTCCGCGTGCGACCCCGGCTCCTGCCGCGACTACGACTGAAGTGCTCTCTCCGACCTCCGGAGGGGGAGGGCGGATACTCCTCCGGTCGGCCAACGTGACCTCTCTGCAGAAACACTGTCCGAGTGTCTTCCGGTGGGATGTGGATATGGTTGCGCTGCAAGAGACAAGGCTGACTGAAGGGGCGCGGGACTCCATGACGGCTCAGGCATGGAAGGCCGGGTACAAGGCTCTCTGGGGAGACGACGTGCCATACCGCGGCGATGCTCGGGGTGAGTCAGGCCAGGTCCTCGGGGTCGGACTCCTGGTGCGACGTGGGATTCCGTGCGTCCGGGTGAACACTGCCGGGGCCCTGCAGTTGCGGGAATCCTGCAGGTTCCTCCACGCCAAAGTGGCATACGGCACGGGGAAGCTGTTCCTGCACGTCTTCGTCGTCTATGCGAAAACAGGGGCTACTCCGGACCTTGCGGAAGAGCGGGAGGACTTCTTCGCTGATGTGTTCGATGAGGCGGTGTTGCTGGGCGACGTGCCGGTGATTATCACTGGTGATTTTAACTGTCCGCCTGACCCTTCGGCCAGTACAGTGCTGAGTACGCACCTGGCGTCGGGCCGATGGTTCGACTGTGCACAAGTCGCGGCTGATGCTCAGGGTACAACTCCGGACCCTACCTGCTACACCGGGAGCCCTGATGGACCGGAGGGACGCTCGGCGTCTAGGATTGACCTGGTGCTCGCCAACCACGTGGCGATCAGCGGCCTGGAGACGCTCTGTGTATCGGACGATAAGAACATCCCGACCCACAGACAGGTGGACGCGAGCTTCGGGACGCTCGCGTACCGGCAAAGGGTGGACCGCCTCGCAGTACCGGCCATCCTGCCGCTCAGGCGGGTCGGCAGGGACGAGAAGCCCGCGTTGCGGGAGGCGGCGGCAAAGGTGTGTGACACCCTGACCCGCCAATGGGATCCAGCTGGGAACGTTGAAGAGCGTTGGCAGACATGGTGCTCCGCTGCGTCGAGCTTTCTGGCCGTGCACGCGTGCGAGCCGCGGGACGCCGAGGGGTCGGCGAAGACCGCAGCGCTGGCTCGCAAAAAGGGTGTCGCCGCGGTGGTCCGCCAGGAGTGGCTATGTGGCAGGCAACGCTGGGGTCACGACGGGGCCCTGACCCGCAAGATGATCTGCCTCCTCGACATGATGGGCAGGATCCGGGAGGTGGAGCGCCGTGCTGTGGGAGGTGCGATGCCAGTCTCCGTCAGGGGGGCATGGGAGAAGGTGCGCACTGCGGCGTCCGAGCTCCTAGGCCGCGTGGAGCCGGTGACCCCGACGCGGGGGGAGCTGGAGCTGGTGCGGGCCGCGTGCGACCGCGCCCTCGAGAAGGAGCGGAAGCTGATGACGGTGCGGCGGCGCCGCCTGTACATGCGGGAGACCCACACCTCCTGGCATCGGAACCCCGGGAAGATCTACCGGAGGCTCCGGGGCCCGCCACGCACGTCGGTGCTGATGCGTCGCCAGGATGAGGAAACGACCGATCGGTCGGTGATGGACAGCTGGCTCCTGGACGCATGGCTCCCCATCATGCAACGCCACCGCGATGGAGGCCCCTCGTGGGAGCTGTTCAAGGAGCGTTACGCCGCCTACATCCCTGAGGTTCCGCTGCCCCTCCAGCCTCTGAGTGGGGAGCAACTGCACATGGCGGCTGCGGACATGGGCTCGGGGAAGGCGCCAGGCACGGACGGCTGGTACGCTGAGGAGCTGAAGCTGTTGCCGCGGGCGTCCTACGCAGCCCTGGCAGAAGTTCTGAATGGCGTGGAGCTGTCGGGTGAGTGGCCCGAAGCTCTGCTGTCGGCGACTGTATCGATGATCCCGAAGGAGGAGGACCCCGACCCGCTGGACCATCGCCCTATTACGGTCATGTCGGTGATATACAGGGTGTGGGCGAAAGCCAGGGTAAGCCAACTGATGGTCTGGCAGGAGGAGTGGGCGACTGACAGCATGTACGGCTTCCGTACGGGCAAGGGTGCTTTTGGGGCGTACATGAAGACTGCGCTGCTAGCTGAGAAAGCATCCCTGACGGGCGTGCCTCTGCGTGGGGTTCTCCTCGACGTCAAAAAGTGCTTTGACTCGGTGCCATGGGATATCATCTTCGGCCTCCTGGAAATGATGGGTCTCGACGACAGAGTGCGGCGGCCCTCCCGGGCGATGTACCATGGCCTCAGGAGGCGGTTTAAAGTGCAGGGTTCGGTGGGTCAACCCTTCGCCGCCTTCAACGGGATCCTCCAGGGGTGCCCCCTGTCCGTACTGTGGCTGAACCCCGTGATGGCGGTGTGGGACAGGGTGGTCCGAGCAGAGGCACAGTGTGGAACCGGCCTCTACGCTGACGACAAGAAGTTGCTGGACACAGACCTCGCCAAGATCCGGAGGGGGCTACGGCTCACCGAGGAGTTCTCGGAGCTGACGGACCTGCGGTACGGGACAAAGGGGAGATGCTTCTCCACCGACCCGGGGGAGACGCTGACTCTAGTTCTCCAAGGGGAGCCCATCGTGCAAGCCAGAGGAGAGATAAAGGACCTTGGGGCGCAGATCTGTCTGGTGTCGCGGGAGAAGATCTCGGGGATCTGTGACAAGCGTGTCAAACAGGCAATTGAGGTGTGCCGCCGCCTGGAAGCGAAATACCTCAACCTGGGGTTCCCGGCCAAGGCGAAGATTCTCGCGACGATGGTGATGCCGATGGCCTTCGCCGCGATCCACACGGCCAACCCGCTGTGGGGCACCTTGAGCTCCCTTGACATGGCTGTCATGCGTGTGCTGTGGAAGTTTCAGAAGGCACGGCGATGCCCGATGATCGTGCGCAACTTGCTGTGCCCGGCTCACCGCGTGGACCCGACGTCCTACATCCAGTACCAACGACTGGTGGCGATGCACACCGTGCGCCACAGATGCCCGGATCTCTGGCAGCTGGTGACTGAGATCAGAAGCCTACGCACCCCCGCGAGGGGTCCACGGGGGCCGAGCAGGGCCGGTGCGCTGACGGCTGCGGAGATCAAGGCGGCGACTCCCGGGCCGGTGGCCCTGGTACAGACGGCGCTCTCGGACCTGCGCTGGAAGTGGCCCGATGCGGGGCGCCTCAAGGCACGTGACTCCGACAAGGCGATCGATCTCGGGTGCGAGGATCGACCTGCGGTGTTGCACGACCTGCGTGAGATGGTTCGTGCGGCCAGGTGGCGGGAGATTGCTGCAAAGAAACGGGAAGACACGACGGGCATGCGCGACGGGGTCGACTACATGGCTGTCACCCGAGTGTGGTCGGGGGAACCGGAACCATACCGTGCGGGAATCATGCGGGCGATCATCGCTGGAGACCAGGTCACCGAAGACCGCCGCCTCCGCCATTACAAGCAGGGGAATGGCATGTGTAAGTTGTGTGGGCTCGAGAAGGAGGACCACGAACACATGTGGTGGCGCTGCGAGGCGACGGCGGACTACCGCCGGCTACCGGCGTATCGGGATGTGGTGGCGGCGGACAGGACCAACTGGCCCCCCTGCTTGGCTCGGAACGGGATTCTGCCGCTGGGGTTTGTGATGCGGCAGGGACACGGCAATGCGAAGTGCCTGCGGCAGCTGCTTGGACTGTCGGAGGACAGAAGGATAGCGAGAATGATAAGGTGCACATTGTGTTGGATGCAGGAAAGTACCACAAGATCCGTCAGCAACTGAGTCATCTCCTCAGCCTTCCGGTGGAGGAGATCAAACAGTATAACATGGACGAGTGGGAAATCAACAGAGTCAAACGTCTACTCGCGTGGCTGACACAGCACGTAAAGAGGGAGACTCTGCCAAAAAATGTGAAATGCTTGGAGGAACGTTTGCAGGAAAGATTGAAGGCTAAGAAGAAGGAAAAGCCTAAATCTAAAAAGGAATTCCTCAGCGTCAAGTTTTCTCACCCTGCGATGGATGGCCTGAAGCTCCAGCGTCTCCTGAGGGATGAGAAAGTGGTGCAGGCTTGCCCGGATAAGGATCGGCTGGCAAATACGATGGTGTCCCTGAGCCAGGGCCCGCCGCTGTATTGTCTCATCCAAAACTGTACGAAAGAGAGTTTAGGATTGGCAGCGGAGGGGGTGCTTCCTGAGCATGAGAACTGTCCGTGTCAGAAGTACAGATCCCCGGACCAGCCACACACAGGGCATTTGTTCACTGTGGCCCAAACAATGTCGGGGATTTCCGAGGGCTTTAGGGAGTTGTTGAACAAGGGAAGGAAATATCGTCTGTCTGGTGACTTGCAACAGGGGTGCGAAAAGGCAAGCGAGGTTCTTTCGGATTTTGTGGAAACCTTTGGGGAGAAGGAGGAAACAGCGGAATTCCGTAAGGTCTTGCTGACAGCGTTGCGAAACGAGTTTGCAGCGCTACCACCTGTTGAGGGGGCCGACCGTATAGATACGGCCGAGCTTAAAAAAGTCCAGGAGGATGTTGTGTTGTGTAGTGTAGACAAGTCGTCCCATGACTTTGGGGCGATCTGTAAACACTTTTACAGACATTGGCTACGGGAACAGCTCAGCGCAACAACAGGGACTTTCGAAACGGCAAAGGAAACGGAGAAGCAAATTCTCAACCGCTTGCAGAGAGAGTGTGATGAACGCCAGCTGCAAATTGGAGATTGTTTCCCGTATTTGTATGGGTCTCTGAAGATCCATAAGCCGGTGGAAAAAGGCCCCACGCTGAGGGGAATTGCTGGTTTAAGTGGAGATAACAGAGATGAGACGGAAGGGGAGAAAATGGAGAGAAAAAAGAAACAGAAAGAGAGTAAGGTGAATCAGCCAACTGTGGGTATTGCAACAGGCATACACACAGAATTGTCAGGGCTGCTAAAGATGGTCATCCGCACGTTGAGTGATGAGGATGAAACACACAGGAGGAAATGTGGTGTCAAACGGTTTTTTGTTGTGGAGAGTTACGATGAGGTGGCGAAGTACATGAAAATGAACTACGACACCGTAAAAAAAGCCACGCCAAAAACAAAAGACTTTACCTCTATGTACACGTCTTTGGATCAAGAGGCGGTAATTGAGGGTGTCTCCTGGTGTGTGGAACAGGCGTTTGCGGCGAAGGGTGGCAGGTTTTTGGCGCGAGAGACGAAGGCCAAAAAAAGAAAGAAAAAGGCCTTCCGCTGGAAGGAAGGGCGGGGGGATGATAGAACACTTGCGTACAACAGTGATGAAGTCAAAGAGTTAGTGAGACTAGCTGTGACCAACAGCTTCATCAAAAATGGCGAGTTCGTCCTCCACCAGAAGAAGGGCATCCCGACCGGTGGAAATGCCAGCCCGGACCTGGCAAACCTTTTTTGCGCAAGTAAGGAAATGCGCTATATCGATAAGCTCCCCATTAAAAAGCAAAAGGAGTATAATGGGTTCTTCAGATTTATTGATGACGTTTTTACCCTTGGAGCGGACATCCCTGACAAGGTCTACGGGATGACCTCTGAGGACACAACAAGGCAGAAAGACGATTGTGTGTTTCTGGGGGGTAGGAACCGTTGGCAGAGATACGCCGATGACCCCGAAGACACGAAGACACGTGTCCGTATGTCAGTATTCAATAAAGAGAGTGACTGGGTAACCTATACACCCAATAAATATACTTGTCGAACAAGTGCAGCACCAGAAAGCCAAGGAAGGGGTATTTTGGTGTCACAGTTGATACGGTCTGCGGGTATGTGCAACAACCTGGATGATTTCAAGGTTGAAGCAGAGCTGATTTTGCGGCGCCTCCTCGGACGGGGATGGAAGCCGTACGAATTGCGTAGTGCTTGGTACAGAACTACACGAAGGTTGTTTTGTGTGGCTCCATCTGCAATGGCAAAAATGGAGCGCCTGTTTGATACTGCTGTGGACAGACACTATCGCAAACACCCTCTCCCCAAGCTACGGGAGTATGTGTGGGCAAAACCAACCCGAGACATGCCATTGAGAGAAAAGTGTGTGGATATCAGCCCTTCGGACACCCACACAGACCCCGCACCGCAAGGGGCGGATGTGAAGCCTACTGGAAGTGCGAACCAACGCAAGAGTGAAAGTGATTCTTTTGTCCCTCTCTTCTCTACCTCCTCCCCTTCCGTACCGTTGTCTTCCTCTTCCTCTTCCTCCTCTCCTCCCCTCTCTCCACCCGTCCCCTCACAACAGCCTCCAGTTTTGGGGAAGAGCACGATAAGTATGAAGGTACTGCACAGCAATACGTTGTCGTGGGGTGTTGTCAATGAGGGAAATACTTGCTACCTGGGAGCACTGTACCAGATGCTCGCACACTCGGTACTTCCAGCTACCCTAGGCAGTGCATGCAAGTTTGTTTCAAACGGACTCGGCCTAACCCCCATACTCATGGGATTGTACTCCATGTACACCAGGAGTCGCACAGATCATTCAGTGTCCGTGTTGCAAACAGCCATCCACAGTATGTTCCAGACAAGGGAGCAGCATTGCGCGGATGAAGCGTATTGTCTGGGGGTTGTCCCAACACTGGAAGCAGAATGGAGAATGCTGAATGAACACCTCAGGACGATGGACCAACCGACAGTACAGTCATGGATCCCTGAAGTGAGGACATTCACAAGCATGGCATGCCAAAATTGCAAGAAGGTCACGGGGAGGGAGGAACAGTTGTCCCTACTGTCAGTCCCACTCAACAACCCCGGGAAAACAGGTGTGACTTTGGCCGACAGAATTTGCGAAAGCCTGATGCCTGAAGAAGTGCTTAATTACGAGTGCGAAATGTGTGCCCCAAACAAACAACGGGCGACAAAGTCGGTGCAAATCACATCTCTCCCGACACACTTGTTTATACGACTCTGGCGCTTCAAAACACTCAGAGTTGGCAACGGTGTCATGTATGAGCGCAAGACTCGAGCGATCAACATTGACACGGACTTGCTGATGTCGAGTGGAAATAACGGAGGGAAGCCTTCCTTTACAAGGTACCGCCTCACGGGTGCAGTCCTGCACAGAGGAAATACCCCGCACGGAGGCCATTACCGTTTTATCAGCTGTGGCACGGATGCCATGGCCTTGTTTGACGACAACACCGTGACTGTGGCCAACACAGCTGAGGAAATGGATGCCTTCAGGGGTTTCCTTGAGAAGGAGTCGACCATCCTCGTGTATTGTGATAAGGATGCCCCTCAGGAGGAGAAGGTTAGCATGCCCAACTCGCCAGAAGTATATGTATCTCCCACACAACAACCTGGGCTCACGGGAAACACGGAAGACATAATGCAAAAGCTGCAGGATGCCACCGTCCCCAAGAGTGCCATTGTTTTGAATGAACCACAGGAACCACCCCAGCAGCGCGGGGAGGAATACCTGACTTTGGAACGCAGGACTTTGGAAATGGAGGAAAGTGCAGAGCGGGCGCATGTTGTGGAAGAAGAAGCCCTAGCACGTTTTGCTTTGTGTAGTGAAATCACGGAAGTCCTTGATAGGTATCGGACCGAGGAGCAAACGAAGACGCTCGTCAGTCTATGCCGGAAGGAACTCCAAGAGGCGATAGAGGTGCGAGAGGCAGAGCAAAAAAGAGCAGCAGAGGATCATGAGAGGTCAGTCGTGGAGAAGGAGAAAGCTTTGGCAAAGGCAGAGAGTGAGATAAAGAGGGTGAATGAGGAGAAGGAAAAGGTGGCGAACGAGGCACAGGCCAAAGCGGACCGTTTGAATCAACAACGACAGGAGATGGCCGTGTTAAAGGGACAGCTCCATAAGCAAGACTCTGCGTTGGCTTTTATGAAAGAGCTTGGTGTTGAAAGAGAGGCGGAGGTAGAAGCGTTGAGGGCACAGGCGACCCACGAAAAAGCGGTCCTCACCCAGGAACTGCAACGTGTGGAGTCCAAGGCCCGCAGCTACTCGTCTCAGGGAGAATCCCAACAGCGCTTACTTGAACAGACAGAGAATGCTTTGAAAGGTACACAGCAAGATAAGATGCTTTTGGAATTTCACGTGTCGGCGAGCATGCAAAATGAGAAGGCACTCCGTGACCAACTGGGGATGCAGGAGCAACATATGCAGATCCAGGAGGGCCTACACGAACAACAGAATCAGGATAAGGCCATGTTGGTTAAGCAGGTGCAGCACCAGCTGCGCCAAGGCATGACCATGGCGAAAGAAATGGCGCGGCAGAAGGATTTCATCGTGCAACAAAACAACTTGGTATTGTCCCTGCAGTCAGCGTTGGAGGTGTCTGAGAACAAGCAGCTGCAAATACAGTCGCAGGACGCCCCAGCACGGGTGCAAGGGACGGACCAACCCCGTTTGTTGCAACCGAAGCCTGAGCAAGGGCAATTAGTTGTTCATACGGCCCAGAAGAAGAGGGACCGAGACGAAGTGAGTGGCAGTGACGAAACGAGTGAAGAGTCGAAGGACCTGTTTGAAAGCCAACCGCAACTTGATACAGTGGCTGCGACTTCTTCAGCCCTTGTAGTCATTCTCCCGGAGGATCGGGTGACGCCAAAGCCCAAGGGGCCGCAATCAAAGAGGCAGCGTGCAGAACCTGCCTCGGTAGTGAGCGGCTCTCAGATACAGGCGTCAGCCACGGAACCTGCTGTGGAACTTCCCTTGTTGTTGGGTGCCCCTCCGGCACAGATATCGCCCTCGGTGCCTGCCTCCCCTGATATTTTTCTGTCTCAGACGGGTGGTGAAGGGGTGGATGGTGAGCGGGAGACGGGGCCACCAGGGAAATCAGAGACGGACAGAACGGAGGTCTCACAATCGCAGTCAGGGGAGCCTGGTAATGGAACAGAACCAGAGCCTGACGGAACCACTTGACTATATGCCAAGTGAGTGCCGCGTGGGGTGAGCTACGACCACGTGATGATGAAGGCTTGAACAAGAGATGAAGCGTTTAGTGTATACGAATGTGTGAGGTGAGTGTGTATGCTGACGGACGTGACGGAACGTGATGAATATTTTGTTTTCTAAAACGAATTTCCCCCCCCCCCCCTCCCCCCGGAACCTGAGAATGTGACCACCTACCCAATGGTGTTTACACAAAGGAGTTCAGCGTGTTAAACCCCATTCTCTGTTCCCAAGGCAGAGCGGCGATGTGTACCCAGAGTGTACGTACGTGCACATGGCTCTGCAGATACGCTGAGTGGTGAGGGGCATGCCTGTTTTCCCTTTTGTTTCCATTATCTTGTCTTCAGAACGAACACACGAATGAAACAAAAACCATAACAGAACGCCCCCACCCCTGATGTATGTTTTTTCTCAACCATTTCCCCCCCCCCCCCTCCCCCAACCCCCGTTTTTGCTATGTCTTTTGATATGGTTCTTTCCCCCTTTTTTTCCCCCCCCCCACCCGACAAGCGAATCAGCAGTGTGTATCTGTACACAGAAATAAACCAATAACATGACAGTAGAGATGCCCGGATCTCTGGCAGCTGGTGACTGAGATCAGAAGCCTACGCACCCCCGCGAGGGGTCCACGGGGGCCGAGCAGGGCCGGTGCGCTGACGGCTGCGGAGATCAAGGCGGCGACTCCCGGGCCGGTGGCCCTGGTACAGACGGCGCTCTCGGACCTGCGCTGGAAGTGGCCCGATGCGGGGCGCCTCAAGGCACGTGACTCCGACAAGGCGATCGATCTCGGGTGCGAGGATCGACCTGCGGTGTTGCACGACCTGCGTGAGATGGTTCGTGCGGCCAGGTGGCGGGAGATTGCTGCAAAGAAACGGGAAGACACGACGGGCATGCGCGACGGGGTCGACTACATGGCTGTCACCCGAGTGTGGTCGGGGGAACCGGAACCATACCGTGCGGGAATCATGCGGGCGATCATCGCTGGAGACCAGGTCACCGAAGACCGCCGCCTCCGCCATTACAAGCAGGGGAATGGCATGTGTAAGTTGTGTGGGCTCGAGAAGGAGGACCACGAACACATGTGGTGGCGCTGCGAGGCGACGGCGGACTACCGCCGGCTACCGGCGTATCGGGATGTGGTGGCGGCGGACAGGACCAACTGGCCCCCCTGCTTGGCTCGGAACGGGATTCTGCCGCTGGGGTTTGTGATGCGGCAGGGACACGGCAATGCGAAGTGCCTGCGGCAGCTGCTTGGACTGTACACGGAGATTATCCTCCAGAGGGAGCGACTCCTCAAGCAGCGCGAGGCTGAACCGGCCACAGGGGTGTCGGTACGCGAGCCCTTTCCTTGGGGTTGGGACCCTGAGGAACCCCTTGAGACCTACGACAAGCTCCCTGATGCCCTGCCGCCGCAAGCCTGGTCTAAGGTGGCTGGGGTGCCGGCCTATTTCGCGGTCCGCGACTGGTGGAGGCAGCTGAAGTGGCCGGACGACGAAAACAACCGCAAGTACCACGTATCCTGGTTGGAACTCGCGGTGGACTTCGAGGTGTTCACCGGCGTCGACGTCGTGTTCTCGCCGGGGAGCAAGAAGAAGGGGCAGCGGGCCCTGACTGCGAGGGACAAGGGTACGCTGATGGCTGCCTGGATGCGCACATGTGAAGCCATTGCGGGACCCGGTGAGTACATCCACCCGGGGAAGAAGGGCGGGGAGTCCAAGTGCAAGTCTCTGGAGCCCTTCATCGGACAGCTGCAGTGCGGCGGGCTGAACCGGCGTCCTCGCTTGCTGTGCACGCAGGCGGTCGAAGCGATGCTCACTAGGCTGAAGGAGCAAGTGCGAGAGGCCGCGTCGCTGACACCGCGCCCGAGCTGGACCACGATGGAGGTTCTGGTCCAAGAGGCGGGCCGCGACGAGAGGAGAGCCGTGTACGAGGCCGCGGCGGCTGGTCATGTGGTGGCACGAGCTGAGCCCCAACCGCGGAGTGGGGTGGAAACCCTTTTCTTCGACGGGTCCCTCAGACGGGGGAAGGGCACTGCCAAGAAGCGGGCGGGCACGGGTGCGGGTGCAGTGCGCAAAACCGCGAGTGGTGTGGTGGTGTGGACCGCGCAGAGCAGACTGGCGCAGGGGTGCACTGTGAACGAGGCGGAGTACGCGGGTCTACTGCTCTGCCTAGATGAACTGATTGACCACCCGCCGGTGGGCGAGGTGGTGGTGTATGGCGATAGTCAGCTGGTTGCGGACCAGGTCAACACCGACACCATGTGCCGGAGCAAGAAGCTCCGCCCGCTGTACGTCAAGGCCAGAGAACGCATCGCCGCCCTGCGGGCGGCCGGCACACGAATCACTCTCGTGCACGTGGGCCGAAAGTGGAATGCGGACGCGGACGCCGCCGCCAACGCGGCAGTCGACAAGCTGGAGGTGGGGGTCACTCGGCACTCGCGAGGAGAGCCGGAATCACCGGTGTGAGGGCCCGGGCGGACAGTAGCAGTCGTCCGCCAGACTGGACACTCTACTGATGCTGGACAAGGGCCTTGGGGCAGGAACACAGCCCAGACAAACGGCCCGTTCGACCTGCAGTACCTCGGCGGGCCGCGCCCCCGCTTCACCATGCTGCCCATCGACATGGTGATGCGTGCCGACAACCGCCTCCGCAACCTGGTGCGCCAGTTCTCCACGAACCAGCCGCTCTACGAAACACACTTCGTGGCGGCGTGGAGGCAGATCCAGGAGAACGGCGTTGACTTCGCGTGAGCCGCTTCAGGCCACAGCGTCATACCCACTTGACTTGCCCCAACCCGAGACTTGACGGCGAGGGGCTTGCTTTGTTCATCTTCCACATCCGTCCTTTGAAAGGAATACACACCGGGGATCGCTTGCGAAGCGATGCGGACAGTTGACTCTCCCGCCTGCCCCTTCTTCTGCCTTCTGCCCCTGCCTCTGTTTGCCTAACTATATTACAAACATCGCCCTTGTGGGTTGTGCGGGACTCCCGCACACCCTGCCGTTTCAATATTTGCCTTTCCCTCCGTACACCCTGTTTTGTTTTCGCGCTTTGGCGCATCCCAGTTGTCGGGCGCCGCCAGCAACACAGCCTCCTATGGCACATATCACTGCTGCGGTACCGGGTTTCCTGCATACAGACGAAGTACCACAGACACACAACCAGCACATCACAGCATTACAGTGAGGGGCATGTCATGTGCCCTGATGATGCTAATGATTGCAGCTGGTGCAGCGCAGGAACCTTTGCCTTTTGTTTCCATCTCCCTCTCCATTCCATTGTCTTACCATGAACTTCACTGACTCTGAAGGAACTTCAGCAGCCGCAGAGCGACTTGACTTTGGCTCTTGCGGCTGCAAGTGGTGGTGTGTGTACACGGTGCGCTGCGGCCATCACTGGCCACGGCATGCCACAGCAGGACACGATGCACCCCACACAACCACCACGGCGCCTGTGCCGGTCCCACCTCCCCTCTCTCTCGCACCAACAGCAAGCAAGCCACAGAGAGCCAGCGGCGGTACGATGATGTATCAACCGCGTTGGCACTGCGGCGTGAACCAACAGGCTGCGCACAGGCACCTCTTTTCTTCTTTTTCTTCTTCTTCTTCTTCTTCTTGGCCCTCCCAGGCACGCCTGCTTGGGGCCGGTCGGACCGCTTTTTAGTTGATGATCAACACACGAATGGCAGCGAGGGTGCCACCATATCCACCCCCGCCCCCCCTCCCCTTCCGTCGCACGCAATCACAGCCTATATTGCCCACACAGTGCAACACCACAACACGGCCAGAGCACAGCACTGGATCTCACACATCACCCCCCCACCCATCAGCCCCCTCTCTACAGAATACACCAACACCACACACCCACGGGGGGTCGCCCCCCACCCTCTGCTCCCCGGCTGTGCTGGTGGGCAACCAGCTGCAGGCACACCCCCGCCACCACCACCTGCACCATGCCGTGCCTCCGGTGCCTCCGGTGGCTGCTGCATGCTGCCATCTCCGCACTCCTGCTCCTGTCGTGGTTCCCCTCTCCTGCGGCTGGGGAGATAGACGTCGCTGTCGTCGGCGAGTCTGGGGCAGGGAAATCGCGCCTTGTCAACGCGCTCCTGCGCAGCCTGGGGAAGCGCGAGGCTGCCGTTGTCGCTCCGTGGATCACGCAGAAGCCCCCCGCACCCCGCCCCCGCAGGTTCTGGTGGTCGTTCCTCAGCTTCGGCGGGACGACCGTCAGGGCAAACCTGCTGCTCTTCGGCATCGCCTTCGGCACCTCCACGGAGGGCGACACGGTGCTGAAGATTGGGAAATGCGTCGCAGCCACCCAGCGCGAATGCACCTACCTCCGCCTCGAGTCGAAACGCCTGGAATACGACGGCGAGCTCTGCCTCACTGACGACTTCACCCCGTCGGCACAGCCACGGGATGGGGTGTGCGGGTCATTCCACGTCCACCACGAGCTCCCTGTCGGGCGGGCTGCCAACAGCGATCTGTTTGGCATGGACCCTGCTGAGTACACGCCGCATGTTGAAGGTGCCGAGCCCGAGGACCCGCAGTTCATCTGCAGCGATGTGGTGACGCGCACCGCCGGCGTCGCCTTCCTCACGAAGCTCTCGGTGCCCCCCCAGCAGAAGCGCGAGTTCATCCAGAAGCACTGCCGCGGGCTGCGCCGCCCAGACCACCCCATCACGCGCACACCCCGCAGGCACTGCGGCAGGGAGCTCTGCCTCATCGACACCCCAGGGTTCAAGCTCTCCACCTGCGTCTCAGAGGCAGCGTACACCGCACTCGCCGCCCGCATTGCTGCCAGCCGGGCAGAGGACAAGGCAGCGGTGGCGGGGGAGCCACCCCCGCTCCCCACGCCGCGGCTTTGTGCGTCGGCCGTGACTGCCCAGACCTGCGCATCCTGCATCGCCCCGGCGGACTCTGTGATGGACTACATCGTGTTTGGGGATGTCTACCGACACTTCGATGATGATGCGGCGGCGACAGCGGCAACGGGGCAGCAGTGCGCAGCAGGCGAGGGCGGCGAAGCCACCCGATGCGATGCCACCGCTTCTGTTGGGAGCGGCGGCGGTGGTGGCGACACCGCCCCGCCTCGCCATCCCGCGGTGCGGCATGTGGTGGTCGTCTCCGCCGTCAACAGCACAGCGTATTGGCGGGAGCGGTATGGCGGGGAGGTCGTCTTCCACCACTTCCCGGCGCCCGGGACCCCCGCCGCGTCGGTGGGGGGCGCAGCGCCCGCAGCCCCCGAAGGCGCCCTGCAGGCCATCGAGCTCAGCAACGCGCTGCGGCGCGCGGCGCGGGGGGGCGCCGCGTCGCGTGCGGCCGCAGCCGCCGCCGCATCCGCCTCCGCCCCGTCAGGACCGACTCTCCCAGCGGCACACCGCGTGCTGTCGCATGCCGCTGCAGCATGCGCCGCCGCGGCAGTGGCTGCCGCCATCGCCTACGCCACCATCGCACTGTGGGGCGGGATCAGCGATCCGCCTCCAGACGGAGAAGATGAAGGCGGCACCGGCAACACCCTGCACCGCCTGGCGCGCTACGCGCAGCGGATCCCCCCCGCCTGGCAGGCGGCGCGGGGGAGGGCCGCCCTGTTCCAGACGCTCCGCGGGATGGCGGCCCGCATGCGGGAGGACGCAGCCGCCACCGCACCCCCCGCCGCCACCACCCCCACCCTCACACCGCCACCGCGCTCCGTGCGGTGGGCTGCCGGGGCTGCCCGCCCGCAGCAGCAGCAGGACACGCCACAGCAGCAGGAGAGCTTCGCCGGCATCTGCGAAGCTGTCGAGGGCCTGTCGGAGCGCCTCGCCGGGCAGCTGCGCCAGCGCCGCTCCGCCCCCCGGGATGTGCCCCTATACCCCATCCTCAAAGGGGCACAGCGGACGACATGTGCCTACTGCGGCAGGCAGGGCGGTGCGCAGGCTCAGGGCGACTCGAGAGGCATCTCGCCGCAGCGCGGCGCTGATGTCGGCGGGGCGCCCGGAGCAGCGATGTGCTGCTGCGAGGTGCAGGAGGCGGACCCAAACCTCGACTTCGAGGAGGAGCTCCTGGCGAAGGACCACGGCATGTTTTTCAACGAGCTGAAGAAGGTTTCGGTGTGCAAGACTGTCGCGGTGCACGCCTTCCCCGTGAGGGGCTTCTGGTGGGCCGTCGAGGTGTGGTTCGACAGAGCCCTCAGGAAGCTCCGCATCCGGGAGGCGCGGGAGGAGGACCCCATCCAGCAGATCATCAAGGAGGCCCAGATGGGCACACCGCCCCTCACCCCTAAGGCGGCGCCTGTGCCGGATCCTGTGGGGATTAATGGGCCTGACCCCGATGATCCCACCCTTAGCCCCTCACATAGGGCTCGGCTGAAGTATGGCGTATCGCGTTGGTTTACTCATAACTTCATCGCGATTGCAATGTCCCGATCGGAGTGGTACCGTACTCTCCGGAGGGATATTGTGGAGAACACACCCAGCCCTGTGAAGGCGTCGTTCTATCTGTTTGCCTGGCTGCGCGATGGCGTCGACAACTCAGCTGTGTGGCTGCGGGTGAGTGTCATGTCGGTCCTCAACAGAATCCTCCGCACCCGGGATGCGGCGCTTGCCGCTTTTGCCAGGAGGTTTAAGACAACCCGGGAGTTTATCGAGGCAGTGGTGGAGCAGGTCGGCCTCTTCCTTTCCTTCCTGGTGCAGCCGCCCAACCCCATCGACGAGCAGAGGCTGTACGACCATGTCAGAAAGCTTGAGAAGAGAAACCTGACCCTTCCGGTTTCAGAGGGTTCGTCATGCGAGCAGCCGTTTGACCTCCCTTCGAATATGAGTGATTACAGCTCGGGGGAGACAGACCCGGAGCACCCCGACTTGCAGCTGTGGGCATCCACCGACCCCATCACGCAGAAGCTCGGGAGGTGCCACGAAAAGATGGGGACGACAAGCCGCCTCCTGGAGGAGGTAGAGGACAGCCTGGTTGCTATAAACGAGATGGACATGTCGTGGCTGCTCAACAGAAGGGGCAGCAGTGAGGGGAAGGCACCTTATCAGAAGGAGGAGGCGGAGCGTGGGATGAAGGAAGGTGTGGTTGACATCCTCCGTGCGCGGATCGACTTTGCGGCTTTCAAAAAGCAGGCGATTGTTGACGAGAAGATCCACAACAACGCGAATGTGAGGTGCTACGCGACGCAGACGCCTGGGGCGTTCGTCAGCACCAACGCGCCACGCAGGTCCTCCTCCCCCCAGAGGCAGCGCCCTGTGAAGGTTCTCAAGCGGAGGAAGATGGTCCAACGCCCCCTCACCCAGCGCCCTGCGTTCGGCATCCTCGGGAGGGCAGCGACTGTGGCTGGGGGTATCATCTGGCCCTGGGGGGGCGGTGGCGGGGAGGAGGCTGAGGATGGCCCGGACAACTCGTTCCTCGATTCCATCTCGTCGTCGTCGTCGGAGGGGGTGGGCCGGTTTGTCGATCCGGATCTGACGCCGACGATACACTCCCTCGACCCGCTGCATTTCAAAGACCCGCAGGCGGTGGATTTGATACTAGGTGAGGTAGCCAGCCCTCCCGACTCTGTGCGGCGCCAGATGAACAAGCGGCGGGCAAAACCCCTCTGGGCAACGGCAGGGGGCGATCCGCTGCTCGATTCGCCCGAATCCGACCCGCACAGCAACATGCCTGATATGTCGATGGAGAAGTTCGGTTGAATCGAAACGGGTGGGGGTGGGGGCGGGGGGGGTGAGGTGGTAGATTAGAGAGTCAACGGGGGAGGGGTGCGATGTGTTATAACAGGCGGATGGTAGATCGGGTTTGCTTTAGAATGGCACATCTGTCCCGCTGGTCCCCACAATCCCATCCCACCCCACCCCTTGCATCGATTTGCCAGCCGCGGCACCTCTGCTCGCTCTGATCCTCTCTGCAGTGCTGTATAGCCACCCCCCTCCCCCTTCTGCAGACGCCAATAAGCGATACGCTAATACACACCGCACTATGAAGCTTTTCATTGTCGTGATGCTGCTGCTCGCGCTCTTCTGCGCCACATGCAGTGCAGACCTGCCGCTTGCTACGGGAGCTCAGCTGAACCTCCCCAGCAACTGCGCATGCATCTGCGCTCGCCAGGGCGGCTACGCTGGGTGGCTGTCGTCGAGGCTGGAGGTGGTATGACTGATTTTCCCACATGGCCTGTTACCCTGTTATATTGTCTCTGGGGTTTTTTTGGCCCTCCACACCATCTCCCTCCCCCCATTCCCTCACAGATGTCCAAGGTCTTCGACAAGTTCCTGAATGCCCCGCGCTTCCTGACAGAAGCGGCTTGAGGGGGTGCGTATGCCCCCTCGTTCGCCCATCAGGGGTGGAGCGAGGCGCAGAGGTTTGTAGAGCGCAGCCCTGCTGCGCTCCGAAAAGCCTCGGCGCTGCACCCTTATGGGGAAACACACATCTCAGTATTATCCCTTGCGTATCCACGCAGCCCCGTCCGTGTGTTGTGATAGTTGAGGCAGAGGGAGAGACACGGAAGCGTCCAATGCAACAGTCACAGCATATCGGCCAAGTGTTTCTCGGAATGTTTTTTTTGTGCTGGAATCTTGCAGCCCACACCCGCCGTTTCATAAGACTGGGGGGAGTGGTGTGCACAAAGTTTCAGCAGTTGATGGATTTTAGTGGAGAGTGTGCTGTCTGATGGTACCGTCCACACACCGCATCCTCTGTCACGCCATTTCTGTGTCATAATCTTATATCTGCTTGCGAGGCCATAGAGCGAAGCCCCTTTATGGGATTGCTCAGCGTGTTGGAAAATGTTGAGTTACTTTTTTGTCATAAACGAACAGTGCCAACGGAAAGTGTTCAGATCTAAAAAAAGTTGCAGTGAGGGAGACCGAAAGACCGAAGGGCTTCACTTAGCCCCCTATGCTTGGGGCAAGCAAGCTTGTTGGGTCGGAATATGACAGCACCCGAGAGAGAGATGGTGCGGATGAAATCCGGGAGATCTTCAAATGTATTGCCTTTTCTTTGGAAGAACCGCTCTCTTTTCGAAAAGACTTGTTTTTTTTGGCGGTGTTCGGTATGCCTGACACACTATGCACCAGCAGTGCACCGTTCACCCTTTGTACAAACAAAGAACGTAAGCCCATGCATTTGCTCCCGTTGGCAGTGCAGGCACTGCACACCCATGGCTGTGCAAACCTGCCTCCACCCTGATCCTCAGATTAGGCCAACTCCAAGGGATGTTGTGGGAAGGATGCCGACTGAGGCGGCAACCGTGCAGCTCCAGGCCAGGCACCTCTGCCGCCTTGTTCCGAATTCTCAGTGCGGCGCCAAATCCCCCCCTGTATACCCCCGCTGTGCATTCACATATTACACAACCACGCCCTGTCGCTGGCTCAAAGAGCTTGGGAGGGTGTTCAGTTTTCGAGAGTTCGGGATAATTTTTTGTGGCGCACCAGCTAGATTTTCGCACTCGAAAGGCTTGTTGCTTGGCAGCGTTCGGTACCCCGCCCTGCACATGCATACACGAGAAGGTGGGGGCTGTTCGTGCAAACAACATGACTCCAAGCCTTTGCTGTTGGGTGCCCCCCCTCTGGGTCGCATCAGGCGAAACAAAAAAGGTGTGTTGCCACCAAACCCGATTTTCTCAACCCAACTGCGTTTCTATTGGATGGAGGTTAGCAACAATGCAAACGGGCATCATGTTGTCTCTCCGCAGACACCCCTGAAGGGTCCACATAGAGAACCGGAATCACCGGTTTCGGCACCCCCTCACTCCGAAAGGGAAGGCGTTGTCCGATTTCCCCGGGGTCAGGAAGCTTCGGGAACAGAAGGTATGACTCGAGTCGTCTAGAGAGCCCCGAGAGAGCAGCGGTGAAGGGAAAACATGCGTGGTGCCGTAAAGATCCGTTTTTTTCGCCGTAAAACTCGTTATTCCGGACACCCCCTCCCCCCTTCTCGTAATAGGGTGTCTCCATAGGTCTGCATGTGGGTCTGCACCCCCCCCCCCCCCCCCTTCCCCTCCCTTTGCACACAGAGTCGCTCGGCTAGTGTAGTTTCTGGAAGAACAGCTAGATTTTCCGAGGTCCAAGTTTTCACACTCGAAGGACTTGTGGCAGCGTTCGGTGTCCCTCAGACACACACACCAAACACAGAGCAGGCGTTGTGCAAACAACGAAGACAAGGGTCACCCAAGTCTTTTTGCCGGTATGGTTTTCCACGCCACTACACCACGCCACCACAGGCCGGGGCCGGTTGTGGGGTAGTTGGGCCCTGCACCGTACCTCGACCCCACACCCACACCCACCCCTCCCTCACCACACCCCGCCACCCCCCCCCACCCCTTGCGGGGGTGGGGGGGAATACCGAACCATGTCCATGACGACCCACACCGAGTTTCTGAAGTTCAGCGACAAGATCTACTTCAACAGCACCCACTACCAGGGGGCCCTGTCGCTGTACTACTCGGGGAACCAGTGCGTGCCTGTTGTCGATCAGCACAGGACGGATTTCCCGAGGCACTTCGAGCGCTGTGTATACCAGATCCGCCTCGTCAGGACCCAGGAGCAGCAGACGTTCCTCTGGGGGGAGGCGGCTGAGACGGCAAAATATGTTTCATATGGGCAGGTCGTCAAGCTGTGGAACGTCTTCTCCAACAGGTGCCTCACTGCGGAGAACTCAACCGAGGAGGACCGTGCGCAGGAGGAGACGCGGGTGAAGGCCAACATGACTGCGCCTGTGGACCACACAGGGCTGCCTGCGGGTCACCCTGACGAGAAGCTGCACACGCAGCAGCTCTTCCGCATCCTGCCGAAGTATAAGATCCGTGAGGTGGGGGAGCGGGTGCGCATGGAGGATCAGATTGTGATCGAAAGCGTGGCGTCAGGGATGTTCATGCATGCGACGAGTGTGACGACATCCCTCACGACGCTGTGGCGCAGCCACCAGGAGGAGGTGATGGAGACGAAGGGCGTGACGCCTGTTGTGCAGCACTTCGTCGACTTCCAGGGCAGGGAGCAGAAGGGCGCAGCCTGGCAGATGGAGCCCTTCGAGACGGATAAGGACCGTGAGGCGAAGAACACCTCAGGGGACCAGCTGGTGATGGCAGGGTCTGCCGTGGTCGTGTACCACAGGGAGGCGGAGGGCTTCCTGCTGTGCGACTGGCAGGTGCAGGATGCGGAGCACGCGTTTCTGGATCACCACAAGATCCAGAAGGCTACGTTCAACGTGTTGGACCTGCCGTACTCCTCCAACGCGCTGTGGATCCTGGAGGCGGAGCAGTCGAAGAAGGGCGGTGCGGTGCTGTACCAGAGGAACAGGCGCTACTACAGGCTGAAGCATATGGCGACAGGGCTCTACCTCACGCTCAACTGCTGGAATCTCCCGGATGGCACCCGCATGCGTGATATCACCACCACGTATCAGCCGGACGACAAGAACACGTTGCTGTGTATGTTATGCATCTGGGGTGGTTGATGGGTCAAGCTCCGGCGGGTGCGCAAGTCACAAACGTGGATCCTATGATATGTTTGTAGAGCGGCTTTCACTTTCTGTACACTGATGCTGAGGCAGATCACCACACCACACCGCCACCACAGCTATCGTGCCGCTGGATATGCACGACCAGAGCAACGCGCTGACGATCAACTCCTTTGCACGGCTGTGCTTCCACCACGAGGAGGTGTGGCTGCACGCGACAGGAGAGTACTCCGTCGACGAGCCGGTGCGCATATCCGTGTCACAGGCGGACCACTTCAAGTCGGCCTCCCTGGGCACCACAGGCAAGCTGCAGCGCGTGGAGACCACCACCAAGGGATACTACGAAGATGTGTTCGCCATCCGTGTCGTCCACGCCAACGAGAAGGAGTCCCTCACGCAGGTCTGCAACATGGTGGTCACCTTGCAGCGCTTCCACCAATACTGGAAGGACCTGAAGCAGGAGCGTGAGGAGGAGAAGAAGGCCATACAGGACCGCCGCAACCTGCAGATGCAGCGCGGCATCCACTCCTCCGACAGGCGCCTCCTCAAGTCACACACCCCCGACAAGGCCAAGCCGGACGGCATCCCTGACGAAGATGACTTCGACGACGACCCGCCACCCGGCGTCGGCGAAGGCCACGACACCCTCGTCAGCCAGCGGACCCAGGCAGACTCCCTGATGATGCAGCTCAAGCGCAACACCAAGACGCAGGAGTCCAGCAAGCTGATCTACGCCGCACAGAACGCCCTCCGCAGCTTGGTGCTGTTCTGCACCGACTCCGCCGACATGACCACCGCAGACCCATTCTCCCACCAGGGACCCCCCATGCGGAAGCACCAGCGCATGCTCTTCCAGCAGAACGTGCACAACCTGGTGTTCCTGATCCTCAAGGCGCCTATGGAATACGGAGGGCTCTCGGCAGAGAAGATCATGCGCCTCGACCAATACAAGAGCCTGCAGGAGATCTCGGCGCTGGCATACCGCCTGATCAAACTCATGGTGAAGGGCGACAAGGACATGGCACAGCAGATGACATCCTTCCTCCCTTTCATCGAGTCGCAGCTCGGGGAGATGACAAGCATCGCAGACGCGTACATGCAGGTCATCTGTGACAACGACAGGCTGTTGGAGAGCTTGCACTCCCTCCAACTGGAGTCGTTCCTCTGGCTCATCCCGCAGTACGGCAGGAAGAGCACTTACATGTCGCTGCTCTCTGCATGCTGTGTATGCGACAACGAGGGGCTGACGCGGAACCAGATGATCCTGATCCGGAAGCTGCGCAACATGGAGAAGCTGCGTGTCATGTTCCCCGTGAAGCTCGTGGGGGACACCATCAAGATCCGCCACATCGTGGGGTTTCCCCCCAACACCGAGCGCAAGGTGCGCCGCTTCAAGCGGAGAAAGGAGAGCGGCGCTGAGGAGAGCGACGACGCCAGCAGCGACAGCGACTCCGAATCCGACGAGGAGGAGAGGATCCGGACACAGCAGAGCCCCTATGCCTTGAGGTACTCCCCGAGGTCCCGCTCGGCATCCCCACAAGCAGCCCTCCTCTCCGTTGCCTACAACATCCCCGCCGCGATGAACGGCTGCTGGGTCCACACCTGCGATGTCCCCTGCGTCGTCCCCCGCTGGCAGCGCCTCTGGCTCCACGTCTCCGGTGGGTGTCTCCTCTTCCACAAATCACACGGAGACTGCCACCCCCGCAGCGTCCCCCTCTATATGTTCCAAAGGGCGAAGAAGGACGGGGTGTCCTCAAAAGCGCCCCCAGAGGGTCTCGGGAAGCAGGGGGTGACGTTGGTCTATAAAGCACCCCGTGGGTTGCAGGATGACGACAGGGCGAATGAGAGGCGGTTGTTGATCTGCACGGAGAATGTGCAGGACAGGCTGGAGCTGCTGGTGGGCTTGAGGAGGGAGATAAAGCATGCGGCGAATGTCGACGATTTTGACATCGATCTCCCATCTGAGGGTGCGGCGCATGCGACGTCCAGCTTGGGGCACATGCGGGCGCAGATGAATGCGCTGATGGTCCGCAACACCACAATGGGTGAGCTCGACGAATCCCCCGATGGCGGAGACAGCGACGAACACCTCTGGAGGGACCTCGAGTCATGGATTGTAGAGGCGGATCTCGACGAGACGCAGTTCTTCGAACAGTCCCTCCGCTTCCTCGCCGCGCTCTGCGTGGGGGGGAATGAATCCGCCATAGCCTACGTCAAGAAGAGGGTCGCCCCCGAGCTTGTCCTCGCTGGGATCAACATCCAGGTCAACCACTCCCTCTGTGACACAATCAGATGTGGCTTCGTCAGGCTCGCCCGGAATATGTTTGTCGAGGCGGGGATGCACCGCACCACCTCCCGCGAGATCCTCGGAAGGGTGAAGGACACTGTGTATGACTTCGTCCTGCGGAACAGCAGGCAGCAGGCCAACCTCACCGCGAAGAACGCCCTCCTCACCGAGATGCTCGACCTGGCTCTGGTCCTCATCACATCGGGGTGCTACACAACCGAAGAGCTGGAGCACCTCTTCCACCCCCTCCTCAAGCTCCTCGACGGCACATCCGACTGCCTCTCGGATGACTACATGCTGGAGGGTGGGGCCACCGGCACCGGCTCCGCCACCCCCCGCCAGATCCGCCCCCCTCCCCCCGAGGGCACAACCCCTGCCGGCACCGGAACTGCTGAGGATCTCGCCCTCTCCGGCGTGATGGGCTCCCCGAGAGACCCCGGATCCCCACGCACCCAGGCCAGTCGGAAGGCGGGTGGCTGGGGAGGAAGTGGTGGGGGTGGTGGCGGCGGGGCAGGCGGCGGCGGTGGGGGTGCCGGAGGCGGGGCTCTGTTCAACGCGAGGTATAGCTGGAACGAGAGGATGCAGGTGGTGATGGAGGCGAAGCTCGGTTGCTGCAAGATCCTGCAGTGGCTCTTCACGGAGTCCGCTTCAAACCCGGGGATCCAGATCAAGAAGTGGGTCGCGAGCATCGGGAACATCGACAGGCGCCTCGGGAGGCACCCCGAGGGAAGGTTCCTGGCCCTCCACACCGACCTGCTGACGCAGATTCTCTTGGATGTGTCACTCTATAAGGGGTATCCGCTTCTCTTCCGCACCGCGCTGCAGCTCGCGATGATGAACATCAGCGGGGCGCAGGGAGACCCAACGACAGTCCCTCTGGAGGACGACGAGAAGGCGGTGAAAGGGCTTGCCGAGGTGTTGAAGATCGACCTCCTCAACCGCAACGTCATGATGACGATGAACCTATTCCGGCACTTCAGCGAGAGCAAGGAGGACAGCCTGACCATCGCGCTGCTGCGTGTCTTCAAGACGATGATTTATCTCTCCCCAGGGAAGCGGGAGATTGAAAGGATGCAGTACCTTCTGGATGACCTCGGTGTGACGCCGATTGTCACGCAGATGATTGAGAGCAAGGATGAGAAGGTGGTGTCGGAGGCGCTGCAGTTCGGGCATGCCCTGCTGCAGGGGGGCAACAGCAAGGTGCAGAAGACGGTGCATCACTACTTCCTCAGCCTGAATGACGAGGCGTTCTTCTCCTGCACGAAGGACAGGATCAACAAGGCGATTCAGCTCATCAAAAACACGGAGGCGAATGAGAAGCACAACAGGCCGAAGATTGGGCAGCAGGCTTCGCAGTCCTCCAAAAAGGATGAGTCTCTGGATGTGATGGGGCCGCGCGACGCAAGCCGGGATGACAACGACGCGAGTGGCGGGAGCTCTGTTGTCATGCCGGACAGCAACCATCGGTATAAGGACTGCGAGCTTTACCACTTGGAGCAGGTGCTGCGGTTCCTCCAGCTGTTCTGCGAGGGGCACAATGCGGACCTGCAGGACTACCTCCGGGAGCAGGACGACAACGTGCATACCTACAACCTGGTGAAGGAGACCATCACGGCGCTGAAGCACCTCCTGATGATCGAGCAGTGCGACATGTTCATCTTCTCCCATGTGGTGCAGGGGTTCAACACCTTAACAGAGTACTGCCAGGGGCCCTGCCCGGCAAACCAGCTCGCGCTTGTCAACGCGAACATCGCATATGAGGTGAACGTGGTTCTGTCCCGCCCGCTGCCCCTCGTCAACTTCGAGGCGCAGGACGAGCTGAAAAACGCCGCCCTGACGGTGCTGCTCTCTGTGGTGGAGGGTGTTGAGGACCCCCACATCCCCAACGTCATCACGCGCACCCTCGACTTCAAGCTGATCAACGCCCTGCTCTCTGACATCTGGGGGCGGCGGAAGGAGCCAAATGCGCTGGACCTGGGGTTTACATGCTTCATGCTGCTGCGGACTCTCGCTACGTTCGACGAGGCGCTGTGCGACTTTATCGAGAGGTGCGACGGATTCTCCTTCTACACAGCGCTGACCGGGCGGATCGAGATTTTCAGAGACGGATCCCTTGTGAGGGTCTACTTCCGTATCCCCTTCATCTGCGCCAACCTGAGCAACAAGACAAAGGACGAGCTCCTGTGGAATGTCAAGCGTGACACCCCAACAGCACGCATCGCCGACTTCTACGACAGGGCAGAGGAGCTGATCTACGAGATTGAGTTCTACGAGAGGTCTTTCAAGGAGTCCTGCACCCCTGTGGAGGGGTCGATTCTCCCCAACTGGCCTGAGTCGCTCCGCCAGACGAAATACCTCATCAACTCAACCATCGGGCTGTGGGAGAACACGATGATCGTGCTTGGGTTCCTGATCAACACCCTGGTCTGCATGAACTACGTCACAGATGTTTCGGACCGTGACAACGTCTCACGGAGACCTCTGGAAGGGTTCCACATCGAAAGCGATCTGATAGTGCTGCTGCTGGACGTGCTGATGATGTGCCAGCTGATCGTCTGCACCTTCCTCCTCTTCGACTTCTGGGTGGCTAAGGCGCCCCTCATCGCACACAAGAGGAAGAAGAAGGAGCGGCAGCTCATGATGAAGCGCGCCCGCAAGAAGTTCTCCCTGAAGCGCTACATCGAGATGTTCGAGGTGGACCACCCGGAGCTCGGGGGGCCCCCTGGCAGCCCTCAGGGCACAGGCGGCGGCAACAGTGGCAACGGCGGTGCTGGAGGTGCTAGTGGCGGTGGGGGCGGCGGGGGGACCCCGTCGCACAGGCCGCAGCACGGCGCACAGCTGCCGCCGGGCCTCTGCCCGCAGACGCTCACGCCGCGGCAGTCGCATGTGCCGAGCAACCCCACGCTGTTGCCGCAGGTATGCCCTTGCTGAGTCACACATCCCACCTACCCCCACACCCCCCTGTCTCCGGTGGGGCTTTTGAGCTTTTATTTGCCAGGGGGAGAGAGAGAAAGGGTAGTGTGCCTTCAATGCAACGTCATCTCACCCCCCTGACACAGGATAGCTTCGGGATGGACGGCGGAGGGCAGAAGGCGTTTGACAGGCTGCGCGATTTCGCCGACCGGACGGGCTCCAGCACGCCTGCTGGGATTGGTGGCTCCTTTGGGGCTGTCGCTGCGTCCGTCGCCTCCTCCACAGACGGGAAGCCGGCGGGGAAGGCGTCGGATGAGCCTGTGATGGCGGAGGATCTCGCCAGCAACGACATGGTGGACCCCGACAAGGGCCTCCTGACGTTCGACTACTCCCCGAGGTACACCTTCCTCAGCGTGTGCACCGACACGCACTTCATCTTCCTTGCGGCGAGTGTGGTGTTTGCGGTGGCGGGCCTGGTGATGTCGCCCTTCTTCATCGCACTCCACCTCGTCTCCATCATCAACCGCTCGGCGCTGCTGCAGAACGTCATCAAGGCGGTGACGAAGAACGGGAGGTCGCTGCTTCTCACCGTGCTGCTGGGCACCATCATCATCTACCTATTCAGCGTTGTCGGATTTGTCCTCTTCCGCGAGAGCTTCGAAAACAAGGATGCAAGCTGCGAGTTTGGCTCCAGCGGCGGGATGGGGACCGACGGGAAGTGTGTCGACTACCACTGCGACACGCTGTTCCGCTGCTTCGTGTTTGCGGTGACGTCCGGCATCCGCAGTGGTGGCGGTATTGGGGATCTGATGCAGCCGCCTGACTGGTCCCACCCCTATGCTGCAGCGAGGACGCTTTTTGATTTCCTCTTCTTCGTTGTGGTGATTGTCATCCTGCTGAACATCATCTTCGGTGTGATCATCGACACGTTTGCGGAGCTGCGTTCGGAGAAGCAGAAGATCGAGGAGGCCATCCGCTCCCGCTGCTTCATCTGCGGCATCGAGTCCTCGCAGTTCGACAGAAAGGCTGTCGGGTTCGAGCACCACATCAAGAACGACCACAACATGTGGAACTACATCTTCTTCATCCACCACCTGCAGAAGAAGGACCCAGATGAGTTCACCGGGCAGGAGAGCTATGTGCACAGCATGATGCTGAAGGGAGACCTCTCCTTCTTCCCCCTCAACAAGGCGGTGTGCCTGGAGGGCAAGCAGGAGGAGGACGACCAGGTTCTGGAGCTGACGGCGATCCACGAGGAGACGAAGAAGCGTGTGGAGCAGGTGGAGCACCAGGTGGGCAACTTCCAGACGCAGTTCACGAAGGAGGCGCAGGACATGAAGGAGTACCTCGACGGGGTGACCACGAAGGTCGTGGAGGCCACTGCCAAGAGGCACTCCATCCTGGGAGGCCTCTATGCCGCCATCCAGAAGGAGCAGCAGTCGTCGCAGGAAGGGCCGAAGATGCGTCCCCTGACCCCAGTTGGGTAAAGGCTTGCAGCGCTTGTGTGTGTGGTGAACATATTGGGTTTGCCGGTGGTTGTTATACACGAGAGACAGCATCTCCCCCTGCGTCTTGTGTGTGGGTGTGTGTGCTATTCACTTTTTAGGTGGGTTAACCCTGCACGGGTCCGAGCCCACCCCTGTGTCTTGCCTGTGCGTGTGTTTCCATTCTAGAGTCCGCTCGGGGCGCCCCACGGCGGCGGGGTGGGTGGGGTGGTGGGGGGATACGACTGTGTGTGTGTGTGTGTGTGTAGTGATAGTGGTTTTAAGTGGGTAACCCTGCGCGGATCTGTGCCCACTCCCCGCCCACCCCTACGTCACAGCGGATGCCCCACTCGGGTTAGAGTGTGGGGCCAACTCAGTGCCACTCCGAGGAGGGCGTGAGGCATAGCCAGCGTGGTGCGTGCCGCAACAGTGTGTGAGTGATTTCGCACTGCTGTGGCAGTCCCCGCACCGGCCCATGCGATGCGTCTTGCAAAATTCCATGGTGACTTGCAAGCCGTCGTTCTTCCCGTGGTGGTCCCGGCAGCAGTCCTCTTCCGAGAGGCGCCGGCGCCGGCAGTCCACGCAGCGGGGTTTCCAGTGCAGAGCGCAGGTAAGCATCTTCGCGTTCCGTCTGGCTCCAGGGGGGGCAGTCCGGGGAGCAGCGCCCCGTCGTTCCCATGACCGTCCTGTCCGGGCGTTGGCTTGCCGGCTGCTGGCAGTCCATTGCTGGGCCGCTTGCTGCCACCCCTCTGGGTAGTGGGGCTGCGGTGCGAAGGTTGCGGCCCACGCCATGCCGCGGGAGTGGAAGGCTGTGTCCCGCTGGTTCAAGCCCGGGCCTGCCGTGTGCGCTTGGAGGCTGCGCATCACCGACTCGGTGGCTGGGCTGAGCTGGGCTCTCCTGGACAGGCCCCCTGCCACGGTTCCCCCGATCGCGGTGAGGACAGTGGAGCTCGCAGTGTGGCCACAGTGCCATGGTTGCTTGGAAGTCTTGCGCACCACCTCGCAGAGCTGCCTCAACGAGTGAGCCTTGCCCAGGATGCTCTTCTGGAAGGCTGCGAAGTCCTGCCGCAGCTGCTCCTGCGAGGTCTCCCCCTGCCTCTCAGCCTCGTCCATGGCGGCGTTGCTCAGGGCGTCCGCATCGACGTTGAGTTCCCTTTTCACGTGCTCATACGTAAGGGTGATCCGGGGCCCGAGGTCGGCAGCCAGCCGTGCCGTGCTGAGGAAGAGGGGGCGGAGGGATTTATCGCGGCAAACCGCTTCCCCTTTTAGGTGTCGCAGCACCACCTGCGAGTCACCCCGCACCGTAACGTTCCCCTCAGGGGGCGGGTCGCCCCTTCTGAGCAGCCGTAGGCCCGCCCGAACCCCTTCGTACTCAGCGATGTTGTTGCTGCGTACGTTCAGCAGAGGGAGGATCTCTTCCGACACCTTGAGGCCGTCTCGGTAGAGCACCGCACCTGCACCCGCCAGGGCGAAGGGGGTGCCGTTGTCCCTTGCTCCGCCGTCGAAGTAGAGGGTGAGCCCCGGGGATGCGCCCTCGGGGATGCGTGGGCGGGCCTCCCGCGGCCCCCTCTCAGGGGGGTCAGGTGTGTGGGGGCGGATGCGGCGCGTTTCGACTTCTGGGAGGGTGAGGCCGGTTGACAGCTCAAAGTCGACAGCCAACTCCATGAGGGTCACGGTGTGCTCCCCTCCCTGCGGCCCCCATTTCAGGCCCCGCAGCCAGTCGCAGAGGGCCACCCACAGCTCCGGGGGGCGCTTGCCCCACGTCTGTTTGACAGTGGACGGCGCCCGCACAGGGATGCAGGCCCGTTCGGGGTTGGGCGTGCACCACCCCCATGGATAGTGAAGGGTGCGGTGGTGGCGCGCGGAGCGGTCGAGCAGTCCATCTTTCTCCTGCCGCGCCGAGAGGATTGCAATGAAGTAGCGGTGCAGCTGCGCCACTATATCCACCCTGCGTGCGAAGGATAGTGGCAGGGGCTGCCTGTCCTCCGGGATGCCGTGTCTAAAGGCGGGCGCCACCCCGCATAACGCCAAGCAAGGTGGCCAGGTTGACCGGTCCACAGCCGTAATGGGGTGGTTTTGTCGGATTGGGTCCCACGCGGAGCACTCCCACCATAGGTGCATCACCGTCTCGGGGGTGCCTGCGTTGCAGTATCGGCAGATCCCGCCCTGCCCCGTGCGCCCTCGGACAGGCACCGCCCCTGCAATGACGGAACGAAGGAGGCCCCGTTGGTATCCCGTGACCGCGGCGCCCTCTCCCTCCAGGACGCAGCGTGTGGCTTGCCCGTCGATGCCGTGCTGAGCGCCCGCAAAGTCGTCACGACGACCAGCCAGCGCCTTGGCCACCTGTGTACGTAGGGCCTGGCGGAGGTCATGAGCGAAGATCCCCCATCCGCTCGTTGTTGCTGCGGTGGGGTCGAAGACTATGCTCCGTCCCGCTTCATCAGTGTAAGATAGGGTGGTCGCCGTGCTCCAGCTCCATCCTATCCACCGAAGGGCCGCTCGGAAAAGCGCGAAGGGGCCTGTCCCTGTAAGCCTCACTCTGCTATCCCAAGCCGTCTCAGACAGAACCCTGCAGCGGCCCCACTTCTTGACCTGCATGGCCCAGGTGGTGATCTGCCGGTAGCGGGGGGCGACGGCGGGGTCCACCCGATGTGCATGGTGGAGGACATCCAGCACAGCCTCCCGCGCCCTGCGGGGGGGTCCGGACCACAGCGCGGCGACGAAGAGCCCCCTCCATCGCCTGATGTCGGCGTCCTCCCAGCGGGTGACCAGGGCGTCGTAGTAGAGCCTGGACCCCGCTGTCATCGCTGCTGCCTGCCCCTTCCACTGCACCGGTAGGGGCAGTGCCGAGGTCCTGCGCAGGTTCTGCTCTGCGCCCTCTTTTCGGCGGGCGACGCGCTCCGATTTGGGCACCTCGGGTCCCTCGAGCGGGCGCGCATGCAGCATGGCCCCGAGGCAGTCGAAGCTATCGCGCTGTCGAAGGGGGGTAGCCGTGCCGTCCCGTGTCCGGTAGACTATCGGGGTCAACGGCTCGGGGGACGTCGAGAAGACATGTGACTTGACCTCTGCGCATATTACCATCCCGGTATCGTGGGAGAAATCTGCAGAGTCATCCACCACTGCTTGCAAGGTCCCCGGGCTGGGGGTCACCGCGTACACATCGTCCACAAACGACAACGCCCTCGTGCCCTGCCGGTGCTCCGCCATGCGCATCCATACACCCACCAGCACGTTGATCAGCACGACGCTAATGGGGCAGCCCTGCATGATGCCGTTGGTTGGCAGGAAGCCCTCCCCGATAGTGCCGCTTACCCGGAAGTGCCGCTGCATTGACCCGTACGCTGCCCGCAGGGTGCGCAGGACTCGGCCGTCGAAGCCGAGCTCCGCAGCTAGACAGAAGGTCAGGTCAATCGGCACCGTGTCGAAGCATTTCTTAAAGTCTAGGGCGACACCGTACAGTGGCTGTCCTGTGAGGTGGGCCTCTTCGATCCGTGCTGCCAGGTGCCAGATGAGGTCCTCCGCGCCGTGGCCAGGTCTGCATCCGTGCAAGTCCTCAGGCGCAATGCTCTCCAGCCACTTCAGCGCAGGCTTCACTCGGATTGCTGCCCACACCCTGTACAGCACGGGAGTGATGCTGATGGGGCGCTGCGACAGCGGCTCACCTGAGCTGCCGGGCTTGGGAATGAGGCAAATCATGGCGTGCATCAGCTGCTCCGGCCATTCGCCCGATCTCTCGACCTCATTGAACACCTCCGCGAACAACTTGAGGAGGTCCCCTGGGAGTTGCCGCAGCTCGTGCACCCTCCAGCCGTGTAGGCCCGGCGAGGTGGATGTAGACATTTTAGCCAGCGCTGTCCCAACGTCTTCTGCCGTAATGGTCTTACACTCCATCTCGGCCGGGTCAGGGAGGAAGTCGCTGTACCTCTGTCGGAAGGTGTCCCAGCGAGGCTCAGGCGTCGTCGCATACTTCCGGAAGTAGCCCCCCCACGCAGTATCGCTCCTCAGCAGTTCATCCGCCTCCTTGGGGCAGGCCGTGAAGGAGCCATCCTCGCGGCGCATGAAGGTGGTAGGGGCGCAGAAGCGGTCTGCGAGGTACGAGAACACTATCCCCGCCTCCTGCGTCCAGGCCTTCTGCATCCTCGCCTTCCACGTGCGGAGTCTTTCGTCGCGGAGCGCGTCGAACATGCCTCGCTGAGATCCCTCCAGGGCGACAAGGGCCATCTCCATCGTCTCGAGGTCCGGCAGTTGTGAGGTGGTGCCCGCCAGCGCCGCCTCCAGCCCCGGGGGAAGGCCCCCTCCCTTCAGCCGCTTCTTCGCAGCGCCCCAGGCGTGCTCTTCGTTGGGTGTGGGGGGGTATGGCGCAGACTCCAGCAGTCGGTGGCGGCCCTCCAGGATGAGGGTCCGGAGGTTCCCCAACAGCTTGTCCTTCGCCCGGGTGTTCTTGTCGCCCGCTCCTCGGGCGGAGGCGGGGCGGTGTTTGGTGGCCACCCTCGACCGCTGCATGTGGTAACCCTCCGCCCTGCCCGTGTACGCCGTTTCCTGCCTTCCGAGTTGGCCCACGTGGACACGCTTCAGGAAGTTCTCGCTGCAGGCTGAGGCCCGGCGGAGGAGTTGCGCTCCTGTTGCACCCTCTTTCGTTTCCTCTGCGGTTAGCACATCCAGCAGCACCTCTCTGGCGGCAGCGCCCCCGAGCGTGGGCCTGCACTTAGGAAAGGGGGCGGGGAGGATGCAGATTTGCTTCGGTCGGCGGAAGGCGGCGAGATCGAGGTCGACAAAGAGCGGGCAGTGCGTGGGGATGCCGTATTCGCCCTTTTCTGCCACCTCGACGGAGCGCAAGGCCGGCGCCGCGCAGGGGTTCAGCAGGCAGATGTCCAGTCTGGTGCCTTCCTTCGATGCCCAGCAGGTGTTCCGAACTTCCTGCTGTTTCAGCTCTGCGTATGAGACCGCCGCATCGGTCCAACCACCCACCCGGCAGGCCTGGGATAGGACGGCACTGGTCTCCGGGTTGGTGTTGAGGTCCCCCAGCAGCAACACGGGCACCTGCCCCAGGCCGGCTGCGAGGTCCAGCGCCTCCTGCAGGAGGGTCTCCCGCTGCACTCGCACCTCCATCCCAGAGTGACCATAAACGCACAGGATGTGGAGCGCTGTCTTGCCGTTACTGGTTGCGAGCACCACGTGTACCAGGCGGGTACTGTCATGCAGCTTCTTTTCCAGCTTGGTCTTCGGTTGCACCACTTGCGCTACCAGGCCCTCTTTTGCCATGACTGCCACTCCTCCGGGTCGGGTCTGCTCGTAGCCATTGGCCCCCTTGACCTTGGGCATGCCCTTACCCCAGTGCATGGACCAGCCGTGGGCCGCGAAGTAGCTGCTGAGCGTGCCCTTGCTGGGGTCCGGGACACGTGTTTCTTGCAGGGCCACAACGTCTGCCTTCAGGTCCGCCACATCACACAAGTGGGTTGACAGCGACGTGACGTTGGCTGACGCCACCCTGAGTACCCCAGGAGACGCTGGCCGCGGCGCGGGGCGTCGCGGCGGCGGCCTGGGAGCAGGGCCGCGTAACGGGGAGATTGTGGTAGCAGCGGTTGCGGTTGGAGCTACTGGAGGAGGGGTGGGAGTCGCGGTGGGGAGTTTCCATCTGTTTGTGGTGGAGGCTGCTAACTCCCTGGCTAGCGTGAGGGGGATGCGCAGCACGTCGTAGTGGAAGGGCCTCCACGTGAGGCATATCACTTTGTCGCCTGACCCGACGCGCCCCAGGTACAGCCTATCCGTAGTGCCGAGTACCCACACCTGGGCCCCCAACACCTCAGCCGCTACCCTGAGTGTAGCCCCGTCCCCGTAGACCCCGCTCTGTGCCTGCGCCGCGATGTAGTCGTCGTAGGACGGGGGTGCCCGGGGGTCATCTATATCGGGCGCGTAGGTTGCTCGCCTCTCGGCGTCCTGTCCCAGGGCTTCGACTACAGCTGCTCTGAGAGAGGCCGCCGTCCATCCCGCACATTGCACCGCGAGGCCGGTGTATTGGCAGTTGCCATCTTTCGCCACCGCCTCTCGCACTGCCAGCAGTCGTTGCGCCATCTCTGCCAGCCATCGGTCGTCCTGCTCTACTGAGGAGGGGGAGTACTCCTGTCCCCCTCCTCCCCGAAGCCCCCGGGGTTCTCCTGCCCCAGGGGCGTGGCTTCTATGCTCTCTCGCTCTATCTAAGGGTCCCGCAGAGGTTACTCCTGTCCCTGCGGGTTTTGGTTTTCTATGGGGGGGTTGTGGGGAGGGTTCGCCGGCGGCGAGAGGGTGCTGCGCCACGGGCGCTCCCCCTATCCCCTGGTCGGCGCCCCCGCCGGGGGAACCGGAAGCCTTAGGGTGTAGGCCGGGTCCCCCCTTGAGGGGGCGCCTCACCCCCTAGTAGGGGGTGTAGCGCTTAGCCCCCCTCCACAGTCGGGGTGCCTTGCCGTTCTTGCCCGCGCCCTTCCCCGCCACCCGGGGTGTGTCGTTGACGTCCTGATCAGCTGCCGCGTCCCCTTGTCCGGCCTCGGCCCCTTTGTTCCCGAGCGCGGGTTGCTGAGGGGGGGGTAGCTGCTCGGACGCCGGGGGCTGCCCTTCGCCTCCGCATCCGGGGTCAGGCTGCTGCTGCTGCTGCGGTGCGGGCACGGGTGTATCCCCGGGCGCAGGGGCGGCTGCGGGCGCTGCGGAGGTGGCGGTGGTGGTGTTGTTGTTGCTATCAGACGCGGGGGGTTCGAGGTCAGCGTTGGCTGTAGGGGCAGGTTGGTCAGCCCCCGCCGGTGGTGGCGCGACTGCCGTTTCAGTCTTGGCCGGCTCCGCTGTTGCCGCCACTGGGGGGGGTGGCGCCGTTGTTGCTGTTGTTGTTGCTGCCGTTGCCGTTGCATTTGCATGGAGCAGCGCCTCCCTCACCTGCGCATCCTCGCGGATGACCTCTTGCAGGGTCGCCGAGGCCCTCTCCCGTTCCCTGGAGGTGTCCCTGCCCTCGCGTTTGCGGGCCCGCCGCGGGGAGCGGCACCGGCTCCTGCGCTGCTCACCTGGCCTCCCCCGGGCGGGCTGGGCATGGTAGTGGTGGTGGAGCTCGGCGAGGTGCGCCCTCGTCTCCTCCGCGACTGCCCGCTGTGATTCAGCGAGCTCGGCGCGCATCCCCTCCAGCTGCCGCCGCCCGTCCGCCACCATGGCCTGCTGGGCATCGTTGCCCACGCGCTGCCTGCCCAGCTCCTCCCGGAGCTCGCCCAGCTGCTGCTCGCTCGCGGCCCGCAGGCCTTCCGCAGTCGCTTGCGCTGTCGCCTGCACGTCGGCGAGGGCGGCTGTCAGGCGCGCGTCCGCCTGGGCTTGGCTGAGGCGCCCCTCATCGGCGACGGCGGCCATACGCGACAGCAGCTCCACCCCCTTCTGCTGCTGCTCGCTCAGCGCGGCCGTGATGCGGGCGACCTCTGCCTGCCCCGCGCTGCTCACCCTCCTCTGCTCGTCCTTGAAGGACTTGAGCTCCTTGCGGAGGCCGCTCATCCCCGTCTGCAGGGATTTCGCCTGGAGCTGGGGCAGTGCCTGCTGCGCCTCCCCCACGCTCCCCTGCAGCCCCAGCATCGCCTCCCGGGCCCCCTGCACCTCCGCGAGCAGGGCGTTGCGGTGCTCCTCGCCCTGGTCGTGGCGGGTGGCGTGCTGCTGCAGCTGCTCCCGCACTGCCCGGAGGCTCGCCTCCAGCTTCGCCGCCCTCCCGCCGAGGGCCTCACCCCTGCGGCGCTCTTCCCCGAGGCCGCTCTCCGCGTCCTTGCGCAGGCCAACAAGCAGGCCGCGCAGCTCCCCGTGCACTCGGGCGTGCTCCACGCCCTGCCCCTCCAGCTGCGTCTTCAGCTCGCGCACAGCCTTCGGCGTGCCAGGCTGAGGGGGGGTCGCGGCGGGACGCTCCTGGAGGTCGTCCAGCTGGCGCTGCTGGGCTGCCAGGCGCTGCAGGAGCTCATCCTGCCGGGCTTGCTGCTCCCCGAGCTGTTGATGGAGTCGCCGTACCTCGGCGTGCTCCTCCTGCGCGGCTGCCCTCTGCTCCCCAAGCTCCTGTTGAAGTCGCCGCACTTCGGCGCGCTCCCCTTGCGTGGTCGCTTGCTGGTGGCCTTGTTGTGCAGCGAGTTGTTGCTCAAGGCGCTGCCGTTGCAGGTCCTGCTGTCTCTGCTGCTCCTTGAGCAGATCATGCAGGCGCTGCACCTCCTGCTGCAGCGCGGGTACGCCGTCCTGCGTGGGGGCACTGGCGCCGGGGTCAGCTGCGGTGGCGGCGGCGGTGGCTGCGGCGGGGTCATGGCCGAGGGCCACCAGGCGGCGGCCCAGACGCTCCAGGTCCTTCTGGAGCCGCTCCACGCGCTGGCGGGCCTGCTGCGCGTGTTGCTGCGCAGCCGCTGCGGCGCCACCCCCGCGTCCGGTCTTCCCCAGGTGCGTCCTGGACTTGGCGGCCCGGCCCGCCTTCGCCGCCGCCTCGCGCTCCTCCCGCACTCTGGCCTGGAGGCCGTCGTACCGCCTCTTGAGGCGGTCCAGCTCCTCTCCCTTCTTCCGCTCCTCCGCCAGCCGCCGCTTCTCCTCCTCCAGCATCGCCGTGTCCGTGAGGGCCACGGCCTTGCCGTTCACCTGCACCGACCATGTGGGGGGGGTGCCAGAGGGGGGGGGGCTGTCCGCGATGACGACGGCTACGCCGTCCTTCGGCTCCTCGACATGCGCCTCCCACTGGAGATGGCGGAGGATGGCGCGGACATGCGCCGCGCGGTACAGGGGGGGGAGGGGCCCGAGGGTGTATTCCCGGGGTTCGTTGAAAACGAGGGGGGGCAGGGGGGCGGCCTGTTGGCCACCGGCCTGGGGGCCGGTGTTACCGGAGGAGACCCCGTGGAGGTCGGCCTGTGACATCCTGCCCGTGTATCCCTCTCTCCTCCTGTGTGTGTGTGTGTGAGGTCAGGCATCAGGGTTTGCCATACCAACTGGATAGATAGATGCGTTAGATGTTAGCATCCCGCCTCCCCGACCCCACCCCAGGTGTGCAAGCCGCAGGGCTGTGTGATGTGTGCCTCTCGCCCTGTGGGGGGGGGGGGGGGCATGCCCGTTCGGCAGGGTGGAGGTGTGCAAGCATCGCCCCACCACCCCACCCCAAAGAAAAAAAGTGCCACTTGTGGTTCCCGTTGATCCTTGTTGCTTCCGGTCATGCGTTTGGTGGAGGTCCGGTCCGCCCTGATTTGGGGAATGCCTGGTTTCCGGCCTGCAACACCACCAAACTCCACGAGGCCCGGTGTGATGAGGATTCCCCCGACCCTCTTCCGTAACAAATTAGCAAGGTATTTGACGGTAGGCAGGGCCGGCGTGCCCGCTTGTGACATTTTCACCCAAAATAAAGAACCGCGGCACCCGCTGTGTGCGCGATGCCCACCCACCTGCTGGGAAGGGCGTCGACCCCATTTTTGATTCCCCCAACTCAGAGGACAAAAACCCCCCTTGCAAACTCTTCACACGCCCCCGACAGGCTGTGTGGGGTATCCCTGCCTACGTCATTCCCACTTTCGCTATACCTATTCACTTGAGATCGAACAGGTTTTGCTCTTTTATGGCGCAGTCCAGCTTGGGGTGCTTTCGACGGCTCTTCTGGACTTTGCGACCATACGCCTTATTTGAATGGCGTGCCCACCCCCCTCTATTTCTGCTAGATTCTGTAGACACGGGCTGTGTGTATTATGAGAGTGTGCGGACTACTTTCGGGTGGGTAGAGCCTGCTCGGATCGTGGCCCGCCGTGCGTGCGTGTGCGTGATAGATAATTGAATTGATAACCAGCTGCCTGAGATCGGAAGGTGGAGCCCACAACCCCCACACCCCCGGCCCCCCACCCTGCCATTTTTCCGAAATTTCCGAAAATCCCAAGCTAACAGATCGCTGCAGAGGCACGCCTTTGACACCACTACCACCACCACCACAACGCCCCTCCCCACCAGACACACGGTACGAGGCACCGTTGCCTCGCGACCGCACACCACCACCCCCCCCTTTCCCCATAGCTGCCGATCCAAAGGACCAACCGGCTTCACTGCTGCGTCCTCCACCTCCGAGCTCCCACGGGGATAGGGAACTGCGTTTTACGAGCAGACATCGGGTGATACTTTGACCGCAGACCGCACCACCAGAGACCAGGTGCGGGGTGGGGGGGGGTGGGCGTTTATTGAGGGGACGCTGGAGCCAGGCCTCCCCCCCTTCCTGTGACGGCCGCTGCCTGCCGCCGCTGCGACTTTCTCCCGCACACCTTTGAGCGGGGGGTGCGGGGTGGGGTTGAGGGCGTCGCCTTTGTCCTCATTCAGCCCCCTTCCTGCCTTTTCGCGGGACCGGCACCATGTTGAGCACGTTTGGATCGCCGAAAAATGCGACATTCCCTGGGGGCGGGAGACAGCGGAGCAAGAGCATGGGCCCGCCGGGCCACCGCCCCAGAAGAAAGTCACGAGGGTACCTGACTGTGGGTGTCAAAGTCTGCCGTGTCTTCGCCAAGGTGAAGGGAAGCTTTGGCGGCCGGTTCGACAACCTGCGTGAGGGCGGCAACGGCTCCAGCCGGCAGACACTCATTGTCACCTCCACCGACCGCGAGTTTGAGGTGGACGGGATCATCACCGGCGAGCAAGAGAGGACGATGCAGCAGATGGTTGCCGACCCCATCATCGAGGACCTCTTCGAAGGGAAGAGCCACTGCGCAATGGCCTTCGGAGACTGCGGGTCGGGCAAAACCCACGCCATGTTCTGGGGTGGGGAGGATGACCTGGGGCTGGTCTACTGCTGTGTGAAGGCGATCAACAAACGACGTGCCCTCAAAAACAGCAACTGCACCGTGTCCCTGTCTATGTTCGAGCTGAAGGAGGATGAGATCCGCGACCTGCAGATCACCGATGCCCGCATTAAACCCCCGCGCATCACCAACCTGGATGACCTCATGAGCGACGAGCTGCTGATTGAGGGGCTCACGGAGAAGGTGATCAACCAGAACCACGAGGCAGCCAATATCATCACATCGGGATTGGAGAGGGTGCGTGAGGAGTCAGATGCGAACGTCGTGGTGCGGGTTCGGATTAACCAATACTATGGGACGTCGAAGAAGGCGAGCATCCTTGATCTGGTCGACTGCTACTTCGAGGAGCGGTGTGTGCGGAGCATGATCAACACCCTCCGCGAGCAGGACTTTGAAACCGCCTTCTCAGAAGGCACGCTCACACGCCTCAGCTGCCCGAAGGTGATGCGCCACCAGGAGAAGGGGTTTACCCTGATCAGCACTGCCAGCTCGAAGATGAACGAGATGGCGGAGTCGCTGCAGACCATTAAGCTTGCGAAGGAGGCCTTCGACCTGCGCCGCCAGGTGGAGCAGTCGCCTTCGGGGTCGCCGGGGGGTTCGCCCGCGACGATTACAGGCACTCCGGGGAACGACTTCGGGCAGAGTCCCCCAGGCACGCCCACAGGTGGGCCGGCCATGTACCCTAACATGGTGCCAGAGGACCCACTGGCAGCAGACAGGGAGCGGCAACTGCGGCACAACCAGGGGCTGCTGCAGGCGACGCGTGCGATCGTGCTGAAGCTCGAGCAGGAGCTGCAGGAGAAGAATGTAGAGCTCCGGGAGGAGAAGAAGGCGCGGATTGTGGCGGAGCAGGACAAGCAGGACTTTGAAAAACGCGCGCAGGTGCTCAAGGAGAAGGTCGAGTTTGAGGCGGAGAAGCTGAACGAGCTGCGGGAGGAGGTGCGTGTCAAGGAGGCGCAGATAAAAAGCTCGAAGGTTGAAAACTTCGAGCTGTCGCAGGACCTCATGCGGCAGAAGACGAGCGTGATGAAGCTTGAGAAGGAGAAGGACAAGGTGGAGGAGGATCTGACGGGGATCAAGACGAAGCTCGAGGGCATCGTCAAGAAGAGAAGCGGCCCGGAGCTGTGGATGCAGCTGCGGATTATGCTGGATCTGTATGCATCTTGGAGCGGCACAGTTATCGTTTTGGAAGAACGGCTTTCTTAATTGCACGAAAAGATTCGTGGTGGGCAGCGTTTGGCATCCCTTGCCATGAATCTGCCCCGTTAACGGGTAACCGGTATTACCGGGTATTACCGGAAACCCGGTAATCGGCCTCCATTACCGGGTATTACCGGGTCAAAAACGGGTATTACCGGGTAAAATCGGGGGTATTACCGGGTCCGGTAATACCCGTTTTCGTATTACCGGGGATTTTCCGTGGGGATTTCCTTGGTACAGGGATGGTTCGTGGGGTGTCGCAGTGAATCAACTGCAGGGTTCTGGTGATCTTCCGTCTGGCAGTCCAAGGGAAGGTGCGCGGGGGGAATGTCAGGTGTTAGGTGACCCCCCTGCGTTATTCTGAAGGCCAGCCTCTGCAGCCCCTCCTGTTCCACCCCTCACAGGGGCGGCCCTGGGAACACTGGGAGTGGGAACGGCTGGGGAACACCCACGTTCAGTACAACCAAGATCTACGAGGCAGGCTTTGCGGCATGGCGGTGGGGGGATGTGTTGGCGTGGCGTGCCCCGATGATTACACAAACAAAGGTCGAGATAATGAGCCCAGGCCCTGATTCCAACACCTGTTCGTTCAACCAAGATCTATGAGGGACACACACCCCCCTGTCTGTGCCTGTGTCCTCCGTGTGTTGTCTCCTCTCCCTCCCTCTTCAATGCACTTCATGGCCTCGTCCGCTTCCACGGAGGCAGAGCGTGTCGTCACACAACAGGCCGTCCACGAGGCTAAGTTCTTTGAAGCATGCATCATGACTTGTCCCGACTCGAACCAAGCTGATGATTTATCAGAGGGACCAGTAGCCAAGCAAGATGACAAGAAGCAGGCGCAACTCGTGCATATATTGAGGGCCTGGTCGAATCCACGTTTTTCTGGGACTTCTCTGGATTGCATCATATCGTAAGGGGTCGCTCAAATACCTTGCCGCACCAGCCCGGATCTTAGCTGCAGGTCCTGTACAGGGTGCCAGGTGCTCTTGTCAAGGGTGTCGCCAGAGAGGCTTCACATGGGAATGTGCGTCTTGCTGTGGAGCGTATCACAGAGAATTTCTCAAAATGGAAACGTGTCGACACCACAACTCCAGAACCAGCTCTTCCCGTCCACCTGCCCAAACCAGCCGTTGTCTGGGAGTCGTGAGGCCACCACGTGGGTCGACTGCAGGCTGGTTAGCTTCCGCTCATCATACACGGGGCGGATACTCAGCGTCCCGAAGGCAGGTGCGATTATCCACCTTGGCCCGGGGGCAGTCCAGTGGCGAGCCCGTGTTGAAGCCACCCCAGCAAATATAGCAAGTCCGCTCACCGTACTGTGACCTGCTGTGGCAGGAACCACAAGCCCGGCCACGCCAAGAAGCATCTCTCGGTACCATAATGCTCGTTGGCTGCTCGCAGGTAAGTGTTGCGACAAGCACCCAGCCAGCAGAGCGATGTGACCGAATAACGGAGCTGGCGTGACCAAGCACTCGAGCCTGGGGTAAGAGAAGATGGCTTCCCTGAACGAAGGATCGATCATTGAAAACGAGGAGCCCTTCGCTCTGTGCCACTGTGTGCCCAACTGTGCCACTTTGCAACCAGTTTGGTGACGCACCGTTTCTGCATTTCTGAGCCAAGGTCCTTAAATGGTGGAAGCTACGGGAACAGTGGCTCGACTGCCTGATCTGACGACACCGCCGGCTCTGGAAGGGCTCAGGTGGTGTGTGGGCACCGTGCAGTAGTCAGCATTGCTGCGAAACTCGAAAAGTCTGCAGTGAGCCACACAAACCAGACATGAACTGCGGAACCCATCTTTCGATCACCCCATGCGCCATAGAATCCAATGTCGACCACAACACACTGCTAAGGGGAAGGGAATCAACCCAAAAACAAAGGGAAATTCCCATGGAAAATCCCCGGTAGCGCTACCGGGCTATAACCGGGTATTACCGGGCAAACGGGTATTACCGGACCCGGTAATACCCGTTTTTCGACCCGGTAATACCTGGTAATACCCGGTAGCCGTTAACGGGGCAGATTCATGCCTTGCATATACTGTGCAACTCGCAGGCACCGTTTGTGCAAAACAAAGAACAGGTTTTCAAGTCTTTTTTACACACAAGTTATACTCGTGTGAAGGGGAATCGATACAGAAGCACTCGTGATAATGGCCTGTTTGTTTGGTTCTTTCCTTTGCGAAGAGAAGGGGCTTTGCCCTGTGAACAGACAATCGCTCCCGCTGCCTTTCACCCCGCCACCCGCACAGCCCCGAAAGCCCGCGTTCCTCGACACCGAAGAGGACACTCAGCCCGAAGGCCAGGCCTCGCGGCTTGTCGACTGTGTCGAACCAAGGTATGTTGTGCTGCCAAACCTCTAGATCAACAACCCCCAACACCACTCCTGCAGGATCGACACGGTCGAACTCTCGCACCCACACAACGCCGACACATCTCAACCACCCGCACATGCGTTTTGGGCGTGCGCAGACATCCACCTTCAACGCACCGGTATGCCTCATGAGATGTTGCCCCGCTGGCGCCAGACATGCCGTTTGTTTTGACAGCCTCGCACAACGCCCAACACCCTCCCTCCACAGCAGCAGGGTGAGTTTGTCATTAACGGGAGCATGAACGGGACCCCTGAGTTGAAGACGCGCACCAGAAGCCCTGGCCGCCCCGCACTTTTCAACTCAGGGCCGTCTACCAAGTCGATGGAGCGCACCGCTACGTCGGGGACGTACAGCACCGTGTCCTCGCCGCCTGCGTTCAACAGATCTCATACGAGCCACTCTCCTATCGACTCCCGCTTCCCGCACAACTACAACAAGACTGCGATGTTCCGCACCCGCAGTCAAGAGCGCCGAGCGCGCAGCCCACCGCCTACCCTCCGTAACATCGACGAAGAGTGATCCTGCAGACAGATCTCACCGTTTACCTCGGGCTGTAACACATTCGGATGTGTCGCCTACTAATGCTGACGTGTGCTGACGGGCTGGATTGCGACCAGCGAGGCACTGGAAAAAGGAACAGCCGTGCAGGGGTGCAGGGGCGGGGGTGGGTGGGTGGGAATTTTGTTTTTTTTTGCGGAGGCTTCCGTTGCAGGGGATCACACAAAAAAAAAGGTGATGCGAACATGCGCCTCCTGAAAGAACAAAACTATGTCTGTGAAGAGGTGTGTGTGTGTGTGTGTGTGCGATGGGGGGTTGGGTGGGTGGGTGTGGGGAGCGGGGCTGGATTCGGTCGTTCCAATGAGGCGGTGCCATCGGGAGGGTGAGGGGAGGGGGGGTGTTTTTTCTTCTTTTTTATTTGTAACCAGTTGTACGACGGTAGGGTGGGGTGGGCGGGGGGGGGGGGGCTTGAAATCGATCTGACTGGACCAGAGTTGTTGGATCGAGATTGAGTAGTCTGCCTTTTGTTTGAGGTGTGGGGAGGGGGGGGGGAGGGAGTGGGGTATTTTCCGCAAGAAACCACAACGAAGAAACCGGGGAAGGGCTCGGTTGGGTGGGGGGGGGGGGGGGGCAGGGCAAGGCATCCCAGCGGTGATCGCATCAAGAGGTTGTGCTCGGGGCCTATTTGTTTTGACGCTGCTACAAAATGTTGTCCGCGCATGCGCGTGCCTGATTTATCTCTCTCTCTCTCTCTCTCGCTTCCTCTTTTTATTTTTTGCGGCACGGCACATGCAAAAATTGTTTGTGAACACCCCCATCTCCCACCCCCACCCCCCCCACCCCCCCACCACCACAACCTGCATAACGAGTGAATAGGAGGGGGTCATCTCTGTACCTGCTTGTCTCTAATTCACTACCCCCCCCCCCCTCCGACCTTACCCACACGGTGGGATCTTGTAAATTTTACATGTATAACTACAAGTATATACATGTATTATACATGTATAATACTTGCATGTCAACTATTATACATGTATAATACATGTATATGCCTGAAATATACATGTAAAATACATGTATATCAAGTAAAAATACATGTATAATACTTGCATGTCAACTATTATACATGTATCTTTACTTGATATACATGTATTTTACATGTATATTTCATGCATTTACATGTATTTTACATGTATAATACTTATCATGCAAGTATTATACATGTAAAATACTTGCACGACAAGTAAAATACATGTATAATACTTGCATGACAAGTAAAATACTTGCATGCAAGTAAAATACATGTATTTTACTTGCATGCAAGTATTTTACTTGTCATGCAAGTATTTTACATGTATAATACTTGCATGACAAGTATTATACATGTAAAATACATGTAAATGCCTGAAATATACATGTAAAATACATGTATATCAAGTAAAGATACATGTATAATACCGTATACGTAAATATTTTGGAACGTAAATATTATGGAACGTAAATATTATGGAACGCTGGTGGGTTGGCGTTCCAGATTTTTTCGTTCCATAATATTTACAGGGCTTTCTGCGACTCGGGGACTTGGACCAGGTGATCGGACGGCATGCAGAGTCCCTGACGGGACCTACTCGTGCACTTTTCGCGAGATTCCTGACGCAAGCCGTCATCACCACCGAGTCCCCAACTGGCCCTGTAAATATTTTGGAACGTAAATATTATGGAACGGACCGGCCAAAAATGGGCCCGTTCCATAATATTTACGTTCCATAATATTTACGTATACGGTAGTTGACATGCAAGTATTATACATGTATTTTTACTTGATATACATGTATTTTACATGTATATTTCAGGCATATACATGTATTATACATGTATAATAGTTGACATGCAAGTATTATACATGTATAATCCATGTATATACTTGTAGTTATACATGTAAAATTTACAAGATCCCACCGTGCAGCCCCTGCTCCGACCCCACTCCCACCCCCCACCCACCCCGGGAACAGTAAACAATAAAGGTCACGGAGGGGGGTGCCGGTGCAGCTGTTGGAGGCTGCGCGTGTCTCGATTCCGCCCGCATACCCTTCTCCCCCTGCCCCCGCCCTGACCCCCCCTTGCACAGCACGAAAATGCAGTGGAACCGACCTTGCTGAAAAATGCAAAGAACGAAAAGGAAAAACAGAAGAATACAAGTGGAGGCAGTGTCCGCATGTACACACACACACACGCCCAGCACCCACACGCGCGCAACATACTGAAAAAAAATGAACACGAAAAACCCCGCCCCACAAAAGAATGGTGTCACATGCGTTTAGATCTGCAGTGTTTGTTCACGCTGCCCTTATCGTGTTTGACGCTTCCCCACTTCACGCGCCTGAAGGTTGGTGCCCGGAGGTGGGGAGGGGGAAGCAGGAAGGGGCACGGGCAAAAGGCATCGTGACATCTGCCACACACACACACACACCCCGCACGCGCATGGGAGGTTGTGCAGAAACATAAAATACCAGAATCGGCAGAGCTTCGCTTCCCCACCCGCCATCATTGGGAGGGGGGGATTTTGGCAGTTCACAGATTCTGGAGGATGGTATGTTATTTTCCGGCCCCGGTTTACTGGTTTGGCCAGGTCTGCCCAAGTGGCTCACCAGGTTCACCTGTATTACTGTGTTCAGGTGTCCCAGCTACCGGTAAAATCGGTAAAATTGGACAATGGCCCTGTACAAATCTGCCGGTTGAATTGCCGCCCCCCACCGGCAAGCCGCCGGTAAATCCGGGACATCAGGGTGACCACCGGTCTCTCTCGATCCCTTCCATCTGCATAAAAATCCACCCCCCCCCCCACCCGCGCCCATTCTCTCTCTCTCGGAAAGAACGAACGAAAAAAGTTTTTCCCTGCCACCAAATTGAAGGCAATCCCTTGGAGTTACCCCAAAACAACCGACTCTCCCCGTTAACTTAACCCCCCACCCCACCCCCACCCCTCTGCTTTAGTGACGACGGCTGAAAGGAGTGAATCACACACGCACACACCCCGGTCCATGCCATGCGGGTGGACACTGGGGTGGTCATGGTACTGCCACCACCGATTGTGCCAGCGACTGGTGGAGGAGGACCCCTACAGCTGCCTGCTCCACATGCCCTGTGTTGTTTAAAAGGGGTGGGGGTGGGTGGGTGGGTGGGTGTGGGTGGGCCTTATTCCTAGGAGTGTGACTTTTCTTCCGGAAGAAAAAATCACACTCCTCCTCCCCCCCTCAGGATACTGCGGTACAGAGTCAAGGGTCGCGCTGCTCGAACTATCTCGACCCATGCACTTCGTTACCGTCCCCCGGGACATCATCAAAAGGGAGGTGGTGCCGCAATACCAAAGCTTGTGGCATTTCAAGCTGGCAGGGGGGTAGGGGGGGGGAGGGCCTGGCGTTGCGTGTGTTGGAAATTTAGTCACTTCCTCTTCTCGCGGCGCCCCGTCTCGCCCCCTTCCCCCCTCATCCCACACCTCCAGGTTTTATTCCTGCCTTTTTTCCCCCACCCGTCCTGTCCCCCTCCTCTCTGTTTGGAAGAACGGCTTGCTTTTTTTTTGCAGGAGAAAAGACTTACTGTAATAGCGTTCGGTACATCCCCTGCGCACGCTGTGCAACTCGCAGGCACCGTTCGTACAAAAACGAATATTACAGTCTGGCACTACTATGCTCAAGTCTTTTCATTATCTGTTGCAAGGCAGGTCATGCTCGTTGTGCGAACGAATCTCCGGTCTGATCAAGGTGAGCCAAGCTCGGTGACAACCTAACGCAGTTGTGACACAGAGGGGCATCCGCTGGGGAGGGTGGTGTGGGCGTGTGTGGTGACCACGGTTTATGTGGGACGATCCTGCGGATTATTGTGTGCGTATGTGTGAGCTCTTGCGATCCGACAAACGTCCTGTTTTTTTTGGCTCTTTTCTCCCCCCCCTTCACATTTTGTACTACCTACCACCCCCCGTGTATATGTCACCCCCCAAAAGGGGTGTGTTCATGTCACCCCCCTCCCGATTTTTGCACCTGGGGGGGGTGACATATACACGGGGGGTGGTAGGTACATACATAAAAAGTCATATCACACCACAGCCCAGCAACAAAGCGTGTCGTATACAGGGTATCTCCTGCACCCACCCAACCCTTCATCAGGCCGAAGGGAGTGATCATCATATCAGGGTCTAGTGGGGGTCTTCGGGGTGGTCGTCAGTGCATTTTGGTGCATTTCCTGTTGAATTAGCTGAAAACTGACGAAGATTGACGAAGGATAACGACCAGCGAAGACCCCCAGTGTGTAGGTGTGCCATACCTTTCAAAGGCAAACATAAGACAGACTGAGTGCGGTTGCTACTGAATGGTGTTTGTCATTGTGACTTTGTCGGGCCAGGCCATGGGGGGGAGGGGAGGGGGGGAGTTGGCCTGGCGTGTGAACGGGCCCCACCCCTCCTCCCGGAACAGCACGCCGCCCCACCACCACCCTCTCTCCTCGTCTTCACCCCCCCCCCTCCTCCTTCTCGTCCTCCCACCCCTTCCCCTCGATTTGTCTGAAGGTCGCCAATAGCATGTATCTTTCCCTCCTCCCAAAACTGGCAGAGCGAGCAAATCCCACAAATCCGCGGGGCGAGTGCAGACGCGGCAGTCGGGTCTCTGTACTGCATTCCGGCTATTCCGGGGGCTGGTGATGCGGCACCACGACGAGTTCGGACTGCCTTCCGAGTAGTGTCATCCGGCCCAAGGCGAGTCAGATTCGACGAGTCAGGGCTACCGTCTACCGCGTCGTGTGGAATGCACTCCCCCCCATTGGTCAGGTTGGCTCTGCTGTGTGGGTTCCATTTCTCGCAGTTTCCCGAATCACCCAAAAAGCTGGGAGGCACACCGGTAAAACATCTTAGGGTGTGTGTCTGTGTGTGTGTTGATCAATTTTTAGGTGGGTTAGCCCTGCACGGGTCCTAGCCCACCCTGTGTGTGCTGTGTGTTGTGTTGTGTGTTCTTGGCGCGGTTTCAAAAAATCGCCCCACCCCCACCCCCCCCACACCCCGACCCCCATCCCTGACACCGGCCGTGCTGCGTGGGGATATACATCAACAGCAGGTATTACGTATACTGGAAAACCTGTGCCAGCATCACAGTGCCATGCCTATATTTTTGTTGCTCCGGCACTCCCCTCTCTCACCACTGCATTTCTGAGGGGGGGGGAAAAACTCATAACCCCCGCCCCCCCCTCCAGAGGGGTAAACCTCGCGGATAGCGGAAGCCCTTCCAGGCTAGAAAGGGTACCCACTCATGCCGTTGTCCAACCATTTATGCGTGCGGTGTGCTCGCTTTAGCTTCTCCGGTGGCGCTGCATATCTCTGAAGGGGGCGGCGCGCCTTGTTGTGTGGATGTGCAGGTATCGCATCAAAGAAGCGGGGTGCCCTCTCGGTGTGATTCCTCCTCCAGAAAAAGATCAACATTTGGTTCACACACTCACACATTGCATGTGGAAGCAGCAGCCAGAGGCAAATCCCGCCCACCCCCACCCCCCCCACCCCCCCCCCCCCCCCCACAGCCACACACAGTCTCTCTCCACGTTATCTCTGCTGGTTTTCTCTTTGTTGCGCCCTGGATGTATCCTCTTTCTTTGTTTCCAGACCGAACGATTCGTTTTTAATCAGGCATTTTGTGTTGGTTGGGAGTGGGGAGGGAGGGAGGGGGAGGAGAGAGTGTCTGTCGATAGCAGTTGCCCTCAGGCAGTGTGGGTGTTTGTGTGATGCGCCCACTTTTCAGGTGGGTCGATCCCCTGTGGTGTTGAATGGGGCCTGTGTTTGCCAGTGGCATGTGGATATGCCTGATTGCTGAACTGTGACACGGCGGGACAAGGGGGTGTTCTGCTGGCCTTATCCTCAGCAGTGGGGGAGTGGGAGAAGCTCGCCAAAGCCAGTTTGTTTTGAAATGAAAGTCACAAGGCTCCCCTGTTCGGCTGTTTTCCTGGGCTTGCCCCCCCCGTTGGAAATATTCAGCTGGCGAACAGAACATCGGTACAGTCGGGAAATTAATGATTGTTACAAGGCAAAATAAATAAAGATAATTAATTCGCCGGGACCTCGGAATCATAACATTTTCCCGTAACATTTTAATTCCATGTTTTTATTAATTGAGTTAGATCGGGCGCGTGGGGGGTGGGGTCCACCCCCAAGGGGGGTCAGCCCAAACCTCGCACCCGTTCTCCCCTGCCGGTCGAGCTCATCGAGCTTCTCCTGGCCCTCTGCAGCCGTCTGGCACCTGAAGAAAGTGTGCAGAGTGCTCTGACTGTCCTCCAGATCACCTCATCATCTTGGGCAGTGTCATCGGTCGCTCGGTACCAGAAGCGGGGGGTTCGGCCAGAGCCCGCTGATGCCACCAATCTGCACCCAAGCCCCACAGAGAGCTAGTGGGTGTGTGTGGGTCGCAGGACCGAGTAAATGTCACGGAAATTTTCGCTACCGAGCCACCAAAAAAACGCCAAGCCCATAACATTTTTGAAAATGTTAAAAATAAAAATGTTAAAAATAATTAAATTCCCGATTTCTGAGAAGTCCCGGTTCATAACATTTTGGCCCCATGGGGGCCTTCGCTACCAAGTGTGACTGAGTGAGAAAAAGTGAGCTCCAGCCCACTTCCCCTCACTGACTGACGAGCTGTGACGAGCAGTGACTGGTAGCGAGGGCCCCCCATAACATTCATTAGTACCCTAACTGTATTGCCGCCTGAAAAACCATGCTCAAATCAGACCCGGGTTACGCAATACTGCAGTGCAGGGAGACGGGATCCTCTCCCCCCGCCCCCCCCCCCCCCCCTAGGCATAGACCCCGATAAGAGGGGGTCGGGGGTCGGGAGGGGGTCCGAGGGGGTCGCCTTGAGGAATTTGCCTGAATGGGGACCACCAATAAGGGGTGTTCATAGGCACCCCATGGCCAAAATGACCCCACTGCGATCCGCACAAACTCCAAACATTCAAAAGAACGGGTTTTTGAAAAACCCGAGGAGGGGGTCGGGGAGGGTGCCGCTGGGTGGGTGGGGAGGGTGGCATGGTGTGTGCCTCCCAGGCATCTCCTCCCATGACCATCCCTGGACCAGACCCACATTTCATGAGTGAAGCTTGGTACTTCTATCCACGAAATGACCCCACTACGATCCGCAGAAGTCCCAAATATTCAAAAGGACGGGGTTTTGCAAACCCTGTGTGGGGGGGTCGGAGGGGGTCGGGAGGGGGGCCGACCCCTCATACTCCGACCCCCGAGTTTGCAACCCCCCATTTTCCGACCCCTGAGAAATAGTGCAAAAGTTCCGACCCCCAAGTTTCAGACCCCCATTTTCTGACCCCCTTCCGACCCCTCCGACCCCCCGTATTCCGACCCCCGAGAACAATGGGGGGTCGGGAGGGGGGCCGACCCCCTCTGACCCCCATATCCGACCCCTCGATTCCGACCCCCGGGTTTCCGACCCCCATTCTCGATGGACCACCTCCGCATTTCAGGGGCGTTGTGTGGCACCTACACCAACAAAGTGACCCCACTACGATCCGCACGGAGCCCGAACAATGCAACAGAGGGAGAAACCCGCGTTTCCTCGGGAAAAACCCAGGGTTTTTCCTGGATATTTGGGGGGGGGGGGGTCTTTTATAAGAGGGGGTCGGGGGTCGGGTGGGGTCAGGGGGTCGGATTCTTATCGGGGTCTCTGCCCCTAGGCATGGGCCCCCAAACATATTTTTCATAAACATATAATTTTGCCAAAAATATGTTTCATTTTCGCATAAAAAAATATTTTTATATTTTTCGAAAATATTTCCAAAATATTTTGCACATAACACACCTGTGTGGTACGGGAAATGCTACGAGGAACGCGATGGACTCGGGACTGCTGCTGGCCTCTCTTGCTATGGTTTACTTATGTTTCGTGCTCCACCTGCTCCACCTCATTCTGCACTTCAGATGATCCACTTCACGTGGGTTACGGGGTTTGGGACAACGATGATATGTTGTGTCCGACGACAAGGTAAGGTAAGCTAATCGAGGTACACCAAACCGGAGTTGTCAAATCAAAAAAAAATATGGGGGGGGGGTTTCAAAGTGCAAGAGGTGGAGCCCGTTCAACAGGTGGAAGCGTCCAATGCAACACTCACAGCATAGAGGCCAAGTGTTTCTCGTAGTATTTTTATATTTAAATGAATCTGCCCCGTTAACGGGTAACCGGTATTACCGGGTATTACCGGAAACCCGGTAATCGGCCTCCATTACCGGGTATTACCGGGTCAAAAACGGGTATTACCGGGTAAAATCGGGGGTATTACCGGGTCCGGTAATACCCGTTTTCGTATTACCGGGGATTTTCCGTGGGGATTTCCTTGGTACAGGGATGGTTCGTGGGGTGTCGCAGTGAATCAACTGCAGGGTTCTGGTGATCTTCCGTCTGGCAGTCCAAGGGAAGGTGCGCGGGGGGAATGTCAGGTGTTAGGTGACCCCCCCTGCGTTATTCTGAAGGCCAGCCTCTGCAGCCCCTCCTGGCCCACCCCTCACAGAGGCGGCCCTGGGAACACTGGGAGTGGGAACGGCTGGGGAACACCCACGTTCAGTACAACCAAGATCTATGAGGCAGGCTTTGCGGCATGGCGGTGGGGGGCTGTGTTGGCGTGGCGTGCCCCGATGATTACACAAACAAAGGTCGAGATAATGAGCCCAGGCCCTGATTCCAACACCTGTTCGTTCAACCAAGATCTATGAGGGACACACACCCCCCTGTCTGTGCCTGTGTCCTCCGTGTGTTGTCTCCTCTCCCTCCCTCTTCAATGCACTTCATGGCCTCGTCCGCTTCCACGGAGGCAGAGCGTGTCGTCACACAACAGGCCGTCCACGAGGCTAAGTTCTTTGAAGCATGCATCATGACTTGTCCCGACTCGAACCAAGCTGATGATTTATCAGAGGGACCAGTAGCCAAGCAAGATGACAAGAAGCAGGCGCAACTCGTGCATATATTGAGGGCCTGGTCGAATCCACGTTTTTCTGGGACTTCTCTGGATTGCATCATATCGTAAGGGGTCGCTCAAATACCTTGCCGCACCAGCCCGGATCTTAGCTGCAGGTCCTGTACAGGGTGCCAGGTGCTCTTGTCAAGGGTGTCGCCAGAGAGGCTTCACATGGGAATGTGCGTCTTGCTGTGGAGCGTATCACAGAGAATTTCTCAAAATGGAAACGTGTCGACACCACAACTCCAGAACCAGCTCTTCCCGTCCACCTGCCCAAACCAGCCGTTGTCTGGGAGTCGTGAGGCCACCACGTGGGTCGACTGCAGGCTGGTTAGCTTCCGCTCATCATACACGGGGCGGATACTCAGCGTCCCGAAGGCAGGTGCGATTATCCACCTTGGCCCGGGGGCAGTCCAGTGGCGAGCCCGTGTTGAAGCCACCCCAGCAAATATAGCAAGTCCGCTCACCGTACTGTGACCTGCTGTGGCAGGAACCACAAGCCCGGCCACGCCAAGAAGCATCTCTCGGTACCATAATGCTCGTTGGCTGCTCGCAGGTAAGTGTTGCGACAAGCACCCAGCCAGCAGAGCGATGTGACCGAATAACGGAGCTGGCGTGACCAAGCACTCGAGCCTGGGGTAAGAGAAGATGGCTTCCCTGAACGAAGGATCGATCATTGAAAACGAGGAGCCCTTCGCTCTGTGCCACTGTGTGCCCAACTGTGCCACTTTGCAACCAGTTTGGTGACGCACCGTTTCTGCATTTCTGAGCCAAGGTCCTTAAATGATGGAAGCTACGGGAACAGTGGCTCGACTGCCTGATCTGACGACACCGCCGGCTCTGGAAGGGCTCAGGTGGTGTGTGGGCACCGTGCAGTAGTCAGCATTGCTGCGAAACTCGAAAAGTCTGCAGTGAGCCACACAAACCAGACATGAACTGCGGAACCCATCTTTCGATCACCCCATGCGCCATAGAATCCAATGTCGACCACAACACACTGCTAAGGGGAAGGGAATCAACCCAAAAACAAAGGGAAATTCCCATGGAAAATCCCCGGTAGCGCTACCGGGCTATAACCGGGTATTACCGGGCAAACGGGTATTACCGGACCCGGTAATACCCGTTTTTCGACCCGGTAATACCTGGTAATACCCGGTAGCCGTTAACGGGGCAGATTCATTTTTGGAAATATTTTGAAAATATTTCGAAAATATTTTTATATTTCGGAAATATTTTGAAAATATTCCAAACATAAAAAAATATGTTGAAAATATTCCAAACATAAAGGAGGATTCTCTTCATATTCCTGGATTTCCCGAATTTCCTGGATTTCCCCCGGCCCCTTAGGCGATTTCAGGGCGGACAGGGCGGACATATCCGGACCGGAAATCCGGGTGTCCGGATGTCCGGGTCCAATTTTGACCCCCCCCCCCCCCCCCCCCCCGGACATTTCCCGAATTTCCCGCCCGGACATGTCCGGGCGGACATGTCCGGACCCGGAAATTCGGGAAATCCAATTTTGACCCCCCCCCGGACATGTCCGGCCAGGACCTCAATAGTTTGATTTTTGGTCCATAAAATAGTTTGAAAATTTTTGAAATCTGGGTGCCCAAAAAAAAATTTCCTAAGACCGGCGATTTGTAGGGGGACCCTTTCGAATTTTTTTTTGGGGAAGGGTAAATTGAACGTTTTTGGCCAAATGAAGCCACTGGGGGTCTTCGCTCCATCCGCCAAAAAAAACCAAAAAAAACCGGGAAAAACCCGTGAAAAAGTCGGAAAAAAAGAGTGTGGGGAGTTGGGTCCAGTTTAGCAAAGTGAGCTTATTTTTCGAAAATTGAAAAATTGGGGACACCAAAAGTCCCCAGAAAAATCTTTGACTTGGCCCGCAGAGTGATTTTTTTTGGTGAAAAACGATTTCAACAGTTGTCCAACAGTTGCTGTACAAGACGGCACACCGTTCTCTGCGCATGGGCTGCTGCACGTGAATCATTTGGATGTCCGAGGGGCTATCCGGAACGAGGAGGGCCACGAGCCTGAACTACCCGCCAGCAGCGATCCCGTGCCAGGGCTGGCAGGGGGCCGCGGCCCCACCTCCCTTTTTCTGTAATTGTTTGGGAGGGTGGGCCGCCAGGGGTGGCATGGCCCTACCCTCGGCCCTACCTCCCGGGTCAGATTTTGGGGCTTTTGGGTTCGGCCTTGTGGCCGAGTTTTCATGCGCCGCAGCGTATGAAAACCCAACGGCATGCTGGGGGCTTGATGGTGTTCATCGAAGCGCACCTCATCATGCCCCAAGCGAAGGACCATCCCCGCCTGGAATGTGCAACAGCACCAACCGGTGTGGGGACTAGCCTTCGAAGACTTTCAGGATGTTCACTACCGTGGCCTCCGGCGGCTGGGGGGCTGGATTCCTGATTTTTGATCCAGCAGGACGACCAAAGGCAGCAACATCCGGTGCTTCTCGAATTGGGTGAAAATGTTCTGTGGCCGTGCATTCGATCCTGTTTGCATCATACCACGGGAAGTCGGGGCGGGGTTGGGCTGCACTTTTTTTCTCGCGAGCTCGGCCACCCTGTGCCCGACCTCTTTTTTGGTTTGCCCGACCCCCAGCGAGATCACTGGCAGCCAGACCTTGTTCAACATAAACAGCAGACAAGAGAGCAGAATGGAGTGTGGGGCAGCTGCCGTGCTCCCACACATAAACAGCGCACCTCTCGCGCTGCCTGCACGAAAGGGACGGGTAACCTGCAGGTCACCCACAGCAGCCTACTGCCTACGTTCTATACAAGATCAGCGCCGACCACACGAAAGGCTGTTCGACCTGCGGCGCAACAAGAAGCTCCGGTGGGAACAGAACTGAGCGGCAACAGGATGCAATGCAGGCCCACATCCGATGCCCTGCGGCAAGAGCAGTCACATCGATATCTTTGACAGGGCCTGCCCACTGGTGTGTGACGGGGTGACCTGCAGATGGTGACCTGGCCCACGGCAGAACACCTGGGTCGGGGGATGGCTGCGACTGGGCATTACCTAACTCTTCATGATGCAGGACTGCGGTCAATTGGTCCAAAAGAGCAAGTATGGCTCCCGCTCAGCTCTCACTGAAGCTGAACCAGATGCAAGTGGTGGGAGGAGGAGGGTGTCCCGGGGGAGGACACACCGGCCGGCAACCCACGAGGACTGGCCCGTCCCAGTCGACAGAAGAACAAAGCAGGAACACGGACTCACCTGAAACGACATACTGAAGTGAGGGAGGAGGAGGCGAGCACAAAAGGGCGTCGGCTACCGCACGCCCTTTGAGCGCAGCCGACGACGACCGAACCGGCCACCGGCCGGGAGGTGCGTGTGGCGTGGGGGGCGAAGCCCCCCGGAAAAAAATTTGGGGTTTTTTGGCCTATTTTTGGCCATTTTCCGCTGCATTTGTTTGATTTTGGGTCGGGAAAGGTATGGCCAGGAAGTGGGAAAAATTGAGGAAAAAGTCGGAAATTTTCAGGTTTGCCCATATAAACCATGGGTCACAGATTCCGATTTTTGGGTCAGACTCCAAGTTTGACACAAGGGAAAATAGGCAAAAATTTTCACCTATTTTTGGTCACCTAAGGGGGGGCTTCGCTCCGGGTCACTGACCCAAGCTGACCCAGATTGACCCGGAGCGAAGCCCCCCATTTTCCTAAGGTGAAAAGCCCCAGGGTGACCCAAATTGACCCAAGTTGACCCAAATTGACCCGGAGCGAAGACCCCCACTGCGACCATTCCCGGGCCTCGGAAATCAGATTTTGGCCCCTCAAATGCGGTGCCGGTCCGGACAAAAAACCGAAAAAATCGTGAAAAATGGCCCATTTTCCCCAGCCAAAAATGGGCCAAAAATGCCCCCCGGACACCCCCAGAGACCTGTCCTAATCCGGGGTGCCAGTAGGGGGGACCTTTCGATTTTTTTTTCGAGGAGAGGTCAATTGAACGTTTTTGGACATCTGAGGCCACTGCGACCATTCCCAGGCCTCGGAAATGAGATTTTTGGCCCTCAAATGGGGTACCAGTCCCCACGAAATTCCGAAAAAAATCATGAAAATCGAAAGGTCCCACGCACCAACCAAAAATCGTCAAAAATGGACATGTCATACGCAGCAAGGGGGCAAACCACTCCCCAATGCTCAATGATTCCACGGCAAGCCAGATTTTCTGATCAATTGGTTTGTTTGAGCATGTTCCTGGCCCTTGTTTGGAAAGTAGATGACCCCTGGCTGGAGAGGACGGTTGTGCTCGACCGGACGGAGAGAGAACCTTCTCCATATCCACCTCCACTCCACAATGCCACAAGTGGCAGGAAGGCCGGGTGTTACAGGCCTCAACCAGGGTTCCAAGGCTCTCCACTTCCTGGCTGCGTCAGGGATCACCGGGTACAGCGAGCAGGATTCCCTGTCCTGACACCCCAGCATGTACCACCGGAAGAACCCGAAACAGCAGCCGCCCCTCATGGGGGTTGCAAGAGGCACGGAAATCGTTCAAATCGGACCAAGTCCGAAAATTCGGCACTTTCTTGGGTACAAATTGCGGTCCGAAATTTTCCGATTTTTTGAAAAAAGGCTAATTCTGTAAGGGGGACCTTTTCGAATTTTTTTTTCGGGCACTTTTTCCACAAGGAAATGTCCGCCCTGTCCGCTACTGTCCACTACCGATTTCAAGGATCCTCCAAAAAAATATTTTCAAAAGGGGGCCCTCGCTACCAAGTGTGACTGAGTGAGAAAAAGTGAGAAGTCAGCCATGTTTGGCTGACAACTGACGACTCGTGACTCACAGTGACTCGTAGCGAGGGCCCCCAAAATATAAAAATATGTTGGAAAAAACCTTCCTAATCCGGCGATTTATAGGGGGACCCTTTTCGAATTTTTTTTGGGGAAGGGGTAAATTGAACGTTTTTGGCCATTTGAAGCCACTGCGAGCATTCCCGGGCCTCGGAAATCAGATTTTTGCCCCTGAAATGCGGTACCGGTCCGGACGAAAATCCGAAAAATTCGCGCCAAAAAATGACCCCCGAAGCTGCGGTCTGGGTCCAAAGGATTTGTGCCAAGGGCCGTTATGGACACCCCGTAAACCCTTCTGGGACCAAAAAGTGCACGAAAGGGGTAAAAACGGCCTAATTCGTTGATTTGTTGCATTTCCCAGCCAAAAATCGATTTTTTGGCTTGGCGAGTAGTTGGCGAAAATCGCGAAAAATCCCAAAAATATCGATTTTTCACAGAGGCCCAAAAACGTGTTCCTGGGTGGAAAATGGGCCCAAAAACCGGGTTCTGGCCATTTCTGGGTGGTTTTTCGGGGTTTCCAGACAATGTTCGCCATTTTTCTGCCCGAAACCCCAGCCTGCTTGCATACACGATAAGTCGAATAAATTAGACACACATAACCAGAAGAGCAACATCATCATGTTCGTGAGAATGTCACCCCCCAAGCGGAGGCCGAGGGGGGGGGGGGGTGACATTCTCTCGGGGTACCCTAGGTAAGTCTAATAAACTAGACATAACCAGAAGACCAACATCATCATGTTCGTGCTAGCACTTTGTGCGCCAAAAAACAGGTTACGCTCTTCATTTGGCTGCGTTCAACGAAAAAAAAGACACTTCTTTCTGGAGTTTAGCTAGCACGATTCAGTTGGTCAAATCATTTGTCTGGTTTCTTCTGCCCCCCACCCCCGTGCAAGGTCATGTGCCCCATCCCATCGCTTGTTGTCTTGATTGCAGGGCTCCGCACTTTTTTGCTGTGCATGTTTGCGCTTCTCGCCTCCACACACCACCCTGGGGGGAGGGACAGAGGGCGGAGGGGGCTACACACTTACACAACCGATTCGGTCAAACAATGCCACGTCATCCCCATTGGGGTCCTGGACCGCGGCCTCTCTCCCAGCGAATTGGTGTCGTCATCAGGCAGGCTAAGTAGTTGTCTACACAGGACATTGGTTTTAAGGGGGGTCTGAGTTCTGCGGAACTGGCTTCAAGGGACGCCCCCTCGTAATGACTGGGTGGATGGAGCCAATTAATACCAGGTGGTCGGACACCGGAACTCTCGGCATTTATTAGTCGCGGGAACTGTGTCCGTGTGGTAGGTGACCCCTTCCGATTCCACTGATTCCACTCTTGAACATGTAGTGTTGAAAGATACTTGGTGTTCTGATGTTTTACAGGGTACTTGACAAAGGAAAGAGGGTGGTCAGTCTTGTGATCCACCCTGAATCCTTCCTGTGAGCAGCAGATCCACAACACCTTGACTTCTTTCAGCGGCTGTATTGATATTGCCTGACACAGCAAACATGATTCAATTGGAGGAACAAGCCTCGTACACCAGCGGCCCAAAAGGTGGATTTCATGTATGGTTTTAGGATTTCCCTTACTACTGATGGTGTAGAGACTACAAAGCCTGACCTGATGACGCCGCCATGAACCTGGGAGACACGCCGCGTGAGAAGGGACCTCGGTGCGGGGTGGCGTGAAGATCCTGCCTGAGTGCCCTCGTCGGGACCCGCGGTAAACCGTGGCGTTCCCCCCGAGGCAAGTCCAGGACGAAGGTTGCAGATAACCGCTGCACCTCTTCGTCCAAAAGGAGCTCGCAGGATAGGGGAACTGCCCACACCCCACTCACGACAGTGTATCCGAAAGGTGCACTGCGCGTGTGGTGGCGGTGTCGGGTCCAGACCCACCTCGTTCCCCATGCCCGTCAGTTGTTGCCCCTGCAGGGGTGGCTGCTGTCTGGCATGGGGGGCGCCCTCCCTGCCTTGCAAGGAAAAATGTAGAACGGCATGCTGCCCGTTTCTTCATTTTTCACCTTGCCTGGCAGGGGGGGGCCCACCCTCACGGGGGGAAAAAGAGGAACGGCATGCTGCCCGTTCACTCTTTTTTCCTCCCGTCGTGGGTGGGCCCACTTCCGGCCATAAAATTGGCCGGAAATTTTTTTCAGCAAAAAATCCATTTTTTGCTGAAAATAGAAAAAATATTTTTTTTTAGGAGAGGGGGCCCGGTGCCTGCGCGCGTCCTGTCGTACTGTGGCTGCTTGGTGGGGCTAGCGCAAAAGGGAAAAAATATTTTAAAATATTTTTTGGCAAAAAATATTTTTGAAAATATTTTTTGAAAGTTGCAAACATAAAAAAATATTCTGGAATATTCTGGCCCAAAACATATGTTTGGGGCACTATGCCTAGGGGGGGTCAAATGGGGGTGACAAACACGATTTTTCAAAAAACCGGCGCAGAGGCCCCAAAGCCCCCGTAAACCCTCCAAACCCCCCCAGATCGGTCCGGAAACCCATCGAACCCCACTTTTCCACCATTCCGGGCACCTCAGGTGCCCGAATTGGGGTACCTAAATTTTGTGCCACCGTTTGGTACCGTACAGTGCCACTGTGTGGGAGGTTGGAAAAGAAAATGCCCCAACACACCACATCTGAGGGTTGCAATGCATGTTGCTTGCCAACCACGTCATCCGGTGGGTGTCATGCGCTATGTAGGTGGCATCAGCCAGGTCTTCGATGTGTTCTGGCTTGTATATGTACCTCCCTGTCACCATGCACCGGGAGGCTGCCTGTAGGTACGGAACAAGTCCAGATGGTCGTGTGATTCCTGTGCAGCAGTGCTCCACAACCGGGATGTGTTGACAACGACTGTTGCAACACGAGCTGTACATTCCGGGAACACACGAAGTGCGCTGTCGTGGTACCCATTGTGCAGAATTGGTAGTTGCTGCGGTCTACTTTGCCTGGCCCAAGAGCACTGATACTGAACAGTGCAATATGCGTGGCGAGGTGAATGCAACGGAAGCGCGCAAAGTCAATACAGCTCTCGGATGGCGGGTGGTGGTGCCACTAGTGTGTGACGTTCACTCGAGGATACAACGCATCACAATGAATCAGCAACCGTGGACCGAGTACAATACGCTCTCTGTGGCTGGTGTGGGGGACAAAGGCAGTGCCTGTGCCGCAGGCAGGGAGGTACATATACAAGCCAGAACACATCGAAGACCTGGCTGATGCCACCTACATAGCGCCTGACACCCACCGGATGACGTGGTTGGCAAGCAACATGCATTGCAACCCTCAGATGTGGTGTGTTGGGGCATTTTCTTTTCCAACCTCCCACACAGTGGCACTGTACGGTACCAAACGGTGGCACAAAATTTAGGTACCCCAATTCGGGCACCTGAGGTGCCCGGAATGGTGGAAAAGTGGGGTTCGATGGGTTTCCGGACCGATCTGGGGGGGTTTGGAGGGTTTACGGGGGCTTTGGGGCCTCTGCGCCGGTTTTTTGAAAAATCGTGTTTATCCACGTAAAAGGGGGGGCATTTGACCCCCCCCCCCCCCCCCGCTCGTTTTTCCAAAAAAGAAAATAGTATTTCAAAACAGCAGCGTCGTGCACCCCCAAGGATGGTTTGCATCCCACGCCATCAGCAATGTCACAAACTCGCATTTGCCCCCATCCCCGAAGCAATTTGTCCGCCAAAAAGGATAGTTGGCTCGCGCGTCTGTTTTTGATATTCGCACATCAAAAAATAGGAACATAGCGTACGCCACGGTCTGGTCGTCTTGTACGTCAGGCTGGAGGTCATATGGAGACCAAAGAAAAAGCACCCTCCTCTCTGATAGATGCGCCCTCATTTCAGATGCCCGGGTTCACGGAGTTTTTTGCGGAATGTAAGTCTGGAAACAGACTGTGCGTGGGACGCTGTTTCCCCGGAAGATTCGCCGCTGCACCTTCCTTCTTTTGCGGGCGGCAATGGGTCAATGCAACTCTCATGACTGCCGACAAGCATGTGGCTTGAAGCCGCCGCTTTTTCTGAAAAAAAGCAGTGGTTGTGGCAATGCAGAAAATCACCCCCAAATCGTGGGGCATAATCCGCTTCGGGAGATCGTTGTAGTTTGTTGTGACGACGTGCGGAACCTTAGCTAGTCACGCGAGTGTGCTGCCCGCTCCCCACCGCACCCCCTCATATCCACCACCACCCCATCCCCCGACATTTCACCCTGAGATCCGACATTGTCTTTACCTAACACACCACCCCGTTTCGTCTCCCGGAGCCCGGAAGTACGCAGCAGGGCAATCTCACCCCCTCCCCCCCCTCTCCCTCGGTGGTCCTACCAACAAAGCGAAATAAGGGCGCTTTTCCACTGCACGGCGATGCGGTCGGAATCAGGGGGGTGGGGTGTTGGGAGGTGGCTCGTGGGGGCAGCTCACCAGGCAGGGTCGGGGGTTGGGGGGGCGGATGAAGCCAAAATTTGATATACCGTAAACGGAAAAAGGGTGGACCGTAAAAATGTTCCAAGTTCCCAAAAAAAGGCCAAACGTTCCATCTTTTTTACGGTCCACCATTTATTGGGACTGAATATGGAAAAGACAATGCGTTTTTCGCCCGCGGGCTGGTGGGTTGCGGGGCGCGGACTGCGGCCTCCACGCCGCAGACACCCACACGTAGGCCTCCCGACCTCCCAGCTTTGGACCCTCCCTCCACCACCGCAACCAACACCAGCAAGAGAAGTAAGTCCTCCCTGCGTGTGGAAAAGGCACGATCACCACCACTCACCTCGAGACTCACCCACCACCACACCTCGAGAAGTGTAGTACCATGCAAGGAGCATTCCGGTAGAAGTAAAAGTAGAACCTGCTGCACGAGCCCACAAAAGCAGCCACAGTACGGCAGGGCGCGCAGACAGAAGCTGAGACCACCGGGCTCCCTCCAGATGTGAATTCGTGAATCAGTGCCCGGAAAATTCAGGGAAATCGTACTCCTTTAGTGTAGTACACCCTGCAGTAACTGTGAGAGAACAGTTCCCGGACGATGGTGAGCGCACACTCTGTGCTGAGGCCCTGTGGTGTTAATCCTGCAGCTTCAGTCGTACGATTTCCTTGGTTCCTTCGCGACTTCGTCGCGAAGGAACTCGTAAAAAAAACCGCCAAGTCCACGATCCCAACCGTAAAATAGGTGGACCGTAAAAATGTTCCAAGTTCCGGAAAAATCCCATTTGTTCCATCTTTTTTACGGTCCACCTATAGTACGGTTCACCTTTATTACGGTCCACAATATTTCCGTTTACGGTAATTTATGAGTTTCTTGAGGATAGTTCAGGTCTACCCTCTGTGCGAGAACTACACCCCCTTCTCCCCCACCCTCACCCCCCGCCCCCCTCCCCCCACACCCCACACCCCAGCCCCCCCTCTCTGTCTCTCTCTCTCGATCTCTCACCTTCAACCCGGCCCCTCCGCGCCCTCTGGTACACTATGCAGAAGTCGGTTGCAAAAACACACGCACATTCACATTCAGCTTTTTTGTTTAGTGTTGGTCGCACCGGACGAACTCCGATGATCACCTCCGCCTCCACGCGCAAGGTAGATCGCGGCCCCTCTTCGCAAAGCACGAGGTTTCATGAAAAAAAAAACCACTTCCTCTAAAAGGTGGGGACTGACCCGCGTTGGGGGGTTCAGCCCAGCATAATATGCACAGAGAGAGCCATAAATAAAGCACACACACAACACATGCAGACGGACGCCCCCCCCTCCACCCCCATCCCCGCTTTCCTTCTTTTTTTTGTTATTTTTGCCGCCGGGTATGGAACTGCAGCGAGCCAAATCCTGATGCGATTTTCATTCCTCTGGGCGACTATGCCCATGCAGCTAACTCTGTCTGTCTCTCTCTCTCTCTCTCTCTCTCTGTCATCCAAGGGATTTGCCATCATGCCGCTAGCGCGCTTGCTCCGTGAAGCTCCAGCCGACGCAAGCGCCAAACTAGTGCAAACCGGCACGTCTGCCAGTCCCTTTCTCTCTTGCTCTCTCTCTGTCTCTCTCCCTGTCACCCTCTTTTTCCCCCTCCCCCACGCGCCTTTTCGGTTACGTTAGTCTTGCAGAGAGAATACCCTGCTCTTTCTGCCTTCTTCCCCCCCCCCCCTAGGCATAGACCCCGATAAGAGGGGGTCGGGGGTCGGGGGGGTCAGGGGTCGGGGGTCGGGAGGGGGTCCGAGGGGGTCGCCTTGAGGAATTTGCCTGAATGGGGACCACCAATAAGGGGTGTTCATAGGCACCCCATGGCCAAAATGACCCCACTGCGATCCGCACAAACTCCAAACATTCAAAAGAACGGGTTTTTGAAAAACCCGAGGAGGGGGTCGGGGAGGGTGCCGCTGGGTGGGTGAGTAGGGTGGCATGGTGTGTGCCTCCCAGGCATCTCCTCCCATGAATATCCCTGGACCAGACCCACATTTCATGAGTGAAGCTTGGTACTTCTATCCACGAAATGACCCCACTACGATCCGCAGAAGTCCCAAATATTCAAAAGGACGGGGTTTTGCAAACCCTGTGTGGGGGGGTCGGAGGGGGTCGGGAGGGGTGCCGACCCCTCATACTCCGACCCCCGAGTTTGCAACCCCCCATTTTCCGACCCCTGAGAAATAGTGCAAAAGTTCCGACCCCCATTTTCTGACCCCCTTCCGACCCCTCCGACCCCCCGTATCCCGACCCCCGAGAACAATGGGGGGGTCGGGAGGGGGGCCGACCCCCTCTGACCCCCATATCCGACCCCTCGATTCCGACCCCCGGGTTTCCGACCCCCCATTCTCGATGGACCACCTCCGCATTTCAGGGGTGTTGTGTGGCACCTACACCAACAAAGTGACCCCACTACGATCCGCACGGAGCCCGAACAATGCAACAGAGGGAGAAACCCGCGTTTCCTCGGGAAAAACCCTGGGGTTTTCCCAGATATTTGGGGGGGGGGGGGTCTTTTATAAGAGGGGGTCGGGGGTCGGGTGGGGTCAGGGGGTCGGATTCTTATCGGGGTCTCTGCCCCTAGGGGTGGGTATACCCCTGTGAGAAAATGGGTATTTTCAGGACACGCTCTAAACACCTCTCAGCCCCTACCTGACACACGCACCGACCCCAAAGGGTGCCAGAATGATATCCTGAGGCCACCAACACCATTTGTGGGGCCTTATGGGGTGTTTTTTGGGGTTCCGGAAAATTTGCCCACCGGTGGTTCCTGGTGGTACCGTAGGCCCACCTCTGTTTGCTGGACACGCCCTTTTGCTGGCACAATACGGGTAGGCGTGGTGAAGGGGGTGTCGGAAATTGCCCGGACACGAGTTTCGACGATTGTGCCCCTGTCCCACTGATTTTTGCGCGAATTACATGCACGTATAGGCGTGCCTTGGCCTGTACAGGCCTGGATAGGCACAGATTGCCTGTATGGATTGATCTCGATGTGCATATCCCGACAGGTATGGGCCTGTATGGTCTTGTTATCCTGCGTGGAGCCCTGCTGAAAAATCAGATGGCTGTCGGTATTCACAGCCAGTATATTTCTTTCACAGAGCACCCGAAGCTCGTCAATACGATTGCGCTTCAGGGCGCGCCTGTGCCTCGCCTGATGGGCAATTCGTCCATCACGCCCCTCAACAGAGCCAGGTGTCACAGGAATGACTTCCATCGATTCGGGTGGTTTGCAAAAGCCTCCTCGTCATTTGCTTCGAATTCAGCAAATTTGTGCATAGTAACTCAGTTCACCTGCTGCGTGTCTGTGCATTCCTGCTGTTGACAGTGCTGCAGTGTGCGCAGCCAGGCATTGGTTCCCATGCTGGCAGGCAGGTGTTTGGACTTTGAATTTCGTGAGGGTTTGGAGGCGTGCCTTGAGTCTATCGAAATGATTGCGCCTCAGCTGCTAATATCTCACCAGGAGCGCCCAGTTCTTCGCGAAGATGAGTTTCAGAAGTGACTGAGTTCAACTGTGCACAGTGCGGCGCTCAACACAGGCAGCATGTCGTCATGGAGAAGAGTGTCGATTGCTATAGAATCTGGCATGCGGGAGTAGCCTCGTTCTACAGTCTGCGCGAGCTGGTTCCCGAGGGTGATATTTTCTTGGTAACAGGCTTGTGGGGTGGCACTAGCCATGTGAAGGGGTGTGAGTGAGTGTGCAGTGCCTACCCGGGGGGCACCGTAGGAACCACCGATGGGCAAATTTTTTAGAATGCCAAAATATCAGCACTGAGGTTGATCTGGTGGTGAAATCTCCACCACAAAACACTTTTGGGACGATCTGGGCACATTGGCACCCTTTACATGGCTTTCTGAGGTACTTTTTGGTGTTCCCGAAAAATGTTATTTTCTCACGCGTATAGGGGGGGGTATACCCACCCCTATAAGGGCCCCCCCCCCCCCCGCTGCCCCGTCTCTCTCTCTCTCTCTCTCTCTCTCTCTCTCTCTCTCTCTCTCTCTCTCTCTCTCTCTCTCTCTCTCTCTCTCTCTCTCTCTCTCTCTCTCTCTCTCTCTCTCTCTCTCTCTCTCTCTCTCTCTCTCTCTCTCTCTCTCTCTCTCTCTCTCTCTCTCTCTCTCTCTCTCTCTCTCTCTCTCTCTCTCTCTCTCTCTCTCTCTCTCTCTCTCTCTCTCTCTCTCTCTCTCTCTCTCTCTCTCTCTCTCTCTCTCTCTCTCTCTCTCTCTCTCTCTCTCTCTCTCTCTCTCTCTCTCTCTCTCTCTGTCTCTCTCTCCACCCCCCACCTCCTGTTTTAGTTGCGGTTGGCCATGCGCGACCCCCCCCCCCCCTAGGGGGGGTCAAATGCCACCCACGGTGGGATCTTGTAAATTTTACATGTATAACTACAAGTATAATACATGTATTATACATGTATAATACTTGCATGTCAACTATTATACATGTATAATACATGTATATGCCTGAAATATACATGTAAAATACATGTACCGTAAACGGAAATATTGTGGACCGTAATAAAGGTGAACCGTACTATAGGTGGACCGTAAAAAAGATGGAACAAGTGGGATTTTTCCGGAACTTGGAACATTTTTACGGTCCACCTATTTTACGGTTGGGATCGTGGACTTGGCGGTTTTTTTTACGAGTTCCTTCGCGACGAAGTCGCGAAGGAACCAAGGAAATCGTACGACTGAAGCTGCAGGATTAACACCACAGGGCCTCAGCACAGAGTGTGCGCTCACCATCGTCCGGGAACTGTTCTCCCACAGTTACTGCAGGGTGTACTACACTAAAGGAGTACGATTTCCCTGAATTTTCCGGGCACTGATTCACGAATTTACATCTGGAGGGAGCCCGGTGGTCTCAGCTTCTGTCTGCGCGCCCTGCCGTACTGTGGCTGCTTTTGTGGGCTCGTGCAGCAGGTTCTACTTTTACTTCTACCGGAATGCTCCTTGCATGGTACTACACTTCTCGAGGTGTGGTGGTGGGTGAGTCTCGAGGTGAGTGGTGGTGATCGTGCTTTTTCCACACACAGGGAAGACTTGCTTCTCTTGCTGGTGTTGGTTGCGGTGGTGGAGGGAGGGTCCAAAGCTGGGAGGTCGGGAGGCCTACGTGTGGGTGTCTGCGGCGTGGAGGCCGCAGTCCGCGCCCCGCAACCCACCAGCCCGCGGGCGAAAAACGCATTGTCTTTTCCATATTCAGTCCCAATAAATGGTGGACCGTAAAAAAGATGGAACGTTTGGCCTTTTTTTGGGAACTTGGAACATTTTTACGGTCCACCCTTTTTCCGTTTACGGTATATCAAGTAAAAATACATGTATAATACTTGCATGTCAACTATTATACATGTATTTTTACTTGATATACATGTATTTTACATGTATATTTCAGGCATTTACATGTATTTTACATGTATAATACTTGTCATGCAAGTATTATACATGTAAAATACTTGCATGACAAGTAAAATACTTGCATGCAAGTAAAATACATGTAAAATACATGTAAATGCCTGAAATATACATGTAAAATACATGTATATCAAGTAAAAATACATGTATAATAGTTGACATGCAAGTATTATACTTGTATTTTTACTTGATATACATGTATTTTACATGTATATTTCAGGCATATACATGTATTATACATGTATAATAGTTGACATGCAAGTATTATACATGTATAATACATGTATATACTTGTAGTTATACATGTAAAATTTACAAGATCCCACCGTGCCCTTTTACGTGGACAAACACGATTTTTCAAAAAACCGGCGCAGAGGCCCCAAAGCCCCCGTAAACCCTCCAAACCCCCCCAGATCGGTCCGGAAACCCATCGAACCCCACTTTTCCACCATTCCGGGCACCTCAGGTGCCCGAATTGGGGTACCTAAATTTTGTGCCACCGTTTGGTACCGTACAGTGCCACTGTGTGGGAGGTTGGAAAAGAAAATGCCCCAACACACCACATCTGAGGGTTGCAATGCATGTTGCTTGCCAACCACGTCATCCGGTGGGTGTCAGGCGCTATGTAGGTGGCATTAGCCAGGTCTTCGATGTGTTCTGGCTTGTATATATACCTCCCTGCCACCATGCACCGGGAGGCTGCCTGTAGGTACGGAACAGTCCAGATGGTCGTCCCGGAACTTACCTGTCCTGTAGATTGCACTCTCAGGAGTGCAAGATGAAACAGGACAGCCACCACACCACCAGTCTTGACGCCCACAAAATGGTGGATTTTCCAGCGTCAATTCTGTCTCACAGGGTTAGCCACTTCGACCACACGGGTCGTTGTGCAGAACTTCTCTTTTCGACGCGACGGTATGTATGTCACGCTTGCAGTTGGCTCTGGCGCTGGTTGCGGGTCTGTCGAGGAGCAGCAGCGGGGTCAAACCCGTCTGCTGTTTTCTGTCATTCCTGTGGTCTGTCGTACGACTTCGGCTTGCGAAAGACTTTTAAACGTTTATAGCCTCTGGTCACGGCCCCCTTTCAACTTTGACCGTGGGTGGGTTTCTGAATTTTCTGGAAAGCACCATGGATTCGAGGGACTGCGTGATTCGGACTTGCAGAACGGAAGGGCTACTGGGAAGGAACTGTACACTTTCTTGAGGCACGATCATTGGTGACCTAGGACGGAGGCATGCACGCCTGTTGACTGGTGAAAAGGGGACACCCCAAGCAAGGCATACAAAGCGGAAGGCAGACTTTGTTGCTCCGGCACCACTGTTTCTATTCCCGCCTGGGCTCTGTTTACCCCACCGTCAACAACGCGGCGCCGTTAAAACTCTATAAGGGGAGGTTTGGTATGTCGCACTGTTCGTCGCATTCAGCGGGGGAGCCAGTGGACGTGTGGAGAGGGGTGTACAGTTCTGAAACAGTAGTCTGGTTCTGCGGCCCTTCTGCACTCCCTTCCCCTTCTCCCACACCCCCTCTTTTTGGTGGATTTGAGTTTACGCTCAAGCAACAGTAACAAATCAACCTGTCAGTCGGCATCTGTAACAGAGGCAGGTTGTGGTGATAGTGGCGAGGTGTGCCACTGGGGGATGGGGGGGTGGTTGGGTGGGTGGGGTGGGGGGGTGGGAGATAGGGACGGTCGCCCCGCCCCTGTCTATACCGGGTAGCCCTTGCGAGTACATCCCAACAGCAGCAGCAGCAGCAGTGGAAGCAAAAAAAAAGTCGAAATCGCAGCACTCTCCCACACCCCGACGCCATTTTTGTACGGCCGTGTGATGCGTGTCCTGCAGTGCACTGTGCAGAGGGTGTCCCACGCACCCCGTCTGCCTGAGTGATTTTCAGCAGCCATGTTGTGTTTGTGTGTGTGGTGGCGCGCCTGCAAGAATGTTGTGTGTATCTGTTGTTGCACGTTTGTGCGCTCAACAAAAAGTGGTCCCGAACTGGTCTCCGGGACGTTTTTTCCACCACCACCACCATCACACATGCAGGCACGGCCAGTGAAGCAACACACGCACAGCGGTGCGACACACGGTTCGGGAGGATACGATGTCTTTGGAAGGCAGGCAGCAGGGCCAGGGGAGCTGTGCCAGTGATGGGGGCAGCAGCAGCAGCAGCAGCAGCAGCAGCATGATGGGCAGCAGTGCTGCAGGCAGGGAGGCGGAGGTGGATGCGGTGGAGTCGTTCGACGACATGGGGCTGGAGACGAACCTGCTGCGGGGGATCTACGCACACGGGTTCGAGCAGCCGTCTGCGATCCAGCAGCGTGCCATCATGGCGGTGGTGCGTGGCGGGGACGTGGTTGCGCAGGCACAGTCGGGGACGGGGAAGACGGGTGCGTTCGCCGTGGGGCTGCTGCAGCGGGTGGACTTTGGGCGTGGCGGGACACAGGCGCTGGTGCTGGAGCCGACGCGCGAGCTGGCAGCACAGTCGGCGGGGGTGGTGGAGGCGCTCGGGGCGTACCTGTGCGACGGCCCGTTCTGTGCGACCTTTGTTGGGGCGACACGGGTGTCTGTGGATGTGGCGCGTCTGCGGGGGGACGGTGGTGGCGGTGCTGGGGTGCTCGTCGGTGTGGGTACACCAGGGCGTGTGCTGCACCTGCTGCGGTGCGGGGCGCTGTGTGCGTCAGAGCTGCGTGTGCTGTGCCTGGACGAGGCGGACGAGCTGCTGTCGGAGGGGTTTGCGCAGCAGGTGTACGACATCTTCCAGCATGTGCCGCGGGACGTGCAGGTGTGCCTCTTCTCCGCGACGCTCCTGCGGCGGTGCTGACGGTGACGCAGAAGTTCATGCGCGACCCGGTGCGGATCCTGGTGGGGCCGGAGGCGCTGACGCTGAGCGGGATCGCGCAGTTCCACGTGGCCGTGGAGGAGGGGGACAAGCTGGCGACGCTGATGGACCTGTACGGGGCTGTGTGCGTGGCACAGAGCGTCATCTTCTGCAACACCCGGCGCAAGGCGGAGTGGCTGGCGGGGGCGATGAACGCGGCGGACTTCACGGTGTCGTGCATCCACGCGGACATGCCGCAGCAGGAGCGGGAGCGCGTGATGCGCGTGTTCCGGTCCGGCTCGTCGCGCGTGCTGGTTGCGACAGACCTGCTGGCCCGCGGGATCGACGTGCAGCACGTCTCGATTGTGGTCAACTACGACGTGCCTGTGGGGGACGCGGGGCGCGAGAACTACCTGCACCGCATCGGCCGTTCCGGACGGTTCGGCCGCAAGGGCCTTGCCATCAACTTTGTGGGGGCGAAAGATGTCCCGGTGCTGCGTGATTTGCAGGCCTTCTACGGCACTGTCATTGACGAGTTACCGATGGACTTTGCTGCGTATCTGGAGTAGCAGCTTGTGTGGCAACCAAACAAGTTTGCTTTTGTCACAGCAAAACAGTCAAAGGTGCGAGCGGACAGCACGTGCAGTGTTGTTAGCAAACAGCCACCTGACTCTTTCCTGGTTTTCTTGAAACAGATTGTTGTTGATGTTACTGTTTTTGCTCTTCCTCTTCCTCTTGCTTTTGTTGTGTTTTGAGAGTTGTGACAACACCACAGGCAACTGTGCCACCGGATATCACGCAGAACATCAACACGCAGCAGGCGTGGGGTGTTCTCATGATCGATCGTTTGTTTTGCTGTTTCTTGCTTTTGCTTGACGTTGCTTGTCTTTGTCTTCTCGCTTTTCGCTCTCTAGCCCTCATCTGTCTGTCTTGCCCGTCTGCCATCCGATCTGCTGTGCTCTGCTCTGGCACCCTACACACACACGTCTCAGCGCACTGCACAGTGCACACTGTGCACTGCGCATCACAGCAGGCAATGGCAGACACCACAACACACCGCACTCTCCCACTGCACTGCACTGAACCACCTCTCTGGACAACCCTCACCAAAACAAACATTGCAAGTGCAAGTGCAAGTGCATGATCCCTTCACACTTTACTTTGTCTTCGTTGCTGTTGTCGTGACGACACCCTTGCTGTTCCCTTTGCTGTGCTGCCCATGTGGACGTGCACGTGGACACCGCAGCCGCCTGGGCACGCCACTGCCCACCCCGCATGACCCGCCTTCGAGGCCGGCGCCACCACCGCCTGCACACAGGCGGTGCTGCCGGCCGCCAGCCTCGGGCGGGCAGGAGGCTGCGCACCTGCCTGCCGTGCACGCACACCTAGCCGTGCGCCACGTGCTCTGACCTGCCATGCCTGCCAGCACCACCCGCCCTGCTTTCGAGAGGTGCCCCTCTGTGCGCCGCACCCTCAAGCAGCGGCACCTGCTGCACGCACGCATGCGACCTGCCGCATCCTGTGACGCTACACCCTGCACCCCTCCCCATCGCCCCTCTCATCACCCTTGAAGACACACTTGCCGTATGACAGTGCTGCAGAGAGTGGGTCATTCGGGTGCATTTAGTGTTCTACACGCATGCACACCACCACACCAGTTCTGCCCTACACACACCCGACAATGAGGACGATGCTTGCATCACTGGCGGCGCTGCATTGCGCAGCAACGGCGTCTGCCATGTCTGAGCACGAGGTGTCGTTCAAGCTGTACAAGCAGCACTTCGGGAAGGTGTACAAGGATGCGGCGGAGGAGGCGCACCGCTTCGAGGCTTTCAAGGCGTCGCTGGCGTACATTGCGGGGTCCGGCAGCCCTGCGTCGGGGCTGACACAGTTCAGCGACATGACGCAGGCAGAGTTCAAGAGCCAGTACGCCAACAGGCACACGCAGAAGGCGGGGGCTGCGGTGCGCCGCTGGGACGGGACGTGCTACTCGTGCAAGCGCTTCCCCGAGCTTGCGACGAAGAACTTCACCGACTTCGACTGGACGACGTACGGTGCCGTGACGGGGGTGAAGAACCAGGGGCAGTGCGGCAGCTGCTGGAGCTTCGGAACCACGGGGGACATCGAGGGGACGTGGTTCCTGGCGGGCAACTCGCTGACGCCGCTGTCGGAGCAGCAGCTGGTGTCGTGCGACAAGACGGACGCCGGGTGCAACGGCGGGCTGCAGGAGGACGCGTTCGACTGGGTCATCAAGAACCACGGCCTGGCGGCGGAGGCGGCGTACCCCTACAAGTCGGGGACGGGCATCCGCCACACGTGTGAGACGGGGCAGACGTCGGTGGCCAACATCACCAGCTGGTACCAGGTGTCGAACGCTGTGGCGCAGGAGGCAGACATCGTGGCACAGCTGTCGAAGGTCGGCCCGGTCACGATCGGGATCGACGCCACCCCGATGCAGTCCTACAGCAGCGGGATCGACAACCCGAAGTCGTGCGGGCACACCTCGTACAGCCTGGACCACGCCGTGCTGATCGTGGGCTACGGGTCGGAGAACGGCGTGAACTACTGGAAGATCAAGAACTCGTGGGGCACCAGCTGGGGCGAGAAGGGGTACTACCGCATTGTGCGTGGCGAGAACAAGTGCGGTGTGGCGATGGACGTGGTCCACTCTGTGGTCTGATCCGAGTGTGTTGTTCTATTGCTTGACAGCGGCCTGTGTCTTCTTTCTATCTACAACCCTCTTTTTTCACGTGTGCCACACAGTGTCGCTGTCCTTGTTCCTTACTCTTGCATTTGTGACTGCTGCTGCACCATGCATGCGCCACCTTTGTTCTATACACAGCCATCGGCTGCAACGTTCCACACATGAGATCATGCATGCGCATGTGTGGAAGGCAGCGCGTGCCTCCGAGGGCGACCTCCGGTGTGCCACGTCGCTGCCCTGTGCCCCCCGACACGAACCTGGCGGTGTGGGTGTGCCAACTTGCACACCTCGCACCGCCTTTGCTTCCTGCACCCCAGACTATAGGATACCACCGCATCCCAGGACGCGGTCTTTCAAGAGGATGCACGGATGACCATCGCTGCCTACCCCACCCCAACCCTCTCCTTGCATTCCCTCATCACCCCACCCCCCCCTCTGCACTGCCAACCTGTCCCCACCCAACCTGCCATCATCACTACAGCTGGGTCACACAAACAAGCCTTTGTCTTTTCCCCCGCACCCGATCTGCTTGCTTTCTGCCCATCCACTTCCGACCTGCTTGACGGAGGCCGTGTGGGGTGCGGACAGAGAGCGGTGGTCATACTGACAAGCCGGAGGGAGAGCACTGACATCACAGCAGAAGTAAAGAGCAGTCTTCTCCCCCTCTCGAGTCACATACCCCTCACCCGGGGCAAGCCAGCCAGTCGCAGGAGCAGCTGCCTGATGCCCGCTTCAGAGATGCGGTGCGGGTTGCTGGCGGTGTTGGCAGCGATTGTCGCAACGGATGCGCAGATGAATGAAACCGACAGCCCAGCGACGGACGCACCTATGACAGTGCAGACGCAGGACCCGTCACCCACCGCTGCCAACACCTCTGCCCCCGCGACTAGCACCCCCAGTGCCCCGAAGGTATGTGTGCCCTATTTCTCCCGAGCCTTTCCTCTGAGATCGGATAGAGAGTCTGTGTTTTGTGAGTTAACCCTTCAGGATACGCCATGCACGGCGCGCACACCGCAGCCATTCACCGCGCCAAAGTGGTGGGGGGTGCGGAGGGGGCGGGCAGCAGATATGCAAACAATACAGCCATTTTCTCTGCCAATGCACCCGGGAGATGTACACCAAAAAGGCCCCCCTGCTTTCTCCCCTCCTCCCGGGAGTGGGTGTCACCCCCAGTGAGGGGGTGACACCCACCCTTCACTGTGATCGACACCTGAGCGGGGGAGCACCCACAGATGGAAAAACTCCCCATCGGCCTCCTCGCCCTTGTCGGGTGTAGGTTGCACCGTGCGAACTCTGATGCCGCACTCCACTGCACTCCACTGCACTCCACACACACAGGACTGCGGCACCGGAGGCAAGAGCTCTGGGGGTTGCTGCCTGTGCTTCGCAGGATGGGCCAAGGCTGCGGATGGGCGGTGCACAGTGTGCGCGACTGGCTTCTTCGGATCTGACCACGGGTTCTGCACGAGTATGCCTCATCCTGATGCCTCTCACACCACTAGGTCTCAGACACAACCTGCATCACGGGTGTGAAGTCGCGACAAGCCCTGTGTTGTATTTTTTTTCGCTGAGACTTCCACACTGTCCCTCCTCCCTCACCCCCCCTTGTGAACTGTGCGCACCCCCCACCCCACCCAACAGACGGCCGCCCCGGGTCGATGTGCTACGACGGGAAGGGCCTGCCGTACCCGATGGGCTGCGGCGCTGGCGGGATGTGCAGCAAGAAGAACGGGCAGTCCGTCTTCCCCTGCCAGCGCTGCCAGGGGGGCATGAGCCCCAAGACGGGGTGCACGCAGCCCACGAAGTGCATGCCTGCTGGGCCCACCATCTACACGCCGTTTCCCAACCGCCCTGTGGCGGACCACCCCTTCAACCTGGTCGTGGTGGGGTGTGGGTTGGAGTCTGTTGACGACTTCGCCATTGTGCCTGCATACAACTCCAGGATGAACGAGGAGGCGTCGCCTGCATCGTGCGGCGAGGTGCACGACGACACCTTCGACGCGGAGTGCACCTTCAACGCCACAGAGGCCAAGCCGCTGCAGCTGTGCAGCAGTGGCATCCGCATCAGCGGGGGGGTCGCCAACCGCCACTTCGATTCCCGCGCAGGGTCCACGACACGCATTGCCCTGACGGGGATCGAGCTGACGAAGGAGTTCGTGGCCCCCTTCGAGAGGCCCCAGCAGTTCGACCCTACCATGACGGAGTCCCTGTTCATGCTCTGCACGCGCACCACCCGCGTCACCCCCTCCGGCAAGACCGAGACTGTGTGGCGTGCCGTCGCAGGCCACAACGAAGATGTGTCGATGCGCGAGTATGCCTCATCTCATCTCATCTCTCTACCTCGCCACAAGCCCCTGACCCCCCACTAAGGCCCATCCCACCACGCTGCGGCCTTGCTGCGGTGGCAATGCAATGCTATGGGGGATTCGCTCAACCTGTGTCCGTTTTGCCCCCCTTTTTGTGCGGCGGCTCGCTTTTCTGCACTCCTCAGCGGAAGGCCCCCTATGTACACGCGTTGGGCCCTTCTCTGTCTCTACTGCCACCCGCCACCCACCCCCCGCCCGCCGGCGCAACCTGCATATCGAGTGAAGGGGGGTAGCCATCTCTGTGGTTCCTCTTTGTTCTGATTTCATGACCCCCTCCTGCACAGCTTTAACTTCGCCGTCGACGCCTCGATGAACCTGATGAACCCGCGCGGTGCTGCCGGTGCGGAGGGCACGGGCGACTGCTGCGACGGGCTGCAGCTCGGGGACTGGTGCCTCCCCCTGTGGGCCTTCCTGCTGCTCTGGATCCTGATGCTCGGGTCGCTGGCCGCGCTGGTCTTCATGCTGCACAAGAACCACGCGGAGCTGGAGCAGCAGCGCAACAACCTGAAGATCGAGCAGCTCTGCCAGGACTCGGAGCTGATGGACCTTGATGACAACGTATGTGCAGCAAGGTGGTGTTCCGTACCCTCACAGCCCACACGGTTGGGGGGGCGTGGGGTTTCCCGATGCAAAACCCTGTGGCAGCCTGCGATCCGCAGGCGGCCCAACAAAGGAGAGCTCAAAGCCCGGGATTGTGTTGTGGTTCCTTGATGTGTGTCAGGTGTGGCGCTGTGCTCATGCCCCCACTGCCCTTTTCTCGCCAACAGGACATGATGGACTTGTAGACCTCGCAAGCCCAGATGAAGGTGCGAACCGGTCATCACCGAATGCGATATACAAGAACGGGTGTGACCTCCCCGTTGACCCTCGGTTGTCGGCGCGTGTTGTGGCTCAGGAGCAGGGCGTGCGGAGGAGGGCCCGTCCCTCCTCCCAGCAAGAAGGCCATCGGTGCACAGAAGTGCCTGCGCGCCTGACGTCATAACACAAGGTGGGTGTGTTCGTACAGGGGTTGTTCCTCTCTCTGTACAAAAGGCTGCCCCAGTGTGATGCATCCTATTTTTGTTGGGGCATACGCTCACTTCACTGCGCTTTCAGGGCATTAGTTTGGGCTGGTTATCCGGTTATGATAACCAGGATTTGGAGAAACCTGGTTATTTTAAAAAATAAAAAAAAGTCAAAAATCTGGCTCGGAACCGGGGGTTTCCCTTACCAAATAACCTGCTGCGCTAGCCCCACCAAGCAGCAATAGTACGACACGACCTGCATCTGTCATTCGGCGGCAGATGCAGGCCAAGATTGCACAGCCCCCTTCTGCGCCGTCCCTCACCGACGAAACCCAGGCCACGACGAAGGTGAGCCAGCATGCGACCCGGATTCGTGTGTGATCGACCCGTAACGTGCCGCAAGACTGCAACAGCCGGAATGCGGCCAACATCTGCGGCATTCTGCTGGAGCAGACAGAATCTCTGGGGACAGCTTCTGGAACCGCGTCGTGTCCTTCGCCACTGACTGGTGCAACACCATGGGTGGTGGGAAACCCGGGGCGCAACTCCACGCGTGTAGATGGGTTATCCTCCTGGCACCAGCGCGAATTGTGTGCTGTGTCTGACACCTCTCACAAACCCGGGGGAAGTAGAGACTACATAACCTGGGGGTGGGGAGACAGATAATAGCACGCCACGGTCACAACGGCGCAGGAGGCACTCGGGCGCGAAGCGCCCGAGCGAAAAAAATTGGTGGGTCATAACCAGGGTAACCAGGTTTCAGGCTCCGTCGGGAAGGTCAAACTAATGCCCTGGCGCTTTTGAGCGGGGAAAAAATGTCAAAAAATGGCCTTCGCCGATCGTCCCCCCACCCCCCCTCTTTCCCGAACACACACTTATTATTGCGATACAATTCGAAAAGAGAATGTGCATGCCATAGCTCTGTTGCGGTTCCAAAGAAGTTGAGTTACGGCGGAGAAAAAAATGAACGGGTTGTTTTGATTTTACGAAGGCGGTGGTTTTGTTGCCAGTGTTGCCCTCGTCCGAAGCCCGTTGGGCCCGCCGAGAGAGAAAGCAAACGGCAGCACCACGTCATCGGTACAAATGACGCCTTTTGCAACATTGAGGAAGCTGCTGCCTTGGTCGTCCCTTACGCCAGGCTGGAGGTCGTCGATACCAACAAAGGTGAATGTCCTCATGCGATCTGGAGTGGAGTAGAACGTCTTCTGGAAAGCAGTCAGTGCAATTCAAGCCTGGTCGTCCTGTACGCCAGGCTGGAGGCCGTCGATGCCAAATAAAGAACAAAGAAGATGAACAAAAGAACCATGCCACAGTTTCGAAAAATTGGTCTTGGATGAAACCCTCTCTTTTTGCAGTACACAAGAAGTACCCAAGAAGTGCACAAATTTTGATTTTCTTTCGGGGGGGTCAGCCGAGGCCAGAGGCTGTGTGTTGCATTGCGGGGCACATCGGAAAGGAGCTGAGCTGAAGCAAGGGGTTTTTCGGCCGAACGGGATATCGGCCCATCTATCATGCAGGGGGGCCACCTTTGCGCGTTATAGATTGTATGATGATTTGCTGCGCTATGGCCCTCAGTCAAATATGTCCGAAAACTGTTGACGTCTCCGTGGCTCACTGCGGCAGCTGCGGCGGCTACGGCGCGAGAGTTTTCAGCTTTCTGCCCTTTGTGATTTCCCTAATGCAATGCACCACCCGGGAAAAATACCCACACGAACGAACACCTCACCTCTCTTACCAACTCCGGGTTTTCCCAAAGTTGTGTTCAAGTTCTGGGCTCTGAGGTTGAACCGGGGGATGCTCGTCAGCCTGGTCCAAGGCTCACTGGGGCCAGGGGAAGAGTGGAGGCGCCTTGGCTCTGGGCACAGCAGTAAAATGAGCCCAGAATCGAATCTGCTGCCTGTGTGACGCACTGACACCGTCTTGGCACAACGGCGAAGGATACAGGGCTTTGCACAGGCCTTTGGAAACCTTGTGCGCTGCAGGGATCCCTTCCTGCGCGCACAACCGAGACACCGCTTCCTTGTGTTGGGGTGCTTTCTGCCCTGTGTTTTCACTTCTGCCACAAGACCCTGTTCCCTGCGATAAAGGGCACCTCACCCGATATCTAGTACGCAAACGAAACAAAAGTCCCGATGCATTCCTCCGCTCCCCCCCCTTCCCCCCCTTTTTTTTGTTACGCACACAACCAAATCTGCCTCTCAGCACCTTTCATACAGCAAAAAAAAGTTGCGAAATTGGAAAGTAAGGATAAACGATCGTGAAGCTAACGAAAAAAAACACACGAAGAACCCCCCACCCCCACCCCGCACAATGGATGCGTGCTGCGATCTGCTCCAGAAGGCCCAATATGCCTGATCGGCACACCCGTTCACTCCACACACACATGCGCCCCATCCCATACCTTCTTCTTGTCTGGATGTACGCCAGCAAACCGCGTTTGATCCAGACCTACACAGTCAGTGTCTTCCCGTTTCCCACTTCTGTTGGCCTGATTCTGTTTTGTATGGGATTTGTCAGGGCTATTGTCATGCGATCTCGACTCCCCCCACCATACCCACTCCCTCTGACCCCATCCCTTGGGAGCGTCCGCCACACAGGACCCCCCACTTTTCCCTGCCTCACACGAGGACAGGGGTGCGAGCCAAAAGGTTTCCGGTCCGAGAAACACATCCATCCCCATCTCTCTCCGCGCTGCCCTCCCCATCCCCCCACCCTTCCACCCCCACCCCCCCCGACTGTCTTTCTACATAAAAAACCCTTCCCACATATTTCCGTTGCATCTCTCATTTTTTTTGTTCCAACTGCGCCTCACCCGACCCTTTCCCACCCCCACACCCACCACCCCCCCCCCCCCCCGTCCCTGTACCGCCACCATCGCCCTCCGGCATGCAAAGCGATGAAAAGTTCAAAAAAGAATGGCCTTTTCTGGTGACGAAGTGTAGTGTGGGGCATCGCTGCCCCTGTTCGCTGTGCACGTCAGGCCGGTGTGATTGTCCATACGGAGGGGAGGGTGATACACACGTCGAGCCAACCCGGCCTGATTTGACCCGACGCCTGGTTTCAGGCTTGCAAGCTGCCCAACTCTGCTAAAGCCAGGTTGATCGGGTGGCAACCAGTTTAATGACGCATGACATATCACCCCCTTGTACCCCAGGACAGCTTCCTTGCGATTAGGTCAATTGTTGTAGCGAAGTGTTTTCAGGGTGTGAGAGTATCCTTTGGCGGGGATGCTCACACCGCAAGCATACGGGTGAGGGAGGGGGGGGGGGTCTTCTCTGCATACTTATTCACCACCCCCCGTCCCCGCCCTCCCCACCACCACCACCACCACCACCCTCGATCCGTGCTGTCATATTTTTAAAATACCGTATACGTAAATATTATGGAACGGGCCCATTTTTGGCCGGTCCGTTCCATAATATTTACGTTCCAAAATATTTACAGGGCCAGTTCGGGACTCGGTGGTGAGGACGGCTTGCGTCAGGAATCGCGCGAAAAGTGCACGAGTAGGTCCCGTCAGGGACTCTGTACGCCGTCCGATCACCTGGTCCAAGTCCCCGAGTCGCAGAAAGCCCTGTAAATATTATGGAACGAAAAAAATCTGGAACGCCAACCCACCAGCGTTCCAAAATATTTACGTTCCATAATATTTACGTTCCATAATATTTACGTTCCAAAATATTTACGTATACGGTAGCTGTAAAATCGCATCTCCAGGTGTTCTCCACGGGTGTGCTGGGTGTGGGGGGGGGGGTTGTGTGTGATTCGTGTTCTTTCGCTGCGTGTTGGGCGTTGCCTCGGGGGAAAAGGGCATTTTGTCATGACATGCATGATTCCCTCTTCCGGTTGGCGGGGGGGGGGGGGGGGGGTGTTCTCCGCTTTTGAAGGGCGGAAGGACGTAATCAACAAAAAAGAAGTGATCTGCATTCCGAATAGTTCAAATGGTTCGCATGCGGCGGTGCGAGGTGGAGGGGTGCTGACACACCGCCAGCCTTTTGCGCTGCACTGTGCTGTGTTGCCTGCAGGCCTGAATCGCTCCTTCTGGGGGGGCACACAGCGCATGCTAGGTGGCTGAGATATCAGCACTGTGCAGCAGCAGTACTGTCTGGGAAAGGTGCCGTTCGTCTCTCCCTCTCTCCTTTTCCCCCGCTCGACGAAGGCGACTTCGTTTGCCGCTTCCGCCTCCAACTCGTAGCTCACACCTGCATGCAAGGGTGAATGGGTTGGGCACGGTAGAGCGGGCGAGCAAAACAGTGGCACTTTCCGTCCACAACACAGGTTCTGTGCGTAAACACAATATGCTGGGGACAAACACTTCTCCCGTTTTTAAATGGAGAAGCGTGCCCTAATCACGTGCCACGGGGCTTTTCCTTTTCGGGAAATCTTGGCCCTGCTACGTTCTACGTCCTTATGTGTGCGTTTCATCGTGACCATTTCCTTTTTTTCTTCTATGTTCCCAGCCAGTAGTTTATTTGGGTGGCTGTAATTATCTCTCTCTCCCCCCCCCTCTCATTTGCACGCAACATCGAGACGTTTGCATGGCGATTCTTGACTACAACTATACGCACAATACCCTCTTGTGCATCGCACATGCAGGTCACCCACACACACCTTGGGTCACTGGGGCCCATTTCCAGCCGCCAGCCTTCAGCGGCATGCCCCGGACACCGGCATGTCGTGTGGGCGGGGCTTGCTCTCAGGGTGCAGGAGAGAGAGAGTGAGGGTGAGCTGCTCTCCTGCAGCCGTTTATGTGTGGCGTACGCCAGGCGCAGTGGTGCCGTATACCCCCCGCCCCTTGGTTCCACCCCCTCCTCGCCATGTATGATATCTGCCGAGATGATCAAACCTGCTCCAAAATGTTACGTCGGATTTGGTGTTTTTTTTACAAGCAGGTGGGAGGTTACGACTTCCGGCAAACAGATCAGGGGGGAGCTGAGGGCGCTGTGCTGGCGGCGCACCCCGGATCGGCGATTTAGTAGTACAGTCGAGGTTTAGTCCGCGGCACAGCAATAAACGGATCGACCCGCTCAATGCCTGATCATTACAGATTGGCGCGTGCCTTCTCGGCACAGTCCCCCGATTTCGGGAGGAATACACCCTCTGAGAACGACCAAATGTGAAGAAAGAAGAACAAAATATTCCCACACCCGCACGCCCCCACACCCTCACTCCCTCGCAACACTTATCCTTGTCTTGCTTTCCTTTGGGCCCCCCCGCCCGATCCCACCTCCCCCAAGGCATGTTTCATCGTTGATTCTTGCCGCATTGCGCCGCACACACAGCTGGTCAATGCTTCTCGGAACCGAAGGAAAATAACGCAGAACAAAAAAAGAAGAAACAAAACAACAACAAATGTGATGCCGGTACGGCAATGGCCTCACCCGCGTGGAGGGGGGAGGGGGGCACACTGCTTTGGCGAGGCAGCTTGGGCCCTTGGGTTGAAAATTTGAAAAATGTGTTCCAAAAAAATGAGAATGGGCAGATCAAGCTGTGTGCAGTGGCTCGGCCCTCGCAGTGCTCAGGATTTGCCGACGGCAAAAGAAAAGGGAATATGATGCCCGTGGCTGCGAGCAGCCTCGAAACAGTGCCAGCCTCCAACACGGCGAAAACTGTTCAAAACGTGTCTGTCCGCCACTGTCTTGTCGTCACAGAGATGTGAGGCAGTTGGCTGCTGGACACCCGCAGGGATCTTAGAAGAACCACCCCTTAATGCCACCACATCTGCCGCCGTGCTGGCAGGCATATTCGACTCTACCCCTTCGCCATGTGACGGGCGCTGCCCTGGCTGCTGTGCACACCCGAAGCTGTGCCGTGGCCCATCCCGAACCGAAAACAAATCAACAGGAGGAGGGGGGGGGAGAAGACCTCCATATTGACACAGTGATTTCTGTGAAGCTGGTAGCCCCCCCCTCCACAAAGAGGGGGGGCTGCGGCTGCACCGCCCTTGCGAGAATCTCAACCCCAATTCCATTTGCGGGAGGAAAAAGAAAGAACAAGACGAGCCAGCCACGGTAGATGTTTTGTGGGCAAAAGGCCCGTGTGGTCAGAAGATCCCCCAGAACAGTGGCCCCGCCACGGATCTCACGGGGGGGGGCTGCGAAGCGACACGGTAAAAAAAATCGTCCAAATTGTTCAACCAAAGTTGGGTGGGGTTGCACAGCTCGACCTCGAGCTATGCAGGGGCTGCCACCCTGTGCCACAAAGCTCCGCCAGACGGAAGGTGACCTGCCTGTCTTGGCCAAAAGAACAAAGGGGCGTTTACTGTAAGACACGCACACAACCGTGTGGCTTTTTTTGTTTACGTGCAGGTCGCACCGAGCGGACCCACTCACACTGGCCGCACGCTGCACCATGCTCCTTGAACCCAACCCTACCGCTTTGCGGTGCCGGATTGACCCCCCTCTGTCCTCAAGTGCCTATTGGGGGGCCAGCCATTCCCTTTGCTTGGAGGGGCTGGTTCCTTCAGGCATTTTGTTTGGCTTTTTTGTTTTCACGAGTTACGAGCGACGGAAGCTGGGGAGCGAAGTCGCGGGAAAAAAAAAAGCGACGGGGAAGGAACCCAATAGTCGTACGATTTGAAGCTGCAGGGGGGCATTCGCTTTGTGCCAGACTGTACCAGTTCAGCACCTGTTCGGTGAGGCACAACTCACTGTTCTGCACTTTGTGAGCGCAGGTTCCTGTCGGGTTAGCACACCTCCGTGACACTTCACAGGGCCTTCAACACAGCCTTGAGTCAAGGAAGTGTTTTGCTCAGCAAAAGAAAGTAGTCCGGGATCTGTTTCTCAGACACAGTTGCCGGACACCGCGTCTGCCACAAAGCAACTGAGTGCGATTTTCTATATCTTCCCTCTCGTATGTACGTTCACCTCCCCGTGTGATCTGGAAGCGAAAAGAACAACACATCTCAGCGGGTGAGGTGCATGCTGGTGTTATGGGTATAATGCTCTGCGTGTGCCAAAGTGTGTGCCGGTGTGGCACGCAGCAACAAACTGTGTCCAGAATCAGAAGAAAAGGGGGGGGAGGGGGGGGGGGTAAAGGGGAGACGCCCCCGCTTTTTTTCTTCTGCATTGTCATCAGAGCGGGAAAAAAATACCCACACCACCAGGCAGGGCTGTTCCTAACTGGGGGGCTTGTTCCCCACTTTCAGGATTCTGAACTTTTTTTCTAAGAATTTTTGTAAGGGGAAAAAAAGTTTTTTTCTAAGAATTTTGTTAGGGGATTTTTTTTCTAAGGTTGTTTCGCAGAGGAAATTTTTTTTTCTAAGTTTTCCCCAGTCGACAGGGCGCGCACAAGGATGGAAGGGAAGTCTGTCCCACGTACCGTTCGCCTTGCTGGCCAACTGGAGAGCCAGACGTTCACTACCGTGGCCTCCGGCGGCTGGGGGGCTCCGCCCCCCAGACCCCCCTGTGGCGTACGTCTCGTACTCAAGTCCTTCGAATCCCATCAAGTCGGGGTCCAACCACTCCAGTCGCCTCTGAGGACGCAGCCAACTCGCACAGAATCTGTACGCCCACACGAACAGATGTTCGCTACCGTGGCCTCCGGCGGCTGGGGGGCTCACGCCCCCCAGACCCCCCATGTAGCGTGTGCCCGTCCATCTATCCCACTTCCCCGGGTCAGCGCCGCATCCATGAAGCGCTTCTTCGAAGCCTGACTGACATCGGACAGGAGGTCGGGCTTCCCCACCTGGGAGGTACACTTGCCGCGTTCGCGACATGCGTGACACGCGACACGCTACCTGAAACGTGAGTGTGCCTTGCTAACACTAGAGGAGGGACCCTTAGCACGGGCTGCTGAAACAAAAATTCTGCGAATTTCGTATTGTGTTATTTTGACCCACCAACCCCAAAAGTGGTCCCAAAATGACGATCTGCAACTGGCAGCGACTGTAACACCCCTAGTACATGCCATTTTTTTCACTGCGAACGATTTTTTGTCATTTTGGGGTCAGTTTCCTTAGGGTTTTGCTGGAGAGAAGGCCAAAAAGTGACAAAAAATCGTTCGCACATCACCAGAAATCGTTCACAGGCCAGTTAGACCCCCAAAACATGTTTTTTTGGGCTCTGGGACATGTCAAAAATCGTTCACACCCCAAAAAAATGCCGCCCGGGGGGTATTTCTGGCTATTTCGTCAGGTGTGAACGATTATTTTGGCGTTTGGTGACTGTTCCGCGACATTTTCATGACCACCCCCGACTGGGTGCCTGTCGTGTTGCACAGAATAGCGTAGCAGACCGGAAATGTGTCTGACTTTTTCAGAGCCTTGTCATAATCGTTCACACCGAAAAAATGTGGCTCCCGGAGGGTATTTCTGGCCCTTTGTCCAGGTGTGAACGATTTGTTGCGTGATTTGTGACTGTTCCAGCGCTTTTTCATGACCCCCCCGGTTAGGTGCTGTCCGTTGCCCGTTTGGACTCGAGGTTGACGCAGTTGTTTGCAGTATGAAGTCTAGTACATGCCCGTTTGGGCACTGAATGCTGTTCGTTTGCCGTCGTGATGCAGTACGAAGTCCAGTACATGCCGGTTTGAAACCCAGATGCTGCCCGTTCGCGGCTGTTGTGATGCAGGATGAGGTCTAGTACATGCTCGTTTGAACTCTGAATGCTGTCCGTTTGTGGCAGAATGAAGTCTAGTACATGCCCGTTTGCGGAAGGCACGGGGTTAGTACATGCCCGTTTCGACTCCATGTTGTGCCGGATGAAGTCTAGTACATGCCCGTTTGGACTCTGAATGCTGCCCGTTTGCTCGAGGCAAAGGGCGAGGACATGCAGGTTTGCGCTCGGAATTGCGAAGTTGTGGAACAGAATGAAGTCCAGTACATGCCCGTTTGAACTCGAAATGCTGCCCGTTTGGTACAGAATGAAGTCTAGTACATGCGCGATTGGAGGTTCGACGTGGGCTGGGCTGGGTGTGGGTCGGCACCTCGTTTTCTGACAAAGGCGCAGGGTAATTAAAGCTTCATTTTTTTTCTGCTGAAAATAGCTGAAGTGTCCCTCTGCTACTAACACGGGCATTTCAACGGTCTGCCGACGACCGTTCCCCAAACCCGTAAACCAGCAGTTTTGGAAAATCGGAGAGATCACCCTGCGCTGAATATGGTGCGCACCACTGCAAAATCCCCGGGAGCTTTTGGGCTTTCAGACCTGAAGGGGCCAGCAGGTGGGTGGCGTCGGGGGCAGCTTTGTAACTGTCCTCCAGCTGCTGGCATGTCCAGCCCTGCGAGAGTGCCAAGGTGTATTGAGTCCCTGCGGAGCACAACCCCCGATGAGAACGAGTGCCAGATGATCCTCATTCATTTTCAGCTGTAACGCGCATGAGGGGCACTCTCTGCCGCAAGCATCTCTGGGCATCACTCGAGAGCTGTCAATGATGACGCGGAGAGAAATCAGAGAAAAAGTCCCGCCTGACGGGCACGCGCCTGGAAACTGTGGGGGGGCGAGCAAAAATTCCCTTGTAAAAATTCTTAGAAAAAACCTGGTTCCCCGACCCAAAAAACCTGGAAAAAGGGCTCGTTCCCCGCCCAGGCCTGCCACCAGGGCCACCCGAACCCGATAGGTGCCCCCCCCCCCCCCCCCCCGCATTGTTGGCCTGTCAAGCGGCAGTCTGGCTGTGGGGTGCGCCAAAAGGAAATTTTATTCTTCGAGTTGCGAGCGACGAAGCGTAGCGAAGTCGCGAAGTAACGAAGGAAATCGTACGACTGAAGCTTTTGGATTAGCACCTTCATGCCACTTCACAGGGCCCCAACACAGCCTTGAGACAGCAAGTGAATTGTGTGGAGTGCCCAACCGTAGGAGGGAGCCACGCGCAAAAAGGGTGTGGATCGGAGTTCGAGCCGTATGGGGAGGGGCGGTGATAAGGCATGTCAGTCAGCCCAACACCCAACCAAAAACCTCCCCGAGGTGGTGCCCCCCTCCCCCCTTGATGCGATCTGCATTGTTTAACGTCCACACCACACCACACACACCACCACCACCACCCCTCCCCGCATACATCCATCAAGTATCACACGTTTTATCTCGTATCTTACCTGGTTTTTGTTCCATCAGTCCTATTCGTGGTCATTTACCCCCCCCCCCTTTGGGTCGCCTGACCGGAAATTTTGGGAAAAGGGGGGTAATATAAGGGGGGGGGTAAATTACGGGTCAAGGGGGGGGGGTAAATTACCATGTTCTGGGGTGGCCGGTTTTTTTGGTAGGCCATAGGGGGGGGGGGTGAGAGGGCGCCCAGGGCCTGTGGGTGACCTACCCTGGCATCACCCAGGCCCTCGGGCACTTCCTTCGGCATGATTGGACCTGTCACATGCATGCGGTGGGGTGTGTGGTGCCTACCTCACAGCCAATTACCCTCCCCTGGCGGCAAAGGGGGGGTAAATTACCCCCCTTCTGACTGGGTAGTGGGGGTAACTGGGGGGGTAATTTACCCCCCCCTTCCAGGCGCAGGGGGTATATGGGCGGGCATATGTGCCGCCCCTTTGCCCGGGGAGGGGGTAAATTACCCCCCTGGCCCTCCCCAGTCAAGGGGGGGTAAATTGCCCCCGCCGTTGCTGGGGGGTAATTTACCCCCTTCTCTTGGTGGGTAGGGGGGGTAAATTACCCCCCTCCCCAGTACAAGGGGGTAAATTTACCCCCCCTACGGGTAAAGGGGTGGCAACTACCCCTTTGGCCTGGGAGGGGGTATATTACCCCCCCAGTAAGAGCGGGAACAAATTACCCCCCCTTTGCTGGGGAGGGCCAGGGGGGTAATTTACCCCCCTGAGCCTGGTGGGGGGGTAAATTTACCCCCTCTCACCAGGTAGGGGGGGTAATTTACCCCCCTACCAGGCAAAGGGGGTGGTAAATTACCCCCCCACCAGCCAAAAAATGGGTATTTTCCCCCCACCCCCCCAGCCAAAGGGGGGGGGGTAAATTACCAAGTTTCTGGGGCCTGAACCCAAAATTTCCGAAAAAGGGGGTAATATAAGGGGGGGGGTAAATTTTGGGGGGGGGTAAATTACCACGAATAGGACTGATTATATTCTTCTTTTTGGTTTGCTTATCTTTTCCGTGTTTCCCTCTTGCCCGCCCCCCCCCCCCTCCCTCCCCTTTCTTCTGTCTGCGTGGTGACCCACCGCAGCGAGCGAGTTGCTTCTCCCCCCCATATCCATGAGGGAGCACAAACCCCCCACCCTCTCCTCTCTTATCCTCATCCCTCCATCCTCCCTGCGAGTTGATATCCCTGCGGCTGCACCGGTTTGCAGGGGTCGGGGGGGGGGGTTGCGACAGGTCCATTCACCCCCCCCCCTATTCCCGTTCCCCTTGCGATATCTGCCATCAGGGGCCTTTGTTCCCGAGGACTGGCATGATCTGTTCGTTGTTTTCCACCCCTCACCATGGCTTTCCGCCGGGAGGGGAGGGGGTTCAACACCGGGTTGTCCGGCGCATCTGTCTCTGGTTCTTCCCGGTTGTGGCGCACAAAACACAATGAGAGAAAAAAACGGGACTTTTCTTCACAGATGGTGTGTTTTTTTTTACATTGTGTGCCGTCTCAGCGTGTGTTTCAAAAAAAAGATAAGGCGCTGAGGGGGCGTAGGCCTTGGCCTGCCGTTGATGCGAACCGCAAACGGCACCGCCAATGCGCCTACTCCCCTCACAGGGTCCCCAAGGCCCCGCCCACCACCACCGCCACCGCCCGGCTGATGTGGCAAGCCGCACCGGCACAACCCACCTTTTTCTCGTCTGCCCTTCCAGATCCTTTGCTTTTGTGCTGAGCGGTGGGGGGGGGGGGGGAGAAGAGTTTGGGCCTGCCGTCCCCAAGCGCACACACGGGTAGTGTTGGTGGTGCGCTGCTCAACGGGGAGGAGTGAGGGGGGGGGGGGGTTTTATCTGTCCACTCCCTTTTCTTCTTTTGTGTCTTAGCGGGTGGGTCGTAAAGCTCAAATTGAAAGCAACGCGTCGAGAGACATGTTGTGTGGGGGTATCCTGCAATCTTATGGCAGTGTTTCTGCCAGGTTGGTCCGAAGGACACGCATGCGGCACGTAATGGTGCCGGATATTTTTTGTTTCGCAAGTTGGTCGGGCGTCATCAAGACCTGTGTCTGTTGCCTAAAAATGAATTTCAGCGGAGAGGGGGCCCTCGCTACCAAGTGTGACTGAGTGAGAAAAAGTGAGAAGTCAGCCATGTTTGGCTGACAACTGACGACTCGTGACTCACAGTGACTCGTAGCGAGGGCCCCCAGAGAAAAAAATCCAAAAAAAATCATGGAAATCAAGACAAGCGCTCAGAGCATTTGGCTCTGTCAAACGGATCGCAGAAAAAAATAAACAAATAAATGCCGATCAGAACATTCCGCTTTCCTTTCTTTTTTCCACCGGTTTTGGCGCACAACAAACAACGCCTCATCGGGTTTTTCCCCCTTTGCCTTGGATCTCCCTTATCTTCCCCCCTGGGTGGAGGCCATTCGCCACACCACCCAAGCGTGCGCTGGATGGCCTCTATCCGGATATGGAGACAACACGACCCCTCCCTTTCTCTTCGACTCCTGTCCCCTTCCACCTAAAGGACCCACATTGCCAGAGGGTGCAGGGAGACTCGTCTTACCTTCACTTTTTCGGCAAACCTTTCCCCCCCACCCCCGCCCCACCACCCCTTTCCTTCCATTTGATGTTATTGCCACCAGTGTGGTGCTCACAAGCCACTCAAGCCATCACTGCACTCACCACCCACCCACACATCCTCTCTCCCCCGACGCCATCCCCACCCCGACAGATTTGTCGGGGAGGGGGGGAGTCGAACCTGCTGTGTTGTGTTAGCCCCCCGCAAAAAAAAATATCAGACGCAGATCGCCGGGGCATACGCAGGGCAGCGGGGCCTCCCTCTCTGAATGAAAAAGGAAGAAGGTGTTGAATATCTGCGTTCGCATCTTGTTCGAAAAAAACCGGAAAAATCAGGCAGGTCCCTCTCAGGGTCCTTTCCATCCCAAAACCGCAACACTCTCTGCGTTTGAGAGTGGAAACGGGGAGTGGGGTGGGGGTGGGGGGGGGAGTTCGGCAATGCCCCAACCGAAACGGCCACGCCCTCCACAGCGTTTCTGAGGGGCGAAAAAAAAATTGGTTGGGGGTGTTCGAGCCGGCTCTTCTCTGTATCTTGAATTTCTTCTTCTTCAGTGGCCATCCCACCTACCCACCCACCCACCCACTCCCTCGATACTCACCCCACCCCCCCCGCGCCCTCCACAGCGACATGTCATTTTTTTGTGCAAACACTACAAAAAAAATGGGATGGAAGAGCGGGGGGGCGTTCCCGCAAATCGGGTACAGCGCTGGAGGCCCCCGCATTTATTGCGTATGATGTTGTGTATGTGCGTGCTATTATGTGGTTACCCCAAGGGGGCCTTCGCTACCAAGTGTGACTGAGTGAGAAAAAGTGAGCTCCAGCCCACTTCCCCTCACTGACTGACGAGCTGTGACGAGCAGTGACTGGTAGCGAGGGCCCCCCAAGGTGGGAAAAAAATACGACTGTGCGCAGCCGCACAGCCACGTTGGGATTAAGAACTCATGTGAACTGTGGGCGGTGCGAGAGAAGGGTTCGGGAGAGCGGTGTCTTCGGGTGAAGACCCCGGATCAGCCGTGAAGGAGATGAGGAGATGGATGCAGGGCGGGGGGAAAGGGTGGCATGTGCGGTTGAAGTAGCGTCGAAAGATATCGCTCGGTGCAACTTACACTAAACAAAAAAAACAAACGGCCACCGTGCGAATGTTGTGTGTGTGGGGGGTGGGGGGGGTGGGGTGAAGAGAAATATATGCGAAAACGCCCCCCCCCCCCCCCTCCCCCTCCTCCGTGCCACCGCCAACCCCCCCTCTCCCTCTCTCTCTCGCTCCTCTCTCCCTCCCCCTCCGCCCTCTCAGGCGGCCCTCTCCGTTCCCCCCCGCTTTTCACTGCGATTAACAAAAATGGAAGCAATGATCTGCTCTGCTGATAAGGATGCCGGCGACACCCCCGCCCCGCCCCACCCCACCCCCACTCCACCCTTGCTTCTTCTTAGTGGCTGTGGCAGATATTTTTTGTCGCCTCATGCAATGAAGGAGGAAATGGAACACGGGGAAAGCAGGTCCGATTTGAGTTTACGGCACGCGGTAGTGCCGTAATTGCAGAGCCACATCTCACCTCATCACAGGTCGAGGTGTGTGCGTTTCACCACTGCTACCTTTCATGACACTTCACAGGGCCTTAACACAGCCTTGAGACAGCAAGTGTGCGCTCAACAAAAAGCAGTCCGGAACTGTTCTCCCACAGGGTGTCCACAATAAAGCGAAAATATTGACCACCACCACCACCCACACCCACACCCCCTTCTAGCCCACCTCACTCTGCTTGGGGGTGGTTGTGTCGGGTCGTGCCGTGGTGCTCCCCCACTCCAATGGATCCGTCCACAGCTGGGTACGAGCAGGTTCCGCGGAACGACCACGAAGCCGACTATGTGGAGAACGAGCGTGCGGAGCAGATGAAGGTGGACAGCAGCTGCGTCGGGCCCATCCCGGAGGACGACTCGGAGCCCCTCCGCATGGAGGCGGCGGGCGCATCCCCATTTGACGGCCCGATTCTCAAGCTGTACGCCGCGCACTTCCTGGGCACCTTTGGGGACCGGATGTGGCAGTTCGCAATCCCCTACCTGTTCACGAAGCTGTGGGACCGCGACATGACGCCGCAGAGCGTCTTCTGCCTCCTCCTGTACCTCGCGAGCTTCTTCGGCATGATCCAGGTTGGGAAGTGGATCGACTGCACGCAGAGGCTTGTCGCGGTGCGGACAACGATTGTCCTCGAGGCGATGTGCATCGTGCTGAGCGTCGCCTTCTTCTGGCTCCTCCTCGAAAACGTGTATGCGGTGAACGGAGACGAGCCGGACACCGTTGGGATCTTCGACGAGTGGTCCGTCATCTTCCCCTTCGTCTGCCTCCTCGTCACAGCGGTGATCGCAGAGCTCATGACAAAGGCAGGCACCATCGCAGTCGAGAAGGACTGGGTTGTTGAGATCGCCAACGGCGACTCCCAGCTGCAGACGCAGCTCAACTCGTGGATGCGCAGGATCGACCTGACCTGCAAGCTCGGGGGGCCCTTTGTCTTCGTCCTGATCGACACCATCCTGCAGACTGTCTACGAGAAGAGCAACAGGAAGCAGCAGTTCCTCTTCGGTGCTGCGGTGGTTGCGGTGTGGAACATCCTCTCCTGCCCTCTGGAGCTGCACTTCATCAACACTGTTTACGAGGCGTACCCCAGGCTGCAGCGCTTGAAAGACACGGGCGCGATCCTTGCGACGAACGAAGCTGCAGCGAGCGACAACCCCATCTCCGTGCTGATGTCGAGTGTGAAGCAGTACCTGCGTCACCCCATCATGCTGATGTCAGTGTCATACTGCCAGCTGTGGTTCACCGTGGTGGACAACGGCACCCTAATGACAGCCTTCCTGCTGTCGCAGAATGTCAACAGCTTTGCTCTTGTTGCAGGGCGGGGCACGGGTGCGATGTTCGGTATTGTCGGGACGTTTGTCTTCCCCCACCTGCTGGCCTTCTGCGACGGGTCCCTGCGCAAGGCAGGCGCGATGTCGCTATACAGCTTCCTTGCGATTGTGGGGGCCATCGGTGTGTGCTTCCTCCTGCTCCCGATGCGCACCGCAGGCTATGTGATGCTCGTGACAGCGGTCTTCTCGCGTGCCCCCCTGTGGTCCTTCGACCTGGCAGTGCAGCAGCTGATGCAGGAGGGCATCGACGAGGGGCAGCGCGGTGTGATCAACGGGGTCCACTCCTCCGTCTGCCAGCTGATGCTCGTATGTCCGGGTGACGTTTCCTCCCGTAGCCCCTGCCTGTGTGCCTGTTTTTGCTACCATCAACGCCGCCACCACCACCACCACCACCCCCTCACCCTCACCACAGATGTTTGTGTACATTGCGGCGCTGGCCTTGGCACATTCCTACGAAGACTTCCCCTACCTGGTGTACATCTCGGTCATCTCAGTGGCTCTTTCTGCCTTCTGCTACTCCCGTTGGTTGCTGAAGTAGGTGTCAGGCGCCTTTCAAGTAGGTGTCAGGCGCCTCCTCTACCGATATCTCTCTGATTTGTGCCAAAGCCGGGCTGCTGTGGCGGGGGGCGGGGGGTCATGTGTCACAACCAGGGACACGCCAGAAGAAATCATGGCCAGGACAGTCAAAGGTCTTCGCCGGGCGTGTTCAACGCGATGGTCCCCCGGCACCCCAGCCCCAGGGGTGTTGTGCATGTGTGATTCGCTCAACAGTGTCAAAAAAAACGGCCCGGCAGACCCCAATGCGATGGGGTGCTGTGCCGGGATGTGAATCGATTCGTTTTGGGTGGGGGTGGGGGGGCGGTGTGGTGGGAGGAGTACCCCCGACCCCCCCGCCGCCGCGCCAAACCCCCTGCTGCCCCCCAGTCGAGTAAATCAATGCCGTGTGATGTGTAATCTGTGTTTTTTTTCTTGGTTTGGCTTTACTTTCTTGTTGCCCCCCCACCCCCTCGTTTTTTCCCTCCCCCCGTTTCCCCCGCTGCACCGCGAGGGGGTAGGGGGGGGGGGTTTGGAACTGAGGCAGAAGAAAGCAACTAAACACACACAAAGACCCCCCCCCCCCTCACGCAACGTATTTTGTAAGAACTAAATCTGAATGAAGAGAGGAGGGAGGGCCCCTCGGGGAGGGGGAGGGGGTGGGGTGAGAACATCCCCATGCAGTTTTACTCCGAGAATACCCGCAGAGAAGTCCCCCCCTCACCCCCCCACACGCCAGGGGCGTAGATTTTTTACTGCAACAGGGCTCCGTCTGTCAGTGTCAAAAAGATAGTAGGCAGCGCTTGGGCAACACATTCAGCCTCCTCATCAGGCTGCGGGGTTGCTTGCTGGATTTGGCACACAAACAACAGCCTGATATTTTTTTTACTAGTTACGAGCGACGAAGCGTAGCGAAGTCGCGAAGTAACGAAGGAAATCGTACGACTGAAGCTTTGGATTAGCACCTCATGCCACTTCACAGGGCCTCAACACAGCCTTGAGACAGCAAGTGTGCGCTCAACAAAAAGTAGTCGGAACTGTTCTCCCACAGTTGCTGGACAGGGTGTCTATAATAAAGCGAAAGGAGTACGATTTTTGACACCGAGGGGGCCCTCGCTACCAGTCACAGCCAGTCACAGCTCGTCAGTCAGTGACGGGAAGTGGGCTGGAGCTCACTTTCTCTCACTCAGTCACATCTGGTAGCGAAGGCCCCCCCGAGAGAGAGAGAGAGTGTGTGTGTGTGTGTGTGGTCGCTATCAGGCCTGAAACCGGCTGGTTATTCAAGCAGCTCGCAGCATCTCGCATTGCGGGGTGTCGTGTGGACGGGCGGATGGCACCAGAGTGTAGATCACCCCTCACCTCTGTCACCCTCTCTCTGCGGCCACCGCTCTTGTTTCTATTGTTTTGCGTCTTGAACACAACCAGTCGGCTCTCTCCTTAGTGCGATCGCTGCCGTCACATCGCACACACCGCCGAAGACGACACGCACAGCGCGTGTGTTTTTGTGTGTGACACTGTGTGTGTGTGGAGGCAGCACTCGAGCTCGTTCGGTGCATCCTACACTAAACTAAAAAGATTACCGTGTGTGTGTGTGTGTTCCAGAAAAGCAGGCCTCCTGCGGCTCTTCCTGCCACCCCCTGCCCCTCAGGACTGACGCCAACCCTCACAGGTGGCGTCCTACGTCACCCTATCTGTCTCCCATCTCCGCCTCACCCCATCATGAAATCAATCAAAATGACCCGCCCTTTCTAGCTGTGGGTCGCCGGCGTTTTGTTGCAACCCTGCCTCGCTGCGCCTTCGTGGTGCAAAACACCTTTCTTTGGCCCGCTGAGGGGTGTGCGTGTGTATGTGTGTGTGCCAACAAAAATGAACCGATCGCCGGCAAGAAAACGGATTGGGGTAGTTTGTAGCTTTATGGGGATGGGGGGGTTTTTTTGCTTATAGTTTTCATTCAGGATTTGTACCCGCCGTTTCTTTGGTTCAGAATAGACCCCGTTTTAACAACAAAATGTCTCAGGGCGGCCCATCTAACGGTGGCGTGTGGCAGCGGAGAGACACCCAGAGCAGGCCAGCTGATCGGCGCGTTGTTCTGTTAACGTTCAGGCGCACGTGTGAGGGGTGGGCTTGTTTCTCTGCTTCTCCGCCCCGCTCTGCATTCCAGAGCAATGCCCACCCTCCTCTTCCCAGGCTTGTGCCCCGATCTAAAGAAGACTGTCCTGCTTGCTGTCAGTTGCCAAGTGTTTGTAAAGTGGCGTGTGCCCCGTTTATACGGCGACGGCATTTCTCTTCAGATATGGCGGAGGGCATTGGGGTGGAAGGGTCGTTTCGGTCTGTGCCAAAAAAAAAACTGGGGTCGTTCGCTATCCGGCAAGTTTTCGGAACAGGGGTGTTTTTTTTGGCGATGTTATTCCAAAGCAAATCACACTCGGAGGGAAACATCACCAAAAGAAAGCGCACCGTAGCGAAGACCCCCCCCCCCCCCCATGTGTCAGTTGCGAGACCTTAAATTTGTGAGGCTGCACTGCAGAACGAAACTTCCCCAGACTACCCAATTCGCAAAGAACGGCTCGGATCTGAAACCGAATCGCCCCCCACCCCCCCCGGAAACAACGAAACCCGCCGCGGGTCTGTGAGTCTGTGCCCCCGCCCCTGCCGTTGCTTCACATCACACGCTGTGCCAGGACCCTCGAGGTTTGTGCCGCCTATTCTGTGAAGGCCCGGCCTGCCTTTTTCCTCACCTCTCTCGGGTTGTTGGTGGGTGCGAAGGCCCGGTCGCACACAGGGCACAAAAGGCCCCCTCGCTCCCACCCCACCCCACCCCCCCCACTCCGCATCGGCTTCGCTGACTGCTGCTGGCGGTGCCGCTCCGTTTGGCCTCCGCGCCCTCCGAGCCCCTTTTCCATTCCGCTGCCCCGCGGCTGATGGAGTGAGAGAGGTGCTTCAGAGAGAGCGCTAAGGTGAAAGCGGGAGCCTCGGCCAGCCAAAGAACGATGCCCCCGCCCCTCTAAATCACCCTATACCCGGCCCGGAATAGGCTGATCTCTCTCAACACAATCGTCCGTCACATGTGGAAGTGCTGTGTTTTGTTGTAAGGCTGTTCAGGCTGTGTGTAGTCTGGCTGATTCATGGGGGGTGGGGGAGGTGGAGGTGTAGGTGCACGGTGGACCCCCACCCCCTGGAGCGGGGGTCTGGACCCCCCGATATCGGGAGTCTGCGCTGCCTATTTTCGGTGCCCATACGACCCCCGATAGCGGGGGGTCGGACCCTTGTCAGACCCCCGCTTTTCCAATATCCCAAAAGGGTCTACCCCGACGTGCGGGAGTCCACCGTGTGGCTGGCTGTTAGAAACAGCCCTGGTATTTATTCCGTTCCGTCTCTGCTCAGCTTTATTTTTGTAGCCCTCATTTTTTTTTTACTTTGGTGTATGACTTATGCTCCAACCAAAAAGGGTCTGTTACATTTATTCTCTTGGGGGATCATCGCTACCAGATGTGGCTGAGTGAGAAGAAGTGAAGGGACAGCCCCACTTCCCCTCACTGACTGACGAGCTGTGACTGGTAGCGAGGGTCCCCCTTGTGCAGGCGAGCCATGTGTTTTTGGGGCTGTCTTTTGTCCTTACTGGTGCATGTCGTGTGCCAGCAGTATCCCATTTCTCTTCTTGTTTGGTGTGCGTCTTGTCAGTGTGCCACATCCAGTGTGCTACTGTCATCTTTTGAGAATTGAGATGGGACGATGCGCAGCCCTCCCCCCCTGTCCTCCGCGTGAGAAAATCAACGCGTATCATTGTGGCACAAGCTTCCTTGTGTTGTGACTTTTCTGCCTGCTGCGGTGGTACGGATTGTACCCCGCCTGCAGCCGGCACCACAACAAGGCTTTTTTGCGCAAGCGAACAGCAGCCCGATGCTTGCAGTCCAGCACATTATGGTGAGAGGCGGAAAGTGCCACGTGTTTTCTTGTCCGTGCTCTTGTGCTCCTCACCTTGGAGAGGTGTTTTGTGTAGCGGGAGATGGGTCTCGCATCGAGCAAAAGAAGAAGGGCGCTCTTGCGGTGGGTCCGCACCATGCCATCCGACAGGAGGTAGGTTTCTTCAGGCTCCGCCACCTTACCTGGCAGCTAGGCAAGGCCGCTGGTGGAAAGCAGTGAGCCAAACCACGCATTGCCTTTTAGGGAGTCAGTGCAGACGGGGTGGGGTGGGGTGGTGTCGGTGGTAGCCGTATCTTCTCGGCTTCCGCCGTATGTCTTGGGGGGGGGGGGGGTGGGGGCTGGATTCTGTCTGGAAAACAAAAGGCATCTGCCAGGTTCTGGTGGGGAAAAATCTGAACATCTGCACCACAACCCCCCTCCCCCCCCCGGAGACTTACTTTTCCATTCACTCTCGACGATCTAACCCCCCGCCCTGATGTGTAGAGTTGCTGGTATGCGCACCCCCCACGCCCCCCCTCCCCCCAAAGCCACCACTCCCCCACACCCGTCCCGCGGTTCTCAGCATGTCTTTATCCCCCCCCCCCCCCCCTCCACTTCATTGTTCCTCTGCTGCAACCGACCTGCCTGTACGGTACCACGGTCCTGTGGCAGCACGTCTGCGGAGACGAGTCAGTCCTTGGTGTCGGACCCCCTGACGCCTCCAGGGATGAGCTGATACTACGCCTCGAGGAGTAACACACAGGAGTTCAGCCACGGCGTCACCAACGGCACAGGCTCTCATAGCTCGATAGAGGATGCCCGTCCTGGGAGGGCATGTCACCGGTAGTGGGGTAATACCGCCTGGGCGTGGAGGGGGTCCGGCTGGGTGGGTGGTGGGCTGGCTTACTTCGGTCCCAGTCACATCGCCTGAACTCGACCCACACGGCCCGTGCATCACACACCTCAGGCCTGCCCCTTCAGGGTGTTCTCCAACATTCCTTCACAGGCTTCCCACTTCGTACACACACGGAATATCACAATACAACAGTGCGACGCCGTGTTTTGTTGCGGTCAGAAAGGACAGGTTGACGCATTGCGCATTCTCATCATGGAAGGACAAGCCAATGTGAACAAGGCCGAGAACGACGGTACGACGCCGTGTTTTATTGCGGCTCAGAAAGGAGATGCTGCCGCATTGCGCATCCTCATCACGGAAGGACAAGCTGATGTGAACAAGGCCACGAACGACGGTGCGACGCCGTGTTACATTGCGGCTCAGAACGGACATGCTGACGCATTGCGCATCCTTCTCACAGAAGGAGCTGATGTGAACAAGGCCAAGAACGACGGGACGACGCCGTGTTTCGTTGCGGCTCAGGAAGGACATGCTGACGCATTGCGCATTCTCATCACTGAAGGACAAGCTGATGTTAACACGGCCAGGAACGACGGTGTGACGCCGTGTTGTGCTGCGGCTCAGAATGGACATGCTGACGCATTGCGCATCCTCATCACAGACGGACAAGCTGATGTGAACAGGGCTAAGAACAACGGTGCGACGCCGTGTTTTGCTGCGGCTTACAACGGACATGCTGACGCATTACGCATCCTCATCACGGAAGGACAAGCCAATGTGCACAAGGCCATGGCCGACGGTTTAACGCCGTGTTACATTGCGGCTCAGAAAGGACATGTTGACGCATTGCGCATCCTCATCACGGAAGGACAAGCTGATGTGAACAAGGCCAAGAAAGACGGTGCGACGCCGTGCCTAATTGCGGGTCAGAACGGACACGCTGACGCATTGCGCATCCTCATCACGGAAGGACAAGCTGATGTGGACAAGGCAATGAGCGAAGGTTGGACGCCGTGTTACATTACGGCTCAGAACGGACATGCTGACGCATTGCGCGTCCTCATCACGGAAGGACAAGCTGATGTGAACAAGGCCGAGAACAAGGGTGCGACGCCGTGTTTTGCTGCGGCTCAGAACGGACATGCTGACGCATTACGCATCCTCATCACGGAAGGACAAGCCGATGTTAACAACAAGGCACTGAAGAGCGGTGCGACGCCGTGCTTAATTGCGGCTCAGAACGGACATGCTGACGCATTGCGCATCCTCATCACGGAAGGACAAGCTGATGTGAACAAGGCCATGACCAGCGGTGCGACGCCGTGTTTCGTTGCGGCTCAGAGCGGACATGCTGACGCATTGCGCATTCTCATCACAGAAGGAGCTGATGTGAACAAGGCCCATATCAAGGGTGCGACGCCGTGTTACATTGCGGCTCAGAACGGACATGCTGACGCATTGCGCATCCTCATCACGGAAGGACAAGCTGATGTGAACAAGGCCATGAACAGCGGTGCGACGCCGTGTTTTGCTGCGGCTCGCAAAGGACATGCTGACGCATTGCGCATCCTCATCACAGAAGGAGCTGATGTGAACAAGGCCGGGTGCGACGGTACGACGCCGTGTTACATTGCGGCTCAAGAAGGACGCGCTGACGCATTGCGCATTCTCATCATGCAAGGACAAGCTGATGGTAACAAGGCCAGGGACGACGGTGCGACGCCGTATTATATTGCGGCTCAGAACGGACATGCTGACGCATTGCACGTCCTTATCATGGAAGGACAAGCTGATGTGAGTAAGGCCAGCAACGACGGTGCGACGCCGTGTTATAGTCATTGCGGCTCATAACGGACATGCTGACGCGTTGCGCATCCTCATCACGGAAGGACAAGCCGCAACCATCAGCCATCATCATCGCCTTCCCGCCCATTTTCCTTCACACTTTCTGAAGGGGTGTTCAGCTTGTGGTGAGTAGGTCACCGCCCTCTTGACCCTGGGTCCCACGTGGCCCTGTGACCTCGGAGGAAGAGTGGTTCAAGACCTAGGTTTCTGCGTCAGAAATCAGCTTCTGTCCAGTGATCCGGCGCTCTCTCATCTCCGCCTCTCTCCGTCGTGAAATCAGTCAAGTTGGCCCCTTTCTAGCTGCAACCCTGCCTCGCTGCGCGCCTTCGTGGTGCAAAACACTTTCTTTTTGCCTGATGAGGTGTGCGTGTGTATGAAAAATGAACCGATCGCCGGCAAGAACACGGATTGAGGTAGTTTGTATGTACAGTGGAGATGGCTGAGGGTGATCACATCACAGGCAGGTGTGCTTGGTGTGTTCCACACTCCAAAGAGTTACATGTGTGTGCGTGTTGTGTTGTAGCCCCCGCTCTGAACTGGTGTGGGTGTGCGGGTGCGTCTCCCGGCAGTCTCCATTGCAGAGAATCGGAGGCTGTGTCTGACAGGACAGACAGACAGACAGGTCGCGTGTTCACGGACAGACCACCCACCCCCACCGCGACCCACCAGCTTGTCTTAGAGTCAGAAGCCCCTCGTCGTAAAGTTGCCGCCTTTCCCAGCTCGGGTTGGTCTCCGTTGTTATTTGTAAGCATACTCGTGTGAGTGGAAAGCGACCCACCACAGCTGCAACTAAACGTGCTCTATACTAACCCCACCCTTCATCAGGCTCAGGGTGTGATTATCAGTTCAGGGTTTTGTGTGTAGAAGCGTCAACGCAACAAAGAAAAGGAAATTCATCAGAGCGGTTGTAGCTGTGAAGTGATATACGCAGGGCCTTCCACAAGGGGGCCCGCCGGGGTCCATGGACCCCCCCAATTTTTTTCGGCCGAAAACCCAAAGGGTCCCGGCGGGGTCCCTGGCAGGGGTACTTTTTGTCCCCCTCCTGGTAGGGGGCCCGGGGGGCAGGGCGTTCGCTACTGGGCGAAGTTGGGCCAACTTCGCCTAAATAAATAAATGTTCGGATTTACTTCGCCCCAACTTCGCCCAACAACTTCGCCCAAGGGGGCGAAGTTGGATAAAAAAATTCTGGGCTCGGCCCCCACCCCCCGAAGGGGGTGGGTGGTGAAAGAGCCCACGGGATCACGAGCCTCAGGGATGGGGAATGCTCGAAGAAAGAAGTGTCAGAAGGAGACCACAACTGCCTTCCCCAAAGTACGATGTATTGCTCCGCCCAGACCCCCCTGTGGCGTATGTCTGGTGCCCAAGTCCTTTCAAGTTGCATGAATCTATCCATCCGCAATGAACAGATGTTCACTACCGTGGCCTCCGGCGGCTGGGGGGCTCCGCCCCCCAGACCCCCCTGGCAGCCGAACTGTGTGGCACAGCGGTCCCTGCCGATCCACGCGTTTCGCTCATAAGCAAGGCTATTAGTGTCTTCGGAGGTACTAACAGCCTTGCCAGAAGTGCAGTGATCTGCCCTCTCAAGGAGAGGTAGCCAATGTGTACCTCCCGAGGGGGTGCGAAGCGCCCCCGAGGGGCGCCTCCCCGACGGATAAAAAAATTTGCACATAACACACCTGTGTGGTACGGGAAATGCTACGAGGAACGCGATGGACTCGGGACTGCTGCTGGCCTCTCTTGCTATGGTTTACTTATGTTTCGTGCTCCACCTGCTCCACCTCATTCTGCACTTCAGATGATCCACTTCACGTGGGTTACGGGGTTTGGGACAACGATGATATGTTGTGTCCGACGACAAGGTAAGGTAAGCTAATCGAGGTACACCAAACCGGAGTTGTCAAATCAAAAAAGACACACCGCCCGAGAGGCAATTGGTGTGACACAACAGCGATGACACAATCACTCTGCCCGAGGGGGCGCGTTTTTAGCGACCGAGACCTCCTCTCCTGACTGAGGGACACACGATCTGACCGTCCGAGAGACGCAGCATTCTACCCTGCCCGAGGGGCACCCACTCTCCTGACCGAGAGACACGCAGTCTTGCCCGAGGGGCACCTGGTTTCCTGACCGAGACAATATTCTGCCCGAGGGGCACTCACTCTCCCGACCGAGAGACACGCAGTTTTGCCCGAGGGGCACCTGTTCTCCTGACCGAGACAATATTCTGCCCGAGGGGCACCCACTCTCCCGACCGAGAGACGCAGCATCTCGCCCGAGGGGCACCTGTTCTCCTGACCGAGACAAAAATTTTGCCCGAGGGGCACCCACTCTCCCGACCGAGAGACACGCAGTCTTGCCCGAGGGGCACCTGTTCTCCTGACCGAGACAATATTCTGCCCGAGGGGCACTCACTCTCCCGATCGAGAGACACGCAGTTTTGCCCGAGGGGCACCTGTTCTCCTGACCGAGACAATATTCTGCCCGAGGGGCACCCACTCTCCCGACCGAGAGACGCAGCATCTCGCCCGAGGGGCACCTGTTCTCCTGACCGAGACAAAAATTTTGCCCGAGGGGCACCCACTCTCCCGACCGAGAGACACGCAGTCTTGCCCGAGGGGCACCTGTTCTCCTGACCGAGACAATATTCTGCCCGAGGGGCATCCACTCTCCCGACCGAGAGACGCAGCATCTCGCCCGAGGGGCACCTGTTCTCCTGACCGAGACAATATTCTGCCCGAGGGGCACTCACTCTCCCGACCGAGAGACACGCAGTTTTGCCCGAGGGGCACCCGTTATCCTGACCGAGACAAAACTATGCCCGAGGGGCACCCACTCTCCCGACCGAGAGACGCAGCATCTCGCCCGAGGGGCACCTGTTCTCCTGACCGAGACAAAAATTTTGCCCGAGGGGCACCCGCTCTCCCGACCGAGAGATACACAATCTTGCCCGAGGGGCACCAAATCCCGACCGAGAAGACGACCCTCACACCATGCTCGTGTCAGGTCTCAAGAGGGCCGAAGCCGCGGTTGAGGACAACAACACCCCCACGCACTGGTTCTAATAAATGACGGCGAGGTGCACGGGGGGATCAGCACGAAGGAGGGGCGCAAAAAGATGGGGATGATGACGCCGTGGTGTTCAAGGTGGTCCTCCGCCGCTTATGAACGTGACAGCGGGACAGCGCTGCGCCCGTGGCCGCAGCGGATTGAGGACATTCCCATCAGCCATCGAGACTATCACCGCGCCTCGCCGAAAACCTGCTTCACGCTTGATCGCGCTCAAGGTTTCCAAACGCATACTTCAGCTGGAGGTTCCGTCACAGAGGCGCTGACAAAGGCGGGACCAAGAGCAACAGTCGGGTGCTGATAAATGGGTCGATACTGATGCAGCAAAGTGACGTCAGTGATATCCAACTCCTACTTTCCTGACCGAGACACGATCTTGCCGAGGAGCATCGGACCGAGACACCCACTTCTGCCTGAGGGGCACCTAGCCGAGACGCATTTTTCCTGCCCGAGGGGCATCTCGCCGAGACATTACCTGCCTGAGGGGCACCTGGCCACGACATACCTACAGCTTACGCTTGCGGGGCACCCTGCCTGAGGAGCACCTGGCCAAGACATACATTTCCGCCTACGAGGCACCCTGCCCGAGGGGCACCTGGTCAAGACACACACTTCCGCCTACGGGGCACCCTGCCCGAGGGGCACCTGGCCAAGACATACACTTCCGCCTACGAGGCACCCTGCCCGAGGGGCACCTGGCCAAGACAGACACTTCCGCCTACGAGGCACCCTGCCCGAGGGGCACCTGGCCAAGACATACACTTCCGCCTACGAGGCACCCTGCCCGAGGGGCACCTGGCCAAGACATACACTTCCGCCTACGAGGCACCCTGCCCGAGGGGCACCTGGTCAAGACATACATTTCCGCCTACGGGGCACCCTGCCTGAGGGGCATCTGGCCGCGACATACACTTCCGCCTACGGGGCACCCTGCCTGAGGGGCACCTGGCCAAGACGCACATTCATGCCCGAGGGACACCGGGCCGAGACATTACATTCCCTGCCTGAGGGACACCTGGCCGAGACACATTCCTGCCGAGGGGCACTCACTCCCGACCGCGAGACGCAGGATTTTGCCTGAGGGGCACCTCCTCTCCTGACCGAGACACAACCCCGCCCAGCACAGTGCCGAGGGGCATTTACGCTTTCGACTGGAATACCGAGCCTGACCCGGGGAGACACAATCGTGCCACAATCGTGAGGGGCATACTCTCTTGATTGAGAAATACACCTTTTTTGCCCGAGCGACGGCACCTGAAGGCGGAAGGGTGGCCTGTCACACACAGCCTGCCAGATCCAGCTCGAGCACGGTGACGCGACGTGAGCTTTCCGAGGGCGACAGTTTTCGTGTACCAATGCAACGCCCCCGGACACGCCCCTGAGAAGCCGGCACGTCTGTCGTGCCCAGCTTATCTGCGCGAATGCCGACTACGCGCACCCCGGCGTCAAGCGGATGCCCGCACACGCCCCAAGCGGGGCATACTCCGTCGAAGCATAGTCTCCCTGCCGGGGGACACACATTCAAGCCTGCATTATTCACAGGGGTCAGGGGGAGTTCCGGGCGTCTGTGGCCCGGTGTTGAGACGTACGACCTCACAGTTCCATGCAGGGAAGGGGAGCTGCTGACTGGACACCTGCGAGGTGCCGTGGGACATACACAGAGATCAGGTATCCAACACAGCCGAGACGCTCTCCCAAGCTGCACTGCTCGGGGAGCAAAAGAAGCAGCGACTGAGAGACGCGTCCGCATCGCCTGTGTCAGCGGTGCCGCCGCTGAGGGGGTCCACCGAAACCGCAGCCATGGCAGCGGGCCGAGATCATTCCACAAGGTTGGGGGGCAGTCAGCCAGTCTTCCCGAGTACCCAGCAGCCTACTCGACAAGCCCGAACAGCGACTGCAGCGTGCGACAAGCTCCGGTCCGCGGGGACTCACCTCTCTCATTAAGAAGGCGACTCCGAGAATCCTTCTGGCATGCCCACACCTCCAGGGCCTCGAATTTCCTCACGCACCGGGAAATACGCCCTCCACACTGAGTCCGGGCGTTACCACTGAATCGACGCCACGTGGGGCCACAGGGCCTCCGTTTGATGCGCTGTCTACGAGGCGGGCGATGGGGCAGGTACAGTGGGGATCAGCCCAGTGGGAAGGGGGCCGCAGGAACGTGTTGTCCACCGCTCGAGCGGAGTTCAGGAGACGACAGTGCGCGCGATCGCCCTCTTTCACCCAGAAGGGCCGGCACCTCTCACACCTACCCCTGGGCACTCCATGCAGCGTCTCCAGTGCGCCATGAAGAGGCGCGTTGGGCTTCACCCCGCAACTCGCTCGCAGCCAGCGAAGACCGGAGAGGACACAGAGAGCCACAGAGCGATCGAGATCACGCCGGAAAGCACCGGGTGTTGGCCGGGCTCCCGAAGGGCGAGAGTTTAAGACGGCCGGACAGTAGACTGCTGCGGAGGAGCTGGGAGGCGAGTTTCAGACTGTGATTTCTCGATCCGCCGAGCCCTGTCCCCAGGCGAGAGCTGCCGGGTCATGGTGGCTGAATATGCACGAGCGTCGCGGTGGTGGTGCTGGGAGCGCACCAGAGGACTGTCACGCTGAGGGGCTGGGCATGGCCACTGACTACCTGGATACGGCCGTCTCAGTGCATCGCCCGGGGTGCAAAACGACATCGAGGATGTCAGGAAGAAGGGTCATGTGGGCACACACCAATATGTCGGAGACGTGAAGAAGCCTCGAGGGGAAGGGTTCCCCAGGGGATGGAGGATCCTGAAGAGGTACAGGGTGAGGATTCAAATACCCGGAGTGGGAAACGCACCAGACGTCGGGGGTCAGCCAAGAGCGGGTGGTTGCAGCACAGGCGGGGCTGTGTGCAACCTTTGCCCCCTTAGTTTCGCCGGGTTGAGACGCATCAACTCTCTCGCCGGGTGCGGCAACTGGAGAGACAGGCATGTTGTCGATAGGGCACACCAAGGATCACGAGGCTGACCACACGACGGCGGCACACGGCCGAGGCAGGCGGATCCCCTCAGCGAGTGAGGTTCGATCGTTTTCCGTACAAGGTGCTCGTGACAACGTAGAAAGCGGTACATTACCATCGGAGGGATGCATACGATGGGCGACGGAGCCTGATCACTTCAATAGTAGACCGTTCGCGCGGCGTCCCTAAGTCCTTGGGTCCTAAGGGTCCTGGGTGGAAGCGTCCAATGCAACACTCACAGCATAGAGGCCAAGTGTTTCTCGTAGTATTTTGCACATAACACACCTGTGTGGTACGGGAAATGCTACGAGGAACGCGATGGACTCGGGACTGCTGCTGGCCTCTCTTGCTATGGTTTACTTATGTTTCGTGCTCCACCTGCTCCACCTCATTCTGCACTTCAGATGATCCACTTCACGTGGGTTACGGGGTTTGGGACAACGATGATATGTTGTGTCCGACGACAAGGTAAGGTAAGCTAATCGAGGTACACCAAACCGGAGTTGTCAAATCAAAAAAAAATATGGGGGGGGGGGGGGTTTTCAAAGTGCAAGAGGTGGAGCCCGTTCAACAGGTGGAAGCGTCCAATGCAACACTCACAGCATAGAGGCCAAGTGTTTCTCGTAGTATTTTCCCGAATTCCCAAAACCCAAAATAAAACTTCGCCCACCCCACACGGGATCGGTGGGCGATAGCGAACGCCCTGCCGGGGGGTGGCAAAAAAATGGAGGGGGTTGTCCATGTTCACTGGCTGGATTGCGGAATCACTCCTCGGGCCTCCACTGAAGCACATGGGCAACCCTGCGAAGCTGCAGCTCAAGAGTGGTGGCATCATGCACACCAAGGAGGCGCGACCTGGTCCGATTCATCCGCTGCGGTGCGTGTGGATTTCTCCCTCTCTGTGAGCACCATCCACCACAAGGGGAACGAGTGGGGGTGAATCGATGACGTCTGGAGACGTGCTGGACTGCCTGAAGAAAGTTCATGGACGACGAAGTCCTCACTGGTGTGAGAATGAGCTACTGTCTGAGTGCTAGTGCAGCCACTATCGAGCGCAGCTCGTACCAACTGGGTAAGGAGGGGGGGGATTTTTTTGGGGCGATTTTTCCCAAGGGGCCCAGCCAAAGGGCCCGGACCCCCCCGCCAGATTATCTGCGATTCCTGTGGAAGGCCCTGAATATACGGAACCTTTCTAATTTCTGGAGACCTCAGCCTCAACTGCGATGAGAGAGCCCGAGCTCAAGGGGGGGAGCAGATTGCCACCCCGTCTGACGTGTGGTGCCACCTGCCTCACAGGGCCCAAAATTATTGAGGAGGCCAGGTGGCCCGCCGGGATGGCTTCGAACACCCTCTCGGAATCTTCGCTAAAAAAATCTAAAAGCAGAAATGCTGCTGTCCGCTGTATCCCTATTCGTGTGGATCGCCACCCACCTTTTTTGGGCCATCGATAGTCTGGCCTGAAGCTTGATGTTTGGGTATCTTATCCATGAGTGGGGCTGTGTGCCGTGGGGCACAATGCGCACAGGCTTCGGGCCGTGAGCCGTCCCAAGATTTTGTGGCGCTGCTGTATGATGTATGTAGAGTACCCTCCATTCTGTGGGAAGGTGACCGCTCGAACCATCAGGTCCATGCCGATGTGCCACAGGCTTGCGTTTGCAGTGTATGTGGAGGGGGGTGAATTATTGGTTCCAAGTGCCCTTCCTGGCCACTTTGTGCCACATAGTCATGCATTACACACACCGGATTCGATTGGCCGGTCCTTCGTATCGAGTAGCACACCAAACGCGGCTGCTCGGTGTGCTCGGTGCGCTGTACACTATTATAATCAAGACACATGTGCGTGTGTGTGTTAATCTCACCAGAAGAAGAGCAGAGACATGCTCGGGGCGCGGTTTCCCACACCCCACCCCAAATGAAAACGATTCGTTGAGTGACAGGGCCTTCCGGCCCACACACGCTCCCCACACACCCCATCCCCACCCTCCCCCAATGGGCGGGAGCCAGGGCAAGGATGCCTTCAAACCCGCAACTCTGCAGCAGAAGAGCCGCGAGCTGTTCCTCGACGAGGAGGACATCGTGCGGTGCTACGCGCTGTTCCACGCTGCCTGCCGTGGGAGCACGGTGGCAGAGGTGCGGGATGCGGTTGGGCTCTGGTCGAAATCGGGGCGGGACAGCTGCACCGACCTGCCCAGCGAGCGCACGGAGTTCGACCCGAGGATATGGATCGGGTCGCGGGACGGGAGCCCCCTTCTGCGCGCTGAACAGTTCCTCTCCATGCCTGCGCTTCAGGCCAACCTCTTTGCCCCACGCATATTCGCGTGCTTCTCCGACACGGGCGGGATGTCCTTCGAGACATTCGCCCTCCTGACCTCCGCCTTCACACGCCGCGCCCCGTTTGAGCTGAAACACGCCGTTGCCTTCCGCCTCTTCGACTTCGACAGCGACGGCGTGATCTCCCGCACCGACGTCACAACCCTCATCCGGCTATTCCAAGGCACAACCTCACTCTGGGGCTGTGCAGCCTCCCCCACCCCAGCCCCTGCGGAGGGACAAGGCAAGGGCGACACTGCCGACCTCCTCGCTCCCTGGAATGGGCCCCCTCCGCAGTGCGCCGTGGTGCTGACGCCCAATGCCCCGCCTGTGCTGTCGCTGCAAGCGGAGAAGGCTGTAGCAGCCGAGGGTGGTGATGACAGCGAGGCAGGTGATCTACAGGACCCGCCCCTGTCCCCAGTGGGTCCGGCAGGGGCGGAGGTTGGGCGTGGTGGTGGTGGTGGTGGCAGGCTCGGGGGCGGCAGGGTTGCCGCCGTGGCGTTGGCGGAGAGGATATTCGGCTCGCTGAACATCGACGAGAGCGACGAGCTGTCCGAAACGGATTTCGAGAGGGTTTTGAGGCAGATACCCGACTTTGCGATGAAGTTTTCCATCGATATTCTCAGCCAGAGGTGAGCGAGGCGGCGGGGGGAGGAGGAAGGGAAGGGAGGGGGCTGTGCTGGCAACAGACGTCGTGCCACTCTCTAACCAAACGCGACAGACAGCGGGGTGGGGGGTGGGGGTGGGGCGGGAGTGGGGGGGTTTTCTTCTGGCCAAGACAGGAGGTATCAGCGGTGCGACCCGCACCCCAGCAACAAGGTTTGCGTGTGCTGTGTAGGGGGCGGTGCCAGAACCTTCTGGGAGGAGGCGGGGGGTTTGCATGCATGCAGCTCAGAGATCGCTCCACCCCACCAGCCCCCCGCCCCCCCCCCTTTTGTGGCTTCTGTTTGGATCCTTTCGCTCTCTGTTTCGACACGATATGGCTGCGGCAAAGTGTAACCCACGGGTTGTTGGGCCGCACCGTGCAGTCACATCCTCCGAGGACCAGCCCCTGAACCTCAACCAGACCCACATTTCCAGACGTTCTTCAGGCCTTCCCCTTCAGGGCGTTCTCCAGCTTCCCTTCACAGGCGTCTCACTTCGCACACACGGACAGACTGACGCATTGCACATTCTCATCATGGAAGGACAAGCCGACGTGAACAAGGCCGAGAACGACGGTACGACGCCGTGTTATATTGCGGCTCAGAAAGGAGATGCTGACGCATTGCACGTCCTCATCACGGAAGGACAAGCTGATGTTAACACGGCCAATAACAACGGTGCGACGCCGTGTTATGTTGCGGCTCAGAACGGACATGCTGACGCCTTGCGCATCCTCATCACGGAAGGACAAGCTCATGTGAACAAGGCCAGGAAAGACGGTGCGACGCCGTGTTTCATTGCGGCTGACAACGGACATGCTGACGCATTGCGCATTCTCATCACGGAAGGAAAAGCTGATGTGAACAAGGCCAAGCACAATGGTGCAACGCCGTGTAAATTTGCGGCTCAGAACGGACATGCTGACGCATTGCGCATCCTCATCACGGAAGGACAAGCTGATGTGAACAAGGCCAAGAACAACGGTGCAACGCCGTGTTTTGCTGCGGCTCGGAAGGGACATGCTGACGTATTGCGCATCCTCATCACGGAAGGACAAGCTGACGTGAACAAGGCCAAGAACGGCGGGACGACGCCGTGTTTTGCTGCGGCTCGGAAGGGACAGGCTGACGCATTGCGCATCCTCATCACGGAAGGACAAGCTGATGTGAACAAGGCCAAGGACAGCGGTGCGACGCCGTGCTTTATTGCGGGTGAGAACGGACATGCTGACGCATTGCGCATCCTCATCGCGGAAGGACAAGCTGATGTGAACAAGGCCAAGAACGGCGGGACGACGCCGTGTTTCATTGCGGCTCAGAACGGACATGCTGACGCATTGCGCATTCTCATCACGGAAGGACAAGCTGATGTGAACAAGGCCGAGAACGACGGGACGACGCCGTGTTTTATTGCGGCTGAGGGCGGACATGCTGACGCATTGCGCATCCTCATCACGGAAGGACAAGCTGATGTGGACAAGGATATGAGCGACGGTGAGACGCCGTGTTATATTGCGGCTCGGAACGGACATGCTGACGCATTGCGCATCCTCATCACGGAAGGACAAGCTGATGTGAATAAGGCCAAGAACGGCGGGACGACGCCGTGTTTTGCTGCGGCTCGGAAGGGACATGCTGACGCCTTGCGCATCCTCATCACGGAAGGACAAGCTGATGTGAACAAGGCCAAGAACGGCGGGACGACGCCGTGTTTCGTTGCGGCTCAGAACGGACATGCTGACGCATTGCGCATTCTCATTACGGAAGGACAAGCTGATGTGAACAAGGCCGAGAGCGACGGTGGGACGCCGTGTTTTATTGCGGCTGAGGGCGGACATGCTGACGCATTGCGCATCCTCATCACGGAAGGACAAGCTGATGTTAACAAGGCCATGAACAGCGGTGGGACACCGTGTTTTGCTGCGGCTCGCAAAGGACATGCTGACGCATTGCGCATCCTCATCACAGAAGGAGCTGATGTGAACAAGGCCAAGAACGTCGGGACGACGCCGTGTTTGATTGCGGCTCAGAACGGACATGCTGACGCAATGCGCATCCTCATCATGGAAGGACAAGCTGATGTGAACAAGGCCATGAACAACGGTGCGACACCGTGTTATGCTGCGGCTCGCAAAGGACATGCTGACGCATTGCGCATCCTCATCACAGAAGGAGCTGATGTGAACCCGGCCGGGTGCGACGGTGCGACGCCGTGTTATGGTGCGGCGCAAGAAGGACATGCTGACGCATTGCGCATTCTCATCACGGAAGGACAAGCTGATGTGAACAAGGCCAAGAACAACGGTGAGACGCCGTGTTACATTGCGGCTCAGAACGGACATGCTGACGCATTGCGCATCCTCAACACGGAAGGACAAGCCGCAACCATCATCCATCATCAGCATCCTGACTCAGTGCGATGACACGCTCCAGCGAGCGGGCTCCACCCCCACCAGTGGCTGAAGCCGGTGATGGAATCGCCTTCCCGCCCATTTTCCTTCACACTTTCTGAAGGGGTGTTCAGCTTGTGGTCAGCATGTCACCGCCCTCTTCTTCTGACGCATTGCGCATCCTCATCACGGAAGGACAAGCTGACGTTAATAAGGCCATGGACGACGGTGCGACGCCGTGTTACATTGCGGCTGAGAACGGACATGCTGACGCATTGCGCATCCTCATCACGGAAGGACAAGCTGACGTGAACAAGGCCATGGACGACGGTGCGAGGCCGTGTTATATTGCGGCTCAGAACGGACATGCTGACGCATTGCGCATCGTCATCGCGGAAGGACAGGCTGATGTTAACAAGGCCGTGGACGACGGTGAGACGCCGTGTTATATTGCGGCTCAGAACGGACATGCTGACGCATTGCGCATCCTCATCACGGAAGGACAAGCTGATGTTAACGAGGCCGTGAACGACGGTGCGACGCCGTGTTTTATTGCCGCTGAAAACGGACATGCTGAAGCATTGCGCATCCTCATCACGGAAGGACAAGCTGATGTGAACAAGGCGAGGAAAGACGGTGCGACGCCGTGCTTCATTGCGGCTCAGAAAGGACATGCTGACGCGCTTCGGATCCTCTTCATGGAGGGACGAGCAGAAGGGGAAGAACAACAGCGTGGCGCTGTGTTCTGGAGCAGCTCATCATAGAGATGCTGGCGCATCCTCAACATGGAAGGGCAAGCCGCAACCATCATCAATCATTAGAATCCTGACTCAGTGCGAGACGTGTTCCAGCGAGCGGGCTGCACCCTCCACCAGTGGCTGAAGCGGGGAATAGAATCGCCTTAGCTTCCATTTTCCTCCACACTTTCTGAAGGGGTCTTCAGCAAGTGGAGAGCGGGTCACCGCCCTCCTGACCCTGTGTCCCACGTGGCCCTGTGACCTCGGAGGAAGAATGGGCCAAGACCTAGGTTTCTGCGTCAGAAATCAGCTTCTGACCAGTGATCCGGCGCTCTCTCATCTCCGCCTCTCTCCGTCGTGAAGTCAGTCAACTTTCTAGCTGCAACCCGGCCTCGCTGCGCCTGTGTGGTGCAAAACACTTTCTTTTTGCCTGATGAGGTGTGCGTGTGTATGAAAAATGAACCGATCGCCGGCAAGAAAACGGATTGAGGTAGTTTGTATGTCCAGCCACCTGATTTTGCCCGAAACCAATCTCCGAAAATCTCCAGTTTACCACCACCAAACACCACCCAACTCCACCAAACTCCACCAAACTCCACCAAACTCCACCAAACCCCGCCAAACTCCACCAAACTCCACCAAACTCGGGCCAAAATCAGCTACGAAATGGAGGTCACTACAATACTCCCAGCCCCAGGAAGGGTAAGATGAGCCTGTGGGGTTGGTCAGGGACTGGTTTTCGTCTTGGGAAGGGTCCCGTTGGGAAGAATATCCGATTTGCTTGACCGCACGACGCCGTTGGGTGAAGGAGAAGTCGTACGGTACACTTCCTGTTCCTGGACAGACCGGGGTTCGATCCGTACTACAGGCCAACTGCCCCCCTAAAACAGGGAGGAAGATATCACTTGCACACCCGGACATTACTTGCACTGCGTGCAAGTCAGGGACCTGGAGTGCAAGTACATAGTGTCACACAGGCAATGCGAATCGCATTCTCGCATGCGAGAATGGGTAGACAGGTAGGTCAATGAAACCGTCTCCTCTTCACTATATTCGACTCGCACGCAGCATCACACATTCAATTCTCCAAGTAGTCTGCCTGAAGGCAGCTGGAGGCAGTTTGGGTGGTGTAGCCGTCACGCGACGTGTTCAAGTCTGTTCACATATTGACACGGAGGTGGTTCTCACAGGGTATTTTGAGGGTTTCTCCCCTCGACGGGGGGCCAGGGGTGCAATTTTTACTGTTTTCCACGAAGATGTTGTCGGGAGGAGTTCAAGGCCTGATCCTGAGTGCGGCACACCTTGTTGCCGACACCCCTTTGGCCTTCTGGAAGAAAGCCAAGGCAGCCCTCCTCCCCACCTTTGGCCGTACGTGGTGGAGTGTCTGCAGACCTGGCTGAGTATGACGAACGTGGACTGCATCTTCAGCATCGCCACCGCGGAGAAGAAAGACGAGCACGTGTATCGCCAGATGAGTACACCGTCAAGTTGTGCCTGAGGCAGGCAGGTGGTGTGCTGGGGTTTACGGGTGGTGGGTACCCCCGAGAATGCGACTCGCATTGCCTGTGTGCCGTGTGTGGGAGTCGCGAGATGGCCGCCCGTAGTCCGGCTCAAATTTCAGCGGCCGGACAGGATTTCCAGCCATTTTGGGTGAGGCCATCCCTTCCCAAAGTCTCATGAAGCTGAATGGCTGAAGTACCTCGCTGTGCCCAGTTCCCCTGCTGCAGCCAGGTAGCGGGCTGCCTCCTTGTCGCGGTGCAGCAACAGTTCGTTGGTGGCGGTGAGGGGGTGCCGGCTTGGGCCGTGGCGAAAGAGATGCTTCAGGGAGACCCTCGATGGGGCGTGGCCCGGTGCTGCAGCCAGGGTACACGTACTGGTCTGTGTCCGGCTGCTGTGGTCATCGACAAGGCTGTGTGGTCTGTCCGAAGGAGGTGGATGGTGGTCTCCCTCAGGTGGATCATCTGTGGATAAGGCCTTCGCGTCTCTCCGATCCTGCATGGGCTCAGGTCTCCAGATGATCATCACCCCTTGCCTTGTTGTAGGTCGGTGGGATGGTGCCCGAGCTCCGCCTTGTAGCTGGCGCAGCGGAGTCGTGCAGGTCAGGCAGGCTCCTTGAGGCCTCCGAGGTGATGTGCGCGCCCCACCCCGTGGTTCCTTGTAGAGTCGCAGACAGGTCCGTGCGCACGGTGGGAACGTTCGTATCGCCCGTTCCGTGCCAGGTCCTGGAGAATACCTTTGGTTGAGTATTGACGCTCTCGGGTTCAAACCCCATTCAAGGTCCTTCGCTACGTCATCACTGGTCGTCAGTCAGAGGGGAAGAACGGCGTCCCTTACTTTTTTCACTGCTCACAGGAGCGAAGGCCAAGTCCAACATAAGTAGTAGCCTTGAAGAGAAGGCTCCTGATATCTCCAAGCATTGCGCCGAAGACCACACTGCCCACCAGGTTCTTCCCCGTCAGTCGAACAGTCTTGTTCATGTTCTGGGCAGGGTGCTCTGCCTCGGTCACCCCGAAGCCTGCTTCAACTAGGCTAGCCCAACATCTTCCCTCATTGTTCTCACAGGGGTGTCCTCAGTATCTGGGTCCCTACGGCAAGGCAGCGTACCAGGCTTTGCGAACCCGAAACAGGCTGTCCTGGTGGTTGCATACCGCCGCAAGCATGACCCTGTTGCTGCGTAGTCATGGTTTCCGTGAAGTGGGTCTATACGAGTCCGAATGGTCCGGCGGGCGTAACACTTCGAGGAGCCTTGTTGTTCCGAGGGTGGCGACAGGGTGTAAGTCACGAGGGGAAGGGCATGTGGAACGGCCACTGCCCAGTCCCCAGCGCCCTCCGCCCCATAGGACATTCGATTTTTTGCAGGGAACCACCACACAACACCGCACAACACCACCGAACGCCACCAAACTCCACCCAACTCCACCAAACTCCTCCAAACTCCACCAAACTCCGTCAAACTCCACCAAACTCGGGTCAAAATCAGGTGGGTCCAGTGGAGATGGCGGGTGATCACATCACAGGCAGGTGTGCTTGGTGTGTTCCACACTCCAAAGAGTTACATGTGTGTGCGTGTTGTGTTGTAGCCCCCGCTCTGAACTGGTGTGGGTGTGCGGGTGCGTCTCCCCGCAGTCTCCATTGCAGAGAATCGGAAGCTGTATCTGACAGGACAGACAGACAGACAGGTCGCGTGTTCACGGACAGACCACCCACCCCCACCGCGACCCACCAGCTTGTATTAGAGTCAGAAGCCCCTCGTCGTAAAGTTGCCGCCATTCCCAGCTCGGGTTGGTCTCCGTTGTTATTTGTAAGCACACTCGTGTGAATGGAAAGCGACCCACCACAGCTGCAACTAAACGTGCTCTATACACTAACCCCACCCTTCATCAGGCTCAGGGTGTGATTATCAGTTCAAGTTTTTAAGCGTCAACGCAACGAAGAAAGGCAGAGAGCCTCCCCAAGGGGGGGAGCAGATTGCCACCCCGTCTGACGTGTGGTGCCATCTGCCTCACAGGGCCCAAAGATATTGGATGTCAGGTGGCCCGTCGGGATGGCTTAGAACACCCTCTCGGAACCTTCGCCAAAAAAATCTACAAGCAGAAATGCTGCTGTCCGCCGTATCCCTATTCGTGTGGATCGCCACCCTCTTTGGGCCATCGATAGTCTAGCCTGAAGCTTGATGTTTGGGTACCTTATCCATGAGTGAGGCTGTGTGCCGTGGGGCACAATGCGCACAGGCTTCGGGCCGTGAGCCGTCCCAAGATCATCCCCCGCACCCCCTTTTGTGTACTGTGCTCCGAGCTCTTTCTCTCTCTCTGACACCACCCCTCCACGCCAGGACAACCTGCGGCATCCGTTAATATGACGCAGGACGAGGAGTCGCCACCTGCGGCAGCCGTTGCCGCACAGGACCCTGCTGTGCCCGCCCCCTCTGCGGAGGTGGAGGGTTCCCCCGACAGGGAGTCTTCCCCGCCAGAGCAGCCCGCCACGGAAGACAACAACTCCGGCGACGACGACGATGACAACTATGAGATTGGGGGGTGGTTCGGGAAGTTCAACCAGATGATCTTCCGCCTCTGCGTGGTCAGCTTCTTCGTGACGGGCATCGGCACGGGCGCCGTCACCGGCACCCTCACAGCCCTGGAGGATGAGTTCGGCATCAGCACCACCGTGCTTGGTGTCATCGTCGTGATGTACGATGTGAGCTACGTCGTCACCTCCATCCCCGTAGCACACTTCCTCCACGGGCACATCCCGAAGGCCATTGGCGTAGGGATGCTGCTCTTCGCAGGTGCCGCCGTGCTGTATGGCTTCAGCACTGATGTGGGTGTGTTTATCCCTGCACAGCTCATCATGGGCATGGGTGCCACACCCGTCTACGTCATGGGGTTTGTCCACGTCGATGACAACACTGTGAAGAAGCACAAGTCAGCCAAACACTACGGAAAGGTGCTCGCTGCCACACCCGTGGGGGTGGTGGCGGGTCTCCTGCTGACGGGGTTCTTCCTGAAGGACTGCGACAGCGACGACGATGACTACTGCGGGTCCGGGCTGGGGAACCTGACTGGGAATGCCACCATGTCGCCCGAGCCGCAGGACTGCTCGAAGTGGCCCTACGCATTCTGGATCATGGCGGGCGCGGTTGTTCCCTTTGCAATCTGGTTCTTCTTCTCCAAGGCGAAGTACATCAAGGACAAGCCAAAGAGGAAGGTCGCCAACAACGCGCCTGACTCCGACCGTCAGGAGCAGACCAGGGTCAACCCCGCACACCCTGCTGAGGGATCCGGGCTGGTCGTGGCGCTGAAGTTCCTCCTGACACACAGGGAGCTGGTGATCCTCATGCTGTCGCAGGGGTGCACAGGGTTCGTCGGGTCGTCGCTCATTGCTTTTTCCCCGAGGTTCTTCGAGCGGCAGCTGTGCGAGTCAAAGGGGACAGCGAACATGCTTGCGGCGGTGTTCGTCCCGCTTGTCTGCTTCGCCTTCTACCTCGGCGGGAAGCTGGTCGAGAAGTTCCGCCTGACCATCAAGCAGCAGTGGCTCGTCATCGCTGTGGTGCACTTCATCGCCCTCCCCTTCTTCCTCGGATACTACGCTGAGAAGACGTGGCTCTTCATGTGCCTTGTTTCCGTCCCCATCTTCGGCCTGTTCCTCCCCAACACCACCTCGCTGAATATCGCAAAGGCTGTGGTTCCTGAGCACCTCCGTGCCCACTCCATGGCGATGATGAACATCGCCATCCGCACACTCGGCGCTATCCCTGGCCCCATCGTGCTGGGGGCACTTCTCGACAGCGACAGTATTTCTGACCGCGGTGCCTATGTCCTCGTCGCGACGGTCTGGACTGGTCTCGGCGGGATTCTCGCGGTCATCGGGTACCTGCTCACATCCAGTGATCTCGAGCTTGCAGAGTCGGAGACGTCGACAGTGGATCCTGTGCACCTGACACCTGCTCCAGGGGTGCACACCATGTGAGAGTCAGTGGGCCAATCTCTGCCAAGAGGTTGAGACAGCGAAGAGGGGGTGTTCGTCTGAGTGTTGCAGGTGTCAGATCATTAAGGGAGACAGGGAAGGGCGATGTGTGGAGCGGAGTGGTGCAACCCGTGCCGAAGCAAGCGCGGGGGGGGGGGGGGGGGGCACCTCTTGACCTCGGTGGTAAACACATGATATAGCGCCGGGAGGGTGGGGGAGGCAGGGGGGGGGGGGGAGGATTGCAACAGCAAATGGTGGCACACACAGACACCCCTCTCCGTCCCTCCCCCACCTGTTCCTTTTCTGCGGGTGGGGGGGGGGGGGGGTGTGGGGACCGGGGGGGAGGCTACAACGCTTTGCGGATCTGTATATTGTGTCGATCCAACCACCACTCCCCCCCCCCCCCCCTCCCCTGTCTACAAAAAGGAGCTGGGGTGTGTCCCTGCAAGAAGGTGCTGGGAGACTTACTTTTCCATTCACTCTCGACGACCAAAAAAATCCCCCCTCCCCTGTCGCAACCACCTGTGATTGTCGGCATCACAATATACAGCACACAGGGTGCCTTCGCTCTGTGTCAACCTGTGTCAGGCTTGTCCCCCTTCTTGTGAAGCGACTCACTATTCTGCACTTCCTCCCAAAGGCCCCCACACAGGGCACCCTGAGCTGTGCTGCGGTTCCTCCCAGTGAGGTAAAGGACCCGTGCCGTAAAAAGGCAACGACTGTGCGGGTGTATCCGTGTTGTGTACGTTTTGGGGCCTGTGCGTGTTGGGGGAGGGGGTGGGGTGTGTCAAAGCGATGCAGCCACCTCCTTGACCCCGGGGGTGTGTCCCTGGGCCAGAAGACAATATTCTTCGGGGAGCCGCAGAGAGTTTGTTCGGCACAGGGAGCTGTGCCAGAAACCACGCCGCCCGCGCTTGTGGCGTAACCTAGGCACCGGTATACGTCGCCTAAGAACCCAAAAGGCAGACACGCGTGGGCCTAATTTTTTTTTGTGTGGATGCGTGCAATGCAAAGTGACATCATCGATGGGGAGTGATACAGGGCGCTCCGACAGACAATCGATGTGGGGACCGACTCCCACTCAACGAAAAGAGGTGCTGGCGTATGGTGATGTGTAAAGAGGATAATCATCGCGGCCGCCCTGCGCTTTGTGCCAATCTGACCCTGCCCTGGTGTGCCACCCCCTACTTTCGTTCGGGGCGGCCCGCACAATTCCTGGGTTTCTTGGAGCGAAATGATCCCATATGGGACAGCGTCGCAATGTGCAGTGCAGCCAGGCTATGCCGATGCCAAGCAAAAGGCGATCACCACCGCACACACGGCATCACCCTGTGTGCCGTGATTATGATATCCCGCACCCACACATTCCCCCGCCCCCCAGAGCCACCCCGGTGGCAGATCACTGCGTGCGTGAAATGTGTATTTCATGTAAAAAGGAGGTCTCCGCTAGTCCGTTTGGCTTTGGCAATTTCCCGGCGTGTTTATTTTTTTTCTTACAAAGTAAAAACGGTGAGGAAAAATGCACCAGAAAAATATAGCGCATCTTTCGAACCACGTAGCAAAGCCTATTCCTCCTCCCCCCCCCCCCCCCTCCCAAAAACAAATGCGTGTTTTGTTTTTGCAGCTCTCCACAGCTCGGCCCCAGTGCCCTTTCCACACCCCACCCCCCTCTTCACACCAGGGCAGAGGTTCCGCCTGCCCTGTCGCTTCCACTCATGTGACCCGACCCGCCGCCCCGACCGCAACCAACTGAATTAGTTTTACTGCAGTGATCCAACAAACGCCGGGGGGGGGGGGGCTATAAACACCCCAAAATGTAACAATACCAAAAAGGGGGCTGAACGCGCCCCCTTTTGGTATCTCCCTTTGCAGGGCAAAGTTCCCCAAATAAAGTGGTGGGGTAAGGTGGGGGGTTGAGACACCGCACCGGCTGCGGTGTCTCCAGGGAAAATTGCATTGCTCCCACGGGCAGGGCATTAGTTTGGGCTGGTTATCCGGTTATGATAACCAGGATTTGGAGAAACCTGGTTATTTCAGGGGATAAGATAGGTCTGGTTTTCCGGTTTTCAAAACCAGGGTTTCCCGGTTCCCGGTTTTCTGGAAAAAAAAAAAGGTCGGTCTCATTTTTGGCGGTTTTTTTTGTGACTTTGGGACAGTAAAACAGTCAGAAAAAACGCCATAAAAAAATAGAAAGTGACCCCATCGTGATCCGCACAGAGCCCAAATAGTCCAAAGAAGGCAGAGAAGCGGAGAAGAAAAAATGGACCTAGCGGGTGGCCCGGTGGGTGGTGATGCCCTCGTCATGCAGGTCTCTTCTGTTTTGAAGGTGCACACATGGTGGACTCCAGCCACCATGTCTAAGAGGGAGTCTAAGACTGCAGTCTGTACTGGAGACGGGAGTCTATTTTCCAGCTAGTTTACGCTCAGACTCCCGCTAGTTGAGACTCATGGGAGACACGGTGTACTCCAGCGGAGGTAGGGTAACCTCCGCTGGAGTTCACCGTGTCGTCTGCCTCTGTGCAGCGTCACTCGGTGCCATCGAATACATGGCGACAGCCCACCAACTCGAGACAGATCTGCTTGTCTGGAGGGCTGAGACGAGAACACGAACGACTTTCAAGCAGTCTTGAAGGTCGCCAAGCCTATTGGGGGCAACTAACAGATGAGATTTGTTTGTTGCCTGTCGTCACAGCTAGGTGCCCATCTCCTCGAAAACTCTCGTCTAGGCTCTACGTGGCGGAGATCTCGTGGACCCTTTGGCCATGACAAGGTCTGCCGTGCATCCACTCCACCCACAACGCACACCTGTCACGAGTGGTCGCTCCCACGTCCTCCTCCACCCTGAAGGTTGAACCCTCAAGGACCAGTGATCTCCTGCTGGCCGGGCTGCGATACAGTGAAGCCTTCCTACTTACAAGCGAATCCAGACTGTAGGGAACAGATGTTCACTACCGTGGCCTCCGGCGGCTGGGGGGCTCCGCCCCCCAGACCCCCCTGCGTAAAAACATTGCACCAGACCGGTTTTTTGGCCGAGAGTCCAAACTTTCAAAGCAGCTGCTGCGCCTGCCCCACCAAGCAGCCTCAGTACGACAGGACGCGCGCAGGCACTGGGCCCTCTCAGATTCTGGGAGGGTTTGCGCGGGTCGCGCGCGCCGAAGGCGCGCGCGAAAAATTTTCAAAACCAGAAAAACCGGAAAACGGCGCCAGAAAAAAAGTCTATCTTATACCCTGGTTATTTTAAAAAAATAAAAAAAAGTCAAAATTCTGGCTCGGAACCGGGGTTTTTCCTTACCAAGAAACCTGCTGCGCTCGCCCCACCAAGCCATAGTACGACACGACCCGCATCTGTCATTCGGCGGCAGATGCAGGCCAAGATTGTACAGCCCCCTTCTACGCTGTCCCTCACTGACGAAACCCAGTCCACGACGAAGGTGAACCAGCATGCGACCCGGATTCGTGTGTGATCAACCCGTAACGTGCCGCAAGACTGCAACAGCCGGAATGCGGCCAACATCTGCGGCATTCTGCTGGAGCAGACAGAATCTCTGGGAAAGCTTCTGGAACCGCGTCGTGTCCTTCGCCACTGACTGGTGCAACACCACGGTGGTGGGAAACCCGGGGCGCAACTCCACGAGAAAATTGCCAAGTGCCTGTACACGCTCTGGGCGTCGTGCCGCAGCCATGTCCTCAATTCAAGCTTCGGGCGCTCGCGGAGTGCCAGGAAGCCTGTCGGCGTGTAGATGGGTTATCCTCCTGGCACCAGCGCGAATTGTGTGCTGTGTCTGACACCTCTCACAAACCCGGGGGAAGTAGAGACTATACATAACCTGGGGGTGGGGAGACAGATAATAGCACGCCGCGGTCACAACGGCGCAGGAGGCACTCGGGCGCGAAGCGCCCGAGCGAAAAAATTTGGTGGGTCATAACCAGGGTAACCAGGTTTCAGGCTCCGTCGGGAAGGTCAAACTAATGCCCTGCCCACGGGTCCAGGTGTAAAAAAAACATCGTTGCAATTCCCGGCATGGGGAGGCACGAACCCACCTCAGCGCGGTTCTGAAATCGCGAAAACCCCACCCCCGATTTTTTTTGGGACAAACACACCGAGTTCACGGGAAAGCGTTCAGATCTGGATTTGTTCACCTACACTCCACGTCTCATCATGCAGGTGGACAGAAGGTTGCACAGACAAAACACATGATCCCCGGCAATCCTTTTTACCCCCACCCCCCATCTTAATACCGTGGAACAATCAGTTCTACTTTCCCCCCATCGATGTTCGTTGGATCACCGCATTGTCGTTTTATTTTGGATACTGCGCAGCGGTGGTAGAACGCACCAGGGGGTGATACGACACTCCTCGGTGGCGTGTGCCGCTGCCATTTCCAGCCTGCCTCCACCTCTTCCCCAACTCCCCCTCCCCCCCCCCCCCCTCTCCCCACCCCCACCCTTCCCCTTCCCAGTATTTCCACCCCTCCTCCCTTCTTTTTTCCTTTTTTGAGCGATTCAATAATAATACGTGTCGAGTGTTCCCCCACACCCCACACCCTCGCCCCCACCCTTTCCCCAAACTGCGTCTTTCCCATGTCACGCACACACACACACACACCCCGCCCGCCGCCACCCGTCACCCCCCCTCCTTTTCTGCCGAATATACACCGAGAGGAAAGAGCGCCTTCTTCAGTCTCTTTCCCCACCACCACCCCCTGCCGGGCCACCTGCCTGCTCTCCGACACGACAGCGAAGGGTTGGGTTCCCCCCTCTCTCTCTCTCTCTCTCTCTCTCTCACTCTCACCTCTCAAGTGCTTTGACAGCGGCTGTGTCGCTGGGCGTGCTGCTCCCCTGAAGTTTCAGCCGAAGCGCCAAGTCAGATCAAAAACGGCACGTGAGGAGACTGCTTCCTCGAGTGAGTAACCCATCCCCTCGTGTCAAGGCGAGGGAGAGTGAGGAAGGGGTGGGGAGGGTGAAGGGGAAAGGTGCAAGCATGATAGAACCCAGGGGTGGGGGTGTTTGTTCCCCTCCCGCCGTGCGCCGTGCTGCTGCCAAAATATACAAAAAGTTGGCAAAAAAAAGAAGAAGTTGGTCTCAAAAAACGGCCTCGTAACTCAAAAATATATCCCTTCCCTGAATGCGCGTATACGCAGCACCCCGCTCCCCGTGCACACATCACCCCATCGTATGTTGTAGCTCTGGATCACGTTCGCAGCCAAAACGTTGTGTGTGGGGGATGCGGTGTTCCGGTGATGAGTGCGGAATGTGCTGCTCCAAAAAAAAGGAAAGGTGCAGTGGGGCAGATCAAGCTTGCTTGTGATTGTCGGCACCAAAACAATAAAGTGCAAAGAAAAAATAGGGAACGAAATCAACCGGCAACTTCGCATTATCCTTGTGTGTGGCATGATGCCTGATCGATGTGGGGGCCGAAATATGAAAGTCAAGGAGATCAACACAATCCTTGCCCCCTCCCCCCACCCATGTGCCAAATTTTGCAACCCAAGGATTCGCACTCCTGCACCCACGTGCTCTTGGTACGTCAGGGGTGTCGGCGATCATGGCTTCGGGGGCAAACCCGTAGCGTGTCGGTGGCATCTGTGGGGAATTGGTGGCCTGTGATCTGGTCGTATGTCGTACCTTTTTTGAGGAGCGCAGTTTCCTGCCGCCAGTTTGCGAAGTAAATATGGCTTCGTTCATAAACACCCCCCCCCAGATTGGGCCTTTTAGCCATTTTTGGCCAAAAATTGGGAAGAATCGCATTCACCACCATCGTCTGCCCCCACCTGCACTTAGGGGGGTCCGGGGGGGCCACGGGGGACCCAGGAGTTCATTTTGCTCTCTCATTGGCATGAGAAACGGGGAAAAATACCTTCTCGCGAGCCTGGTACCGGATCACAAAAGAGCTGCCGAAATCGGCGTAAGTCTTCGTTCGACGAAACAGATGAGGGATCAGCTTGCTCACGGAGTGGTCGTAGTCAGTGTCTCGGTGTGCTGGCACCGAGCATCATTCAGCAGGTGGCAGGACTTCGACCTGGAGAGCAAACGCCACATCGTCCACGGGTTCCGGGATGACGGATAGTCAGAAGAGTGTAACATGCCCGTAGGTGCAGGGTGTTCTCGAGGCAAGGGTGAGCCCCGGCGGTCGACCCACTACGATTCACAGAGGACAACATCGATACGAACCAGTGTTCGACGGTGTGCTGATTCGGATGCACAGATGAGGGTCCCGCAAATCAGGCATCTACCTGCGCTCATTGCAGCTTTGGAAGGACACTGTCTGGTATAACCAGACGGTGGCGGGCGAGTGTGGTGAAAGACGGGTATCATCTGCACAGCTCAATGACCAATTACATGTGTCACACGAGGCCATCCGACTGGTGGCGACTGCACTCGGGAGGGCAGCCCCCAGACGGAGTGAAAACATCCGCCGCAGCCAGTAGGACTACCGCACGTCGGGGAGGAACTGCAGGATATGCTCGACTCTGATGGTTCATTCTGACTTTTGTTAGGGGTCTGGCAACTCTGGCGCAAATCTGGCAACTGTGTCGACGTCAATGGAGGCGCAACGAACGAAGCCCCGATCAAAGGAGTCCCTGGTTCCCTCGTGGATGACATGTGCTCTGGTCCTGGTAAATACCAGAAGGCAGGAGAGTCGCAGAGACGGCCTAATGGAGCGTGGAAAAATGACACATTCCCCTCATGATTATGGGTCTTTTGCGCAAAAATGGCCGGAAAAAGGCCTCCCAAGTGCCCCCGAACCTGTTTTCCCACCTCGAGGGTGGTTGCGAGGGTGGTGAATGCGATTTTCCCATTTTTTGCCCAAAAATGGCTAAAAGGCCCAATCTGGGGGGATAAAATCCAACTTGCTGCCTTCACGTGGCGCCCCCTGTGATTACCCTCCTCCGAGGGGAAACTAAAGCAAGCTCTGGTAACTCTTTTTCCGCTGTGTGCCCTGTTTCATATATGCGGAGGGGCCCTTTCTGCACGGCTTTGGTTTTATTGATGTTGTGGTGTGCGTGGTTTATTTTCCCTTTTTTTGTTGTTTTCGCAGCATTTTATGCTGTCGGGTGAGCTTCCGCCCCATGGGAGGCGCTCCTTCCGGCTTGCGCTGCCCACCCATCCCACCCCCGTCCCCTTCCCACATTCTTTCTTTTCTTTTAGGGGAGACGTCCTCGCAGTGGCTGTTTGGCCTGACGCGATTCCCCGCCTCAAAGCAGACCCACCTGGCAGCTACTCAAGGCACATGAGGAGTGAGAGGCGTCAACGGGCGCAACGCCCCTCCCTGCGGTCCGGCTTCCGCCACGTGGCTGACTCAAAGCAGCGAAGTGACCAACGGGAGCGACATGGAAAAAAAAAAAAGGCCCAATCTGGGGGGGGGTGTTTATGAACGAACCCATATCAAACGCCGATGAAGGGGTAGTTTTGCGGAGCGCCACCCGGATACAACAACAACGTCGATGTGTGTTAACACCCTGCCCTCTGAGCAATGTTTCTGGAATGACGAATGCATCGCGGGGGTTTTCGCGCCCCCCACCCCCCCCGCCCCTCCCACGGATTTCCAGCCCTTTTCTGTTGCCGAAACAATCAAATCTCGCTCAAAAATCTGGAGACAGAACCAGTTATCTTAAGGCTAAAAGCCTGACTGGGCTCAATAAACATTCAACACGTCCACCTGTTTCCAACCTGTGTGTGGTGATGTGCCTCGAAGTGTATCCGGTTTTTGGGCTCGGGGGAGGTACGGGAGGAGCGTGCTTTGAAGGGACATTACGGCCTCAACACCCCACATCATGTAATCCTCGGATCAGACAGGCACAGCCTCCTTCAGCAGAGCAATATTCCATTATTGTCGTTGAGTGACTGCACTCTGCAGTGTTTTACGTCCTGATGCATTTCACCAACAGGAGGAAGCGACAGGCCCTCTGAAGACAAGCATCTCGCTATGAGGGAATTCGGGCCTCTGTTCGCGTTCCAATGGCCTACCGATCTCACGACGACGACCTCCCCACGGCGCCCCTCAGACTGCTGGTTATGCTGGGTTTGGCGCACAACCAACACCTCCTTCCTTATTGCTTGTCTCATCAGCTACATGCCTGCCCCATCAAACGGAGCGAAACCGAACCACACACCCACACATGTGAAATCCATTTTTTTCTGTGACTTCCATGAGGGAATGGAACGGAAATTGAACACAACACGGGTGCTGTGCCTCATCTTGCCGACCCACACCTCACCGGCAGGTTGTCAACAGCGGAAACGTTCAATTTTCAAAAAGAGTGTGGAACCGCACCACCCCCCCCCCGATGCAGGCCCACTCTTTCATGCGATCTCCACAGTAAACCCACAAACATCCCACCCCCCCCACCCCCCTGTTTTCCCCCACGGACACCTCGTCTTCCGCACCCCCTGTCTTCGCCTCTATTACCGGAAGTGGGTGTCACTGTTCCTTGCCTCATATGCACTTTATTGAAACCTGTTGTTTCGCACATCCATACCAGCAACCAACGGGTGGGGCCGTGGAGTGCTTATTGCCCTGCCCTCGACAGAGAAGCGAGGAGGGCGGGGTGGGGGGGGGGGGTCCGAGGGCGTGTTGTGATGTTGTGCCAATGCCACGTGCCCGATTTGTATTCAGGCATGTGTGTTAGGTTGCGACCTCCCTGCAATATGTGCCTGGCGCCGTCTCTCCCTCCCCCCCCCCCCCCCTTCCCCCCCCCTTCAAATGCCATTCCCTTCCTCCTCTTCCCCATACGCACACGCACCCTCTCTCCCTCTCTCTCCATGACTCCCACCCCCATTCTATATTGCACGAACCAAACATGCGGTGCGGGTGCCAAAATGGGGCAGGGCTGACAGGGAGAGGAGGAAGAGAGGGGTATTTTTTGTTAGTTCGGCGTAGCCAACTGGGGAAGCCTTTCTGGGCCTTTAGCTGGATCGTGCGGCCCCACTCACACCGCTTCATCAGGGGAGTGGTGTACACAAAGAGTGGGGTCTGCGTTCCAACAGAACAAGTTTCGGCAGTAATTGGTTTGTTGTCCCGTTTTGCTGTCACTTTACGATCCAGCGGGGGCACAGATAGTTTTGTGTGACAAACGCACCGTGATCACGGGGAAAGCGTTTGTATCGGGAAAAAAAGGTTGCACAACGTGCAAAATAAAAAGAAAACAAAAAAAACCCCCGGCAAATTCATTTTTTGACAGTTTCAGGACAGAGGGAGGGAGTGCCTTCGTTCTGTGTGCCACAGCGTGTGCCACACTGTGCCACCTTTACAGCCAAAGGGTTGTGCAGCAGTTCACCTTTTATCGCCTTTCCGCATTTTCTGAGCGAAGAAGGTCCCCCAGAGGTAGCTATTCTTCCATAAACCGAAACGGGTACGATTTCCCCCCCCCCCCCCCCCCCACCCCACCCCCCCTGTTGTGTGATGTGTGCTGTGCCTGTGTGTGTTGTGATTTTGGTGGTTCTGACCATGTCTGAACCACCGCATTCATTGGCATCGTGTCATGATCTGCTGAATGCACCCCTACCCCCGCACCCCACCCCGCCCGGTATGTGGCAATGGCCGGCGCCATGCTGGCAAGGGAAACGATCTGCCCCCTCCACCCTCTATACCCTTTCCTCCCCGGGCACCCCTTCCCCTCCCCTCCGTGTAGATCGCAAACCAACAAGCCTTCCGAATGGTGTACGAAGCGTCTATAGGATGGATCAATCCTAGCTTGCTTGCTTGTGATTGTGTCAAAAAAAGATGCCAAAAAAAACGTGGCAGATGCATTGATGGTATAGCAAAGCCGGTTTTTGTTTGTTTGCCATCGACATATGCATGGGTGTCGGGCCTGCAGCAGGGGTTGCTGCAGTGGGGTGGCACAAAGGATGCGGCCCGTGTGGTGTAGTGTGTTGGTTGCCATAGCAGCGGCAGCCCGCTAAAAGGTTTTCGAAAATTGATCGGGGGGAACAGGGTAACAGATTGCGCGCCGCTGCCCTGTTCCGTCTCGCTACGCAAAGCCGGCAGGCAGTCGATCGCCAAGAAGAAGGGAAGGGACTATACTGTAGGTAGGGGGGGTGCTGGATTGCCGTCATCTCATCACCGGTTACGCGAGTCAGTTCGTCGAATCCGAACCGGTCGGGGGAAGACCCCCTATCGCAATTTCTGGCGAATTTTGCAGACTTCGCGGCTGTCGACACCAAACAGTACTTATCCCAGGAGGACCTTCACTCTGTGTCATACTGTGTCAGCGCGACACCTGGACCTTCGGTTAGGGCGCGCGCCTTTCTGCACTTTGGAGCGTGGGACTCCTCTCTGCCCCCCCCCAGCGAGTTGATCCCGACCTGATCGACACACCCTGACTCCTGCCGGGGGTAGAACCGGTGCAGAGCTTTGTGCCCCCGCCCACCCCCCCACCCCCACCCCCACCCCGCCCTTCCACGCTATGTTCAGCCGCTGGCCAATGGCATTGCTCGGCACACACCCCCCAGTTGGAAAGCTCTTGTTGCGGCTGCAGGGGTGTGGCGTGGTGATGATACGCCGCACCCACACCTCCCACACCCGCTTCCCACTCCTCACCCTGGCAGGGCAGCCGGGAGTTGTTGCGGCTCAGAACGGATGCGCTGACGCATTGCGCATTCTCATCATGGAAGGACAAGCTGATGTGAACAATACCAGGGGTGACGGTGCGACGCCGTGTTTTATTGCGGCTCTGGATGGACATGCTGACGCATTGCGCATCCTCATCACGGAAGGACAAGCTGATGTGAACAAGGCCACGGACGACGGTATGACGCCGTGTTATATTGCGGCTCAGAACGGACATGCCCACGCCTTGCGCATCCTCATCACGGAAGGACATGCTGATGTGAACAAGGCGAGGAACAGCGGTGCGACGCCGTGTATTATTGCGGCTCAGAACGGACGTGCTGACGCATTGCGCATCCTCATCACGGAAGGACAAGCTGATGTAAACAAGGCCATGGACGACGGTGCGACGCCGTGTTATATTGCGGCTCTGGACGGACATGCTGACGCATTGCACATCCTCATCACGGAAGGACAAGCTGACGTGAACAAGGCCACGGACGACGGTGCGACGCCGTGTTGTATTGCGGCTCTGGACGGACATGCTGACGCATTGCGCATCCTCATCACGGAAGGACAAGCTGATGTTAACCGGGGCGAGGCGGCCACGGACGACGGTGCGACGCCGTGTTATTTTGCGGCTCTGGACGGACATGCTGACACATTGCGCATCCTCATCACGGAAGGACGAGCTGATGTGAACAAGGCCACGGACGACGGTGTGACGCCGTGTTGCATTGCGGCTCATAACGGACATGCTGACGCATTGCGCATCCTCATCACGGAAGGACAAGCTGATGTGAACAAGGACAAGAAAGACGGTGCGACGCCGTCTTATATTGCGGCACAGAACGGACAGGCGGACGCATTGCGCATCCTCATCACGGAAGGACAAGCTGATGTTAACAAGGCCATGGACGACGGTGCGACACCGTGTTTTATTGCGGCTCAGAACGGACATGCTGACGCATTGCGCATCCTCATCACGGAAGGACAAGCTGATGTTAAGAAGGCCACGGACGACGGTACGACGCCGTGTTATATTGCGGCTCAGAACGGACATGCTGACGCATTGCGCATCCTCATCACGGAAGGACATGCAGACGTGAACAAGGCCACGGACGACGGTGCGGCGCCGTGTTATATTGCGGCCCAGAACGGACATGCTGACGCATTGCGCATCCTCATCACGGAAGGACAAGCTGATGTTAACAAGGCGATGGACCACGGTGCGACGCCGTGTTTTATTGCGGCTCTGGATGGACATGCTGACGCATTGCGCATTCTCATCACGGAAGGACAAGCTGATGTGAACAAGGCCACGGACGACGGTGTGACGCCGTGTTATATTGCGACTGAGAACGGACATGCTGACGCGTTGCGCATCCTCATCACGGAAGGACAAGCTGATGTGAACAAGGCCAAGAAAGCCGGTGCGACGCCGTGTTTTGTTGCGGCTCAGAACGGACATGCTGACGCATTGCGCATCCTCATCACGGAAGGACAAGCTGATGTGGACAAGGACGTGGACGACGGTGCGACGCCGTGTTTTATTGCGACTGAGAACGGACATGCTGACGCATTGCGCATTCTCATCGCGGAAGGACAAGCTGATGTGAACAAGGCCAAGAACGGCGGGACGACGCCGTGCTTCATTGCGGCTCAGAAAGGACATGCTGGCGCACTGCGCATCCTCTTCATGGAGGGACGAGCACAAGGGGAAGAACAACAGCGTGGGGCTGTGTTCTGGAGCAGCTCATTATAGACATGCTGGCGCATCCTCAACAGGGAAGGGCAAGCCGCAACCATCATCAATCATGAGCATCCTGACTCAGTGAGAGGCGTGTTCCAGCGAGCGGGCTGCACCCTCCACCAGTGGCTGAAGGCCTCCCTTTTTCCTGGTTTCCAAAGCCAACCGTACAGCCCCAGGACTGAATCGTCCCAGGTGCGGAGCCGGCCTTAACCGCTTCCTGCCTACATTATATCCCAATATCCTAAGGCGGCCCCAGCACACACCCGACCATCTGCCAAGCGATCTTACCTCTCTCCAAAGCTGGTCTTGATGTGGCGCGTGTGTTGCGGACATGGCGCACTGTCCGACCGCATTAAGGGTCAGGCCGGTGGTTGCCATCAGAGGTTTTGATCTTCACACCAAAGAACCTTCGTGTGGGTGATGCGCGGCAGCTCAGAACTCTTTCACACCGCCTTGCTTGCCGGCTTGCTTGACTCCTGGCTGATGCCTCCCGAGCATAGCACCTCCTCACCCATGATCTGTTGGAGGCAGCTGTGCGGTGCATCTGAGAAGAGAACACCCTGCCCCACCCTCTTCTGCAACCACACCCACACGGCCCGTGCATCACACACACCTCAGGCCTGCCCCTTCAGGGTGTTCTCCAGCTTCCCTGCAGGCTTCCCACTTCGAACACACACGATAGTGTGACGCCGTGAGTTGTTGCGGCTGAGAATGGATGCGCTGACGCATTGCGCATTGTCATCATGGAAGGACAAGCTGATGTTAACAATATCAGGGGTGACGGTGCGACGCCGTGTTATAGTGCGGCCCTGAACCGACATGCTGACGCATTGCGCATCCTCATCACGGAAGGACAAGCTGATGTTAACAAGGGCATGGAGCAGAGCTTTGTGCCCCCGCCCACCCCCACCCCCACCCCGCCCTTCCACGCTATGTTCAGCCGCTGGCCAATGGCATTGCTCGGCACACACCCCCCAGTTGGAAAGCTCTTGTTGCGGCTGCAGGGGTGTGGCGTGGTGATGATACGCCGCACCCACACCTCCCACACCCGCTTCCCACTCCTCACCCTGGCAGGGCAGCCTGTGCGACCAGGCGGGGGGGAGGTGATCCGTCTTGTGTGTTTGTTTTGTCTTTGCACATTGTTGACATGTCGCTCCCAAATGTGTACCTGTTTGTCCCGAACCTGATCGGATATGTCCGTGTCCTGTTCACCATCGCGAGCTACTTCTTCTTCTTCCACGAGCCGGGCGTGTCGCTTGCGCTCTACTTCGTGGCGTTCGTGCTTGATGGCGTCGACGGGCATGCCGCAAGATACTTCAAGCAGTGCACCCGGTTCGGCGCGGCGCTTGACATGATTACCGACAGGGCCGCAACCACGGGCCTGGTGCTGCTGCTGACGCACCTGCAGCCCCCGTGGATGGACCAGGCAGACCAGTGGAAGATCGCCTTTGTCGGATCCCTGCTGGTGGGGCTCGACCTGGTGTCGCACTACGTGCGGATGTACTCCTGCGGTGGCGTGCACGCCAGCCACAAGGAGGGGACGCGCAACCCCCTGCTGCGTGTGTACTACTCCAACAAGGCATTCATGCTGTCGGCCTGCCTCGGGCAGGAGGGCTTCTACCTGCTGTGGTACTGCTGCGTGCACTACCCCGGGGCGGACTTCCTCACGTGGCCCTTCCGGATATCGGTCCCCTTCATGGTCCTCAAGCAGGGTATGTCATGTGGTTCGCAGGCATCTCGCAGGCAAAAGGAACACAGTGTGTGTGCGAGGCAATAGCAATCGCACGCAAAGCCAACCGCCCCCCCACTCCTCTCCCCACTCACCCCCCACGTGTGGGTTTTGAAAAGGCTGCCGAACAACAAACCGATTTCAGTTGTTCTGCCACCCCCCCTGCCTGAGCCACACCACCCGACACCACCCCTGCAGTGTGCAACGTTGTGCAGCTGATCGAAGGCCTGGAGGATATTGTGGAGATGGATGTGGAGGACCTGCGCAAGAAGCAGGAGAAGGCGCAGTGATCAGATGCCCGAGAGCCTGATTTTATTTTTTGCAAACAAAAAAAACCACAGAACGACAACATCCAATAGACAATCAAGGTTCAGCGAAGGCAGAACCTCAGCCCCCGCCTGCTGCTGCCGAGCACACACTGCAACACGCGACAGGCGCAGCCCCATGCAAATCGCTTGCCCATGCATCTTCCCCACCCTCCCCCCAAGACGAGGCGGGGTGCTCACAGCGGGATTGCCTTTCCCCTCCGCTGGGCGCCACGGTTATGTTTGCGCTGGCCTCCCTTCCCGCGCAGCAGTCCCCACGCGGCGAAGGCGAGGATCGATCTGGCCACATGTCGGTATAATACTGAAGCAGGGTTACCCAAGCTTGCCTGTGCGGGGGGGCCTTCACTCTGTGCCAAAGTGTGCCATGTTGCAACCGAGATTGTGAGGCAGCTCACTCTTCTGCACTTCTAGAGCGAATGCCCCCTGTGTGATGTTACACCCGGTGCCCTTCTTCCCCCCCGGCAGGCGACAATAAAGGTTTTCGATTTTTTTCCTCCTTTTTTTGTGTAGAACGAGCGGCAGTGCGTGTTGTGGCGCCTGCGGGGGATGTTGTTGGCCTGCCGAGGCTATATCTCTAGACACAAGGATCTGTCACTTGCCCCTATCACCCCAAAGGTGAAACGCGTGTGCGTCAACATAGCACCAATGATGTAAACGAGTAGGGAGCGGTGGGGTGCGGAGGGGGCAGGGCGAGCCAAACTAGCAACTCTCTCTCTCCTCCGTTCCAATCTGCCCTGCAGATGCTGATCTACCAAGGCGGTGTGCATCCGTCGAGTGGGTGTTGCCACCAAGGGAATACCCAGATCCGGGGCACCCGGGGAGGTGAAGACCGCGTCGTGAAGGGGGGAGGGGAGGGTGAGGAAAAGGAAGAACCATCCGGCGGAACCGACTCCGAATGAAGGGGGTGTCGAAAAAAATCTAACCTCCCCCCCCGAATGGATGGCTGGGGTCCGCAGACAGGTCTCCCGCAGGCGACATGGTGGGTGTACACGGACGGTGCCACGGACCTGACACGCGGGGGCGCCGGGGCAGTGTTCTACAAGACGGGGGAAGTCCTCCCCCACACAAAGGTGGTGGAAAATGCTGGTCGTCACGCCTCCGCGTTTCAGGCAGAGCTGGTCGCGATAAGGGAGGCCCTCCGCGTGCTCGTGAGGTTAGTCGAAACCGGAGACATCGTCGTCCTGTGCACCGACTCGCAAAGTGCGCTAAGGGCGTTAGAAGGGGGCCCGGCCCGGGTGCGGGAGGAAGTGATGCACACTATATGGGGTCTCCTACACAGCGTAACGACCGATAAGGGAGTGACACTCCACATGCAGTATGTGCCGTCCCACGTCGGGATAGACGGAAATGAGGTGGCGGACCGGCTGGCCCAACAAGGCCAAAAGCTGCGACAGACGGAGCCCCTCACCTACAGGGGAGCGCGAGCAGCGGCCCGCAGGATGCACGACCACATGAGGCCGGGTACCCACACACTGTACTGGAAAGATGACCGCCTCACGCGCCCTCCACTCCGCAACCCGACCCTGAAGCGGCGCGGAGAGGTCCAGCTACGGCGGCTCCGAACGGGGCGCCACAGCCTGGTATGGGACTTCCTGGTGGATAAGGGAAAAGAGAAAGCGCCGCCTTGCACAGCCTGTGGCGAGGCCTGCACGGTCACACACCTCTTCAACTGCCCGAAATTGAAACATGAGCAGGACAGCTTCCTACATACCACCAATCCAAGGCGGCTGTTATTCCGTCACCCGCAAGACGTCATGCGATACCTGACCGCCGCAGAACTGCTGGGCGACGCGCCGATACACACGCTGATCAACGAGCGGAAGCCATAAGCAACATCTCCTGGCATAAATCATAAACTCAACAATCAATAGAACGAACCCCCCCCCCCCCCACCACGAACAGAAAACTGCGAGGGATGACAGCCCCGCCGTGGCGCCGCAGCGCCTGACGCGGCCCGAAGTGCTGGGGGCCGGGGGGGCAACCAACCGGCCCCCAACATAAGCGCCTCACAGAGGACTGAACCTCGCCTGTGTTGAGCCCTCTGAAGCGGGACCGCTGAAGAGGGAAACCCCCAAAACAAAACAAGCAAATCAAAACTAAAACAAAACAAAAACTGGCAACACAGGTCGCACAAAAAAAAAAGGTCTAGTTCCTGCTGATTGAGAATCAGACGTGAGAGTGAGAGCCACCGGCAGGTGTTTTAGGTGCCATGCTGTGCCGCTCGTCAGGATGGGAAGGAGGGGGGGTGAGGGGTTGTGTGATGGTGCACGACGCAGTCGTCGGTTTCGACGAGGCGGCTGACTTGTCAAAATGCAGTCCGAGACACGACTACCGTGTATGATGGTGTGATGGCGTGTCTTTTGTGTTTGTGTGCAGAAGAGCGGAGGAAGCGGGAACAGCCATGGCAGCACCCCTCCACCCCCTCCCACACTCGCACGTCAGTCTTTATGTTCAGTGCAGGTCGCACTGAGCCCCGCAAAGCAGCGCCGAGTTCGTCGAAAAATAAAAGCTCGCAACGCACTCCTTCGCACCCCTCTTCCCGACGACGCACTCGAATAGGAGGTGGTCGAGCAATACTCAGCCGGCCCGAGTCCGTGCGCCTCTTGGTGCCTTAAACCAGGAGCCCTAGTGGCATGGGGATGAGGACTCCGCTTCTGTGCCCCCCCTAGCCGTCGTGGCATCCCACTTCATCACTTGCGCCAGGTTGTGGATCACGGCGGGGTTGAGAGAGCATACACCCTGAGTGCCTTCATGACTGCCTTCTTTTGAGGCAGGGGTAGCAGAAGAAGGGGCGGCGGAGAGCTGGTCCCATTTGGCGCGCACCTTGCCCTTGAGAATACCAAGCTGGGATCCTTGCGGATGGTGTTCCCGAGGGCGTTCGTCCTGGCTGCCGCGGAAGTGCCTCTCCTGTCCAACAGGTTGGTGTGGGTCGTCGTTCTCTAATCCATATGCACTACACCTTGCGCGGCACCGCCACCGCGAAGCCACACAACGAAACGCTGCCCCAGGAAGGGGTTTTGGGCAACCATCACAGTTCGCACCTCCACCATCTTTTCTCTTCAGGTATCGCCGAAGCAGAGCGGCGTTGTGCCCACCCACCCCCCCCCCCCCCTCCACCAACCCAAAGGAATGCCTGGCTCTGCGAATGACACAGACCCCCCTGGCGCTGCCGAGGGGAGCCCACCACCCGCCCCAACCGCACCCGATACCGACGTGCACACCGGAGGCACTGCGCCCCGCGGGGTGCCGGATGCCTCCGATGCGAAGCGACCCCCATCCGCGGACCTCAACGAGGACCCCCCTGCCGCGGGAAGCACAACGGGCACCCCTCCGGAAGGCGCCCCTACACCCCTGCCGCAGGGGTCCACACCCACTGCCGCTGCCACCGCTGAACCGCCTGGAGGCAAAGGCGTTGCAGGCGCGCAGCAGCAGGACACACCGCCCGAGTGGGAAGTGGGGGAAGACGCTGCGTATCGGGACTTCTTCAGGCTGGAGGACCCAGGCGGTGCGCACGACAAGCTGTCGCTGCTGTCCTGCCGGCGGCAGGGCGTGCGTGCGGAGGAGCTGTTGTGGCGCGGCGTAGATGCCTTCCCTGCCCCGACGGAGGAGAAGGCGGAGGCCCGCCAGCAGGCGTTCCTCCGGAGGCGTGTCGGGCTTTTCAAGGAGCTGGAGGCGGAGCGCACGGCGATCTTCACCGAGCTGTATTCCTACGCCAAGTCGAAGAATAAGCTGCGCCTGGCGCGCATGCTGGCAGGCTGCATCGACACCGCCGTGCCCTCCCCCTCCGTGTCGCCCCCAGAGGAGGGCGGTGGGGGGCAGCGGCTGCTGCAGGCAGCGCCCGACAAGCTGAAGGCGTCGCTTCTCAGCCCGGTGTCTGTCGTGACGGCTGCCTCGTCGGCGTCGTCCTTTGAGAGGTCTGTTGCCGTGGCGGACGTGGGCCCCGATGCGAAGGATATAGAGATGTTCCGGATGAAGGAGATGCGGCAGGTGGTGAACGAGCGGAAGCTGGAGGTGGAGCGGCAGAAGCTGGAGCAGGCGATCCACCTCCGCACCGAGCAGAGCGAGCGGCTGGCGCAGGAGAGGGTGGCGCGGGTGGCCCGCGAGGCGGTTGCGACGCAGAGGCGGCGAAGGGCGCTGCTGCAGCGGGTGCACGACCACACCCAGATTGTGGGGTATCAGAGGCGGCTGGATCTGGACCATAAGAACAGGCTGCGCGAAGAGCACGAGGCGCAGTTCCACGCGGAGCAGAGGCGCAAGCTGGATGAGAAGCGGGAGCAGTCGGCGGCGAAGCTCCGCATGGTGCAGGAGAGGGCGGAGCGTGTCTTCGAGGAGGAGGCCGGGCGGTGCATCGCACAGCACGCCAGCCTCCACCAGCGCCTGCGCACCCATGAGGCGAAGAAGGAGAACCTGAGCCTGCGGCAGGAGGAGCGCTTCGCACGCCGCCGCCTGGGTGCAATGCAGAAGCTGGTCGCAGTGATGGAGGTCTCAGAGAGGGACAAGCTTGAGGAGCAGCAGCGCGTTGTATCGCAGGCGCACGCCGAGCGCGAGCAGGAGTCGCGCCTCGCGGCGCGGCGCAGCGCGCGCAACAGGATGATGCGGGAGAAGGTGGCGCTGGAGGACGCACGCGCCGCACGCGTTTCGAAAAACAGGTCCCTCCTCGAGAGCCGGAAGAACGAGGCCCACGATGAGATGGTGCAGCGCAACGTGCAGAAGGAGGCCTACCTCCGGAGGCAGCAGCAGGACAGGGCGGACGCGCTGCACCGCAAGCAGGAGGAGGCGGGGTACCGCTACCAGCTGACGCAGGAGAATATGGACCGCCTGCGGTGTAAGACGGAGCACCGCGCGTTGGTGCAGCACCGGAAGATCGAGCTCGACAACCAGGACAAGGAGGAGAGGGACAGGGCGCGCAGGCTGGAGGTTGTCATCCGGGATAAGCGGAAGCGCGATACCGATCTGGCACGCAAGAAGGTGCGTGAGGATATCGAGCGGATGAAGATGTCTGAGAAGCGAAGGGGCATGTCGGCACAGGTGACGCAGAGCCCCGTCGCTTGCCAGCAGCAGCCGCAAGCTGCTCTTCCGAGCACGCGAGGCAACTGTGTGGCGCTGGCGAGTTAGCTGCATATCCCGAACTGAAAGGGCATCTGCAGCACTCTGAGGAAAGAAAGGTGAGGTCTGTTTTATGCCGGGGAAAAAACAACGGCAGAGTTTCCAGCCAGTCTCCCTCCCTCCCTCCCTCCCTCCCTCTCTCTCCCTCTCTCTCCCTCCCCCCCTACGCACCCCACCCTGCCTCCCGCCGCCAGGGCGCATTCTGCAGCACCGGTGCTGGCGCCATAATTCCACGCACACCCGCTCGTTCCTCCACACAGGCCATACACACACGGCGCCGAGTGAAGGGTGCTCTATACACCCCCACCCCCACCCGCGCCCTCCCCACCCGACCTTTTACACCTCTTCTCCAGCTCTTGGCCGCCTGGGGGAGGGGAGGGGGGTGGGGGGTGGTGGCGGTGGTGGTTGCGGTTGGGGTCCGCCTCCCCCACCACCACCACCACCACCACCACCACCGCCACTTGCTTCTCCTCCACCCCCACCCCTCTCTCCCTTTCTCTGACTCACCATGGCTGGCGCAGCCCGCATGCTGCTGCTGGTGCTTCTATCCCTCTCGGGGTTCCTCCAGCGGTGCACCGCACAGCCGGTTCCGGCACCGACGCCAGAGGGGGCGTGCATCAAGTTCAACGTGACGGCAAATGAGTGCACCGGGTGCCGGGATGGGTACCAGTTGAACACCTCGACAGGGATATGCATGAACAACGCCCCGGATGACTCGCAGCAGAGCGATGGGCAGGAGATGCTGGTGATCGGCATCCTGGTCCTCGCATTCATCCTGATGGCCTTCCTCGCTATATACTGCTTCTTCTGCCACGAGAGCGACCCCAAGGAGGAGGCTGGGGGAGACAAGGAGGGCTTCGTCGAAAAGGATGGGACACGGAGCCCCATGAGCAGCGGGCGCGATGTGAATGTCAACGAGACGATGCGGAAAGGGACGTCACCCTCCCCGTCACGATCTCCTGTTATGATGCCCTCGCGGCGCGCACCGCCCATCGCCTACACCCCGCCCGAGCCGCGCACCGCGGGGCGGTGCGAAATAGAGTTCCGCGCGGGTGACATCTGGCGCCGCGGCGAGATAGTCAACGTCCTCCCCGATGGGAACGTGGAGATCCAGGCGGGCTCGCTGTTCCTCACCCTCCGCAACGAGGACATCACCATGCTGGGGGTGCCCGTCGCATCCTCTGAGGCTGCGGGGTACAGCTCCGGCTCCATGATCACCTCCAAACGGTGCAGCCACAGGGAGACTGCGCCCCCCTCCCTCCACGTCATGCCGAGCAAGCGGCGCTTCTAACCGGAGGGGAGGGGGGGGTGGTGGGTGGGGGTGTTAGGTTTGTATGCGTACTCCGTGCTGGGGGGTTCGCCATAAATAGATCGTTGTGGGGAACAGCCTCTCCTTTTCCTGGGGAAGAGGTAGGGGTGTCTGGCTGGGGGATGGGGGCTGTGTTGGGTTGCAGCGGGGGGGAAGGCCGCAGATCGTCGCATCATGCTGCCCGCCGCATCAGAGAGGGCGGGAGGGGTGTGTGTGGCTCGCCAGAGTCAGCGGATGCCCGTTCCGTTTTCTGATTCCGCCGGCCCCCCTCCCCCCCTCCCGCGGGGTTGGGTTTCCTATTGCATCCCACGAGGGGCCTTCCCGACACTGTGACAACCTGTGCCACCTGACAGCCAGTTTTGTGTGAGGGATTACCTTTTCTCACCCTTCTATTCTGCATTTCTGACCGAAGTCCCCCAGGCAATCCCTTTGCGCCGATGAGTCACGCGGGTCGTCACTTGCCGTAGAAAGGCACTTTCACGGGAGGCGCCCGTCGGGGTATTTCACTGTGCCTCCGTGTGTCACATCGCAGCTGTGCCGGTTTGGCATCCTATTCCGTATTGGGGCCCCCCTCGCGTTCTGCATTGCTGAACGGAAGGCAACCCCTCTCAGATATCTGTACTATTTCGTTATGTTGTATCCGGTCATCCGACAAAACATCGTTGGTGGAGGGGAGGGGGGGGAGGGGGGCTGCAAAAATACCGAAGGTGTGTTGTTTCGGTGTTTTTTTTGGAGGATTGGTGTGGTTGACCCGCCCGCCCCACCCCGCATCGGTGGTTTTGGCGTGTTGCTGTATTCCGTTTTCAGAACCAGAACGAAGGGTGTGGTGCCATCGCACCACACACAGGGTGCCGTGTGAAGCTGCATGGTATATCGTAGTAGTAAAGTAGGGTGTAGGAAGCGCGAAAAAACGAGAAGAACACTGTCTTGCAACACCTCCCCTCTCCCCCCCGCCTTCCCGAGCCGAAGCTAGGCAGGTGATTGCTGCAAATGCGAACGCCTCGCATGACTGCCTTTGGAACACACACACAGACGAGTGGGATACACTCCGGTGTCGGTGCACTCACACCCTGATTCGATGCACACACAAGGGCGGAGCAAGTGCCTCGAGCCTACGCCACGGCGCATACGCTCAGGGCTTGGCGACTGGCACAGGCACAGGCCGATCACCCCTGGCATAGCTCTCAGTGACTCGGTCAAATTGACTGACTGACTCTGATTGACTCTGATCGAAAAGTTGTCTGGGGTCGATTGTACTGACTGACTCCGACTGACTCTGACCCAGAAGTTGTCTGTGGGTCAGTGTCAGTCGGAGTCAGTCAGTACAATAGCCCCCAGACAACTTTTCGATCAGAGTCAATCAGAGTCAGTCAGTCAATTTGACCGAGTCACTGAGAGCTATGCCCCTGGCCCTCCTTTATCTGTGCCTGCATTTCACTGTGTGCAACACGCAACACCCGCACCCACACCCACCCACAGGCTCGGGGGGCTGGAGGAGGTGGGAAAAAAGGACACACATCCCATCTTGCCTCTCCGATTTGATCCGGGCGCAGCACGTGCATCACCCACCACCCCGACTGCCACCACGAGGGGGGGCCTGGCGGTCGCCTTTGGCATCCTTCCTTAACAAAAGACCATAAGCCCCCCCCTCCCCCCACAACACACCTCTGATGGCCGCTTCTGCGGCAGTCCTGCTTTCTGCGTTGTGGGGTGTGCGGGGGGAGCCGGAGTGCCCTGTTCGCCCTGACAGATGCCTCTACACAATCGACACGGAGTTTGCTGACGCCTACCGGCTGTGGCACCAGAAGGACGAGGCAACGCCCATCTCCGCCTCTGCCTCCATGCGCCAGAAGATGTGCAACCCCCGCCTCTGGGCCCAGCGCAGCGAGCGGTGCGGCTGCGCGCACAAGCTGACGATCGCTGCCGCCCCTCTTCACCAACTCCCCGATCTGCCTAAGCCAGATGGAGAACACCAAGGCGCCTGAGGAAGGAGTGGACCTCACCCGACTGACCCCCACACACCCACTCCACGGCAAGGAGATGGAGATCCTCATGCCTTCGTTCATCAGAGGAAGCGGCTGGACCTTTGCGGAACCCCCTTCTGCTGTATCCGGGAAAATCCTCATCACTGTGGATGCGTACTTTAAATACGCGCAGGAAGGGTTTATGCGGGGGGTCAACGGGAGTGCGACAATTGGTCTGACATCCACGCAGTATTCCAACACAGAGCATAGGGAGCTGGGCTATGGAAGCTTTCCGCCATTTTACAGGAGGGCTGAGGGGGAGGGGGTGCACCCCGCGTTTACCGCGATGAGAGCCCCAGCGTTTGATCTGTATGCCGCTCTCAGCAAGGTGGACTTCTCCGAACAGAAGATTTTTGGGAGGATCGAAAGCAACTGCGGTTCCTCCGACGAGTCGCTATACGGAGGGGACACCTGCCCCGGCTGGAAGCTGTCCCGTCGTGACTTCTGCTCGACTCAGAAAGACCCAGCCGCCAGGCTCTGCACTGTTTGCCCCCTTATGATGCGCGACCCGGATACAGGTGACGATATTGTCTGTCTCTACGCGCCGGACCTTCTCCCTGTGAGGGCACACCATCTGCTGAGTAGGTCTGCAGGGCTTCCCCGTGTCGAAGAAATTGTCTTCTTCCACAGCTCGAGCTACACCATCTGCTTCCCGGAAACCTACAGGAATGCATCCGTTTCAGGAAGGGTGGTGGCTGTGGCCTCCGTTGCCTTGAAGCATTGCGCCGGCTCGACGATTATCCTTGCCGCGCAACAGGGTGGTGCATCCGGTGTTATATTTGCCGTCGACACCCCGCCGATCGGCAGCAGCTACGGGGTGGAGATCCCGTCCGCCACCACCGCCAGCCCCTCCGGCAAGGCATCTGTCCAGGAGTTCATGCTCGGGGGCACCTTTGTGGGAACCGTTAAAGGCACCTACGGCGATGTGGTGCCCTACTGGGTCCGCCGTGTGGAGCTGGCAGTGCCGGAGCCTGAGGCAGCTGTCGCTGCACCCACACTCCCGCCTGTGGAAGGGGGGGCGAGCTCTGCATCGCTGCTGGACGAGCCTGGTGTGTGGGTTGCCCTGGTGGCGGTGCCCATCCTCGCAGGCGTGTCTGTGCTCTACGGGGTGCGGGAGCGGCGCGGGAGGACCCTGGCGAAAGGGAGGGCGAAGGGCATGTCGCTCACGACACACTCCGCCCTGCTGTCGCTCTCGGTGGCTGGTGTGGCCACTCTGATCACATTTGGGCTGATGGCGGCGGCGGGTCTCCAGGGCATCGAAAGCGTGTCGAACTACGGCGTCAGCGTCGTCGAGATTGCAAGCGAATCGAGTATCGCGACGACGGAGACTGTCGTGCAGCTGCTCCTGGTGCAGATGATGGGCGTGTCGCGCAGCGTCTTTCACAGCCATCTGCCACAGAGGGATTTTCTCTTGGAAAAGAACATGGGCATGGTATCTAGAAGCGGGATCTCTTGGACGCATATTGTCGTCCAGATCATGGGCCGCTGGGAGGCGCCCGAAAACCGCCTGAGCGTCTACCTGAATTCAGGCGGTTTTGGCAGCCCCTCCGGGGTGTTTATGGTGCAGTTCAGGCACCAGAACTGGGAGCTCAGCCACACGCCTTTCGACAGTTCCACACCCGCATTCCCCTACCTCCGGAGGCTGCTGCACTCGCGGATACCCGAGAAATACACATACACTGCTGACTGGCTGGCAGCGACGTACGATGCAAACCTCGATGCCTTGGGGAGGCTTGAGTTCTCTGAATATCAGTCGACAAACCCTTACGAGCCTTACACCCAGGGGCCCTACCTTTCGTACGTGAAGGCACTCATGGAGGAGCGTGCAACATCACCCATGGGTCATTACTCTATGTCGCGGACTGTCACATATTTCAGCGCGAAGGTGCAGGACGCGCTCTTCTCCACAGGCATGGACTCCGTGGCAGCGAATGTGACGTTCTGCTTCACACGCGCCGACGGGGTGATCTTCGCCCTGTCGCCCCACCTCAACGACCTCTACCGCACGGTGGACCGGTTCCCCCCGCTGTGTCCGCAGTGCCACACCTCTGTAGGCTACGCCCTGTCGACAGTGCACAACACGCGCTACCCGCTGATCCGCGCCACGGCGGAGGCCCTGACGCGCAGGTCGGGGGGCAGCCTCATCCCGAGGGTGAACGGACGCCCTGGGGTCCCGGTCACCCTCACAGTCGACCAGAGCACGGCACGCCTGACGACAAGCGTCGTGATGCATATCTCCTTCGATGGGGCCGACCCACGCGATGTGAGAGGTGGCTGGGAGACACGGGTGACCTGCCCAGGATCGTCTTCGGGATGCGTGTCGTACCCCGAAGGGTATCAGAGCACCGCACTGCACCTCGACGGCACCGGAGTGCTGTCTGTCCTGACATACATCACGGAGCGCACGCCACGGGTGGCAGCGACCCGCGTGCCTGGAGCGATTGGCGGAGGGGCTTGGCGGAGCACGAACCCCCTTTACAACACGACAGGATTATACGACGGCATCGAAGGCGTTGTTGTGTCGGATGCCTCCGGCAGCAACCTGCCTGCCGTGCATGGGAGGTTTCATCAAGAGGAGCACTCGCTGACGCTGTGGGTCCGCCCCGACAGCGCTGGCAGCGCCACATCGGGCACCCTCTTCAGAGATGCAGACAGCGAAAAAGCATGGTACCGTCTGACAGGCGACGCACAGCTTCTGCTGAACGCGGCTTCCTTCGGCTGTATCACAGACCCTGTTCCTGGTGGCCTCCGAGCAGGGGAATGGACGCATGTCGCCGTCTCGGTGAGCTACGGGCAGCGCTTCTGCGCTGTGTATGTCAACGGTGTGCTGCACTCCAAAAGGGAGCTGTCGCACATGATAGAGTTCGCCGGGGCAGACGCGGCCTACCAGGTGGGTGTGGGGTTTGCAGGCGGGCTGGATGAGCTGCGCTTTCACAACCGCACCCTCACCCAGGAGGACGTGCGTGCCATGATGAAGGACGGTGTGGAAGCCCCGCCCCTGCGGCGGGAGTTTCTTGTCGCGGCTATCGGGCATGACGAATATGAGTGGCTTGGGTATGCGGGCCTGGTGTACGCGGTGTCTGTACCGCGGGAGGACGTGCTCCGTGACTCCGTCAACCTGGCAGACGTGTTCGACACGAACCTGAAGGCAGAGGAGGACGCCACTGTGCGGGAGATGCGCTACCGCACCATCGGCGTGGCCATGATTGTGTTGGTCGTGCTTGCTGGATCTATCCTTATCACCGTGGTCTGCCTGAGGCTCCTGACGCAGCCCTTCGCGCACTTTGCCCACGAGATCATGCTCGTCGCACAGATCGACGTGGACAACATTGCGATGTACCCAAAAGACGCCTCCACCCTGCATGAGATCAACTTGATGCGGTCTGCGGTGAACCTGCTGGTGCAGAACATGAAGGTGTACAAAAGCTTCATGCCGCCTGCTGTGCACGAGGCTGTGCAGCCGACCAGCGATGTGGAGTCGTTGGACCACTCGGAGGTCGATACGGAACCCAGCGGAACAGGATCTACCCAGAGCACGTTGGTGCGCTCCCACAGCTCATCCAACATGCTGCTGGCTGGGCGCATGCTGGTACAGGGCCTGGCGCTGCGTCGCATGGCCTTCCTCGCAGTGAACATGCGAGAGTTCCACAAGCTGGCCTTGCGGGGGAAGGAACGCATGACGATAAGTAAGCACACGGACTACATCTCCATCGTGGTGGCCACAGCGACGAAGTACTCCGGGCTTCCCGAGACTTTCAACGGGGACCGCATCGTGGTGACCTTCAACGGGATGCGTATCAACTCCTCCTTCCGCGAGAAGGTGCTCGCTGCGGGGCAGGACCTGGCAGTTGCAGCAGGCAAGAACAATATCAGCATCACGGCGGGTGCGGCGTCGGGGCCGGTGCTGGCTGGGCCCATCGGGTGCGACGGGATGCAGCGCTACTCCACCATCGGCCCCTGCGTCACCTGGGTGCACCATCTGGAGCGCTTTGCGCAGCAGCGCGGCTTGGTATTCGTCACAGACAACGGGCTGTTCGAGTCATGCATCAGCACGTTTGTCTTCAAACACGTCGCTGTGTTCGACACGGAACAGGCACCGCTCTCGCCTGTGGTCATCACGCACGTGATAGGCTCTACGTCGGTGAACCCTGACGAGTGGATGTACGAACTGGAGGAGGTGAACGCACGTGATCGTGCTAATCCATGGAACGAGCTGCTTATGTTGATCCGCATGCGCGACTGGGCATCCGCACGCGACCTGCTCTCCTCAGTGAACCCAGGGGAGGCTTTCTTCGAGTCTGTGTCGGCAATGGTGAAGAAGGAGTCCATGCACATCTGCTGCGAGTCCATACTCTGCACCCACACCTTTTCAGATTACAAAGGTGGAGTGTAGGTCCGCCTGTCGCTGAAGGTTCCCGTGACTGAAGTGATGCCCAACCGGGGGGTGAACAGCAGGCATCAGGCAACATAGTGCGTACCTCGCGCTGACACATTTTGGCGTCACGCGGTTTGAAAAAGGAAATTGAGATGTTGGTGAGTGTACGTCATACTTGGTTCGGCACACCCATGTGGGGGGGGAAAGTGTCACTTGGCCCTGCTCTATTATTGTGCGACTCAAGATGGCTGTCGAAGGTGCCAGTTCCGCTCGAATTTACCAGTCCCTCTGTTGTTCTTCTGACAAAATCATTTCTGTGCATTCCGAACTTCAGAGAACCCATCTTCTTCCCCTGGGATGTTCCTGCCTGCCCTGAAACTGCGAATCCCCCCCACCCCCACCTCCGCAACCCTCAGATGTTGCCCACTGACACAAAGCGTCGAAGAGGCCCAGATACTGGAAAATGCACTCATGTCTGTGTGGTGTCATACGACACTAACGTGGATAGCGCGTCGTGTTATCGAGCAGCAGGCCTGCAATAGGCTTCTTCTGAGGGCCTTTTGCTCTGTGTCACTGTGTGTCGAACTGTGTCGCTTTGCAGCCAGTTTTGTCAGGCGGATCGCCCTTTTTTCGCAAAATATGACCGGTTTTTTTCTTCGCGACTGAAGATTTTGGATTAGCACCTTCATGCCACTTCACAGGGCCTCAACACAGCCTTGAGACAGCAAGTGAATTGTGTGGAGTGCCCAACCGCAGTGCGCTCAACAAAAAGTAGTCCGGAACTGTTCTCCCACAGTTGCTGGACAGGGTGTCTATCATAAAGCGAAAGGAGTACGATTTCTCTCACTTTCTTCATTTTTATGCGAAGCTACCGCCTCGCTATTTTGACCTATGTCTAAGGCTTGCGATGCTCGTGTGATCATCGTGCACGCACCTGATTGATGGCATTATCTGCGGGGGACGAGAAGGGGTTCCCACCTTCGACATAGTTGTTATCCGTTCTGGTCACGTTGCAAACCACGTCGTCGATAATTGAATTTTTATACTTCATCCTCTCAGTTTGTTTCACAGGGTGGGGTGGTGCCGGCTTGTGCCGACCACCCCTACAGACACTACAGAGCCGCGTGACGCAGCCAGGCCGAGGTGCGTCTCACCACAACGCCCCACCCACCCCTAACCCATATTGCCGGCCTGTCGATCTGCTGCAACTTGAGTTGTGGATCAAGGTGCTTCGCTCAGAGGGCCGCCCCCACAAGGGGGAGACAGCCCGACGTGCTTTGACACAAAGCGGATGTCCCCAACAACTCTAGCGAGTGTGGGTGCGGGTCAACCCACCGCCCCTCCCCTGCAGGTTCAGGCGACAATGCATACGCTGCTGCTTGCCGTGCTGTGTGCCGGGCACGTCGGTGTGCAGGAGGATGGGCGCACCGGATATGTGCAGGGGGTGGCGTCCAGCACAGCGCAGCTGTTCCCTGAGGGGCGTGTGTACTACTACATCGAGACGGGGGCGGCTGGCAACGGAGGGACACCGCTGCAGGCAGACGATCAGCGCATCGCAGATGCCATCGCGGAGTGGGAGGGGAAGACGTGCATCCGCTTTGTGCCGTGTGCGGCGCTGCCGTGCCCGGGGCCGCACGCACTGTTCTATGCCTACGAAGGTGTGTGCCTGTCGAGCATGGGGTACGTGAGCCCCATGAGCCGGGTGTACCTGGGTCCGCAGTGCAGCACGGGGGACGTGATCCACGAGCTCGGGCACCTGCTTGGGCTGGAGGACGAAGAGAAGCGGAGCGACCGTGCGCGCTATGTGTACATCAACACCAGCGAGGTGGTGCTTGGGCGCACGGGCACGGACCCGCTGGAGAGGGTGACCGGGCCGCAGCTGGGGCCGTACGACTACGCGTCGGTGATGCACTCGCCAGCACACGCACACGCGCGGGGGTGGCGGCGCACCATCACCGCACCGTTCCCCATTGGGCAGCGCGAGGGGCTGAGTGCCGGGGATGTGGCCGCCGTCGACTTCCTGTACAACAGCTGCAGTGCGGCGTACACGGCACCGCGGTGCATGACGTCTGAGGATGAGACTGTCGTACTCGCGATCCCGCACTCCCGCTACTTTGGTTTCAACATCGAGGTGCGGGACGATGCAGGCGCGTCCCTGACCCTGGCATACACGGGGACGAACGCCACTGAGTATTCCGCGTCTGCGGCAGGGCCGCTGTCGCTGTTGGATGGGCGTGTCGTAGTGGGGATGGTGTTCGCCCCCACGCTCGCCATGGCCGGGCAGACGTTCCTGCTGCAGGCCACCTTCACCCGCGCCGCAGGCTTCCCCCGGGTGACCTGCGGGGTGCGGGTGCGTGTGGTCGATGCGGTTGCCGTGTGCTACGGGCTGGGGACGGGTGACCCGGGTGTGTGCAGCGGGCACGGGGTGTGCAAGGAGCCGCAGGCGTACCGCATGGTGTGCGAGTGTGATGCGGGCTGGAAGGGCCACAGCTGCGCAGAGCCCGATACGTGCCGCGGCAACCAGATGTGGGACTTCGACGACGGGGCACTTGCGGAGTTTTCCGTCACAGGCGCGTCCCTCGACACCGCGCTGGCGGGCAATGGGGGCGGGAGTCTGCAGGTCGCCGGTACCGACTCGGTGGTGGCACTGGGCGGGGCCTGGGAGCCGCTGCGTGTGACGCTGTTCGTCGGTGGGCGTGGGGCGGAGGAGCTGTCGCTGGAGTTCCAGAATGCGACAGCGGGGTGCATGTCGGTGTGGGTGCGCGACGGGGCGCTGTGGGCCTTTGGGGAGCGGACGAGCATCCCGTACGAGGCGGAGCGGCTGTACTTTGTGGACGTGCGGTTCGGGATGGGCTCGGCCGTTGCGGATGTGGAGCTGCGCATCGACGGGAAGATTGTTGTCGGAGTTGGGGCAGCAGCAGGTGCGCGCTGTGACGGTGGGTTCGACAGGCTGCACGTGCGCGGGAGCGGGTGGGTGGACGCGCTGCACCTGTACTGCAACAGCTTCCTGATGGTGTCAGGCAGTGCGGTGGATGTGCCGGGGCGTGCGCTGCAGGAGGGCCACACGGAGCTGCTGGTGTCTGTCATGCAAGCGCGCGACAACGGGTTCGTCGACACCGCGGCGGCGCGTGTCGCGCTGACACAGGCCTTCGTGTCCGGCACGCCCGGCAGCACAGGGTGGGACGCGCTTCTGCCGCGGAGGGTGCACCCGGTGCTGGTGCGGCTGTCCGAGACGCCGGACCAGTCGCAGGCACTGGTGGTGGTGCGGCAGGCACCCACCCTTGCCGCTCTCACGACGGAGACCGTGACGTTCGTGCCGTCGGAGGCGATGTTCAGCGCGGCGGCGGTGCCTGACGGGGCGTCTGCCGGGGAGCTGCAGTTCCGGGTGCTGGGGACGTGCACGGCGGGGACGGTGCTGGGGTTCGACGCACCGCCCCCACCCCCCACAGGGGCCTGGGCGGGGACACGCATCAGCACCGCCGTGCAGGCGGCCGGGGCGGGGTCGCTGGAGTTCACCGCCGCCGGGGAGACGGCAAAGTTCTTCGTTGCCGACACGCAGCCTGACGTGGTCAGCGTGCACGTGCGGCGCGACAGCGCGGCGGCGGAGGTGTCCATCGAGGTAGTGTCCCCGGTGGCGGTGCTGGCGCTGGTGTACGGGCGTGGCGGGGCCCTTGTGCACCCCAACGGGACTGTGGGCAGCGCCAGCGTGGCAGCCTTCCAGCACATCCGTGTGGAGGTGGACTGGGGTGCGCGCGAGTTCACCGTGTCGCTGGGCGGTGTGGCCTCCGCCCCCTCCACGCTGCCCGACGGCATGGCCTACGTTGCGGAGGTGCGTGTCGCGGCGTCGGCCGTGCCCGCCTTCATCGACGAGCTGCAGCTGCCGTGCCCGCAGCGCGCCGCCACGTTCCAGCAGGACGTGTGTGTGGTGCCCGCAGTGCACGGGGCGGTCGTGACCGTGCATGCGGGCAGCGTGCTGCCCAGCGTGTCGGACAGCATCGTGCTGATGGACCCGGCAGTGTCGGACTGCAGCACGGCCGCAGACGTGTGCCGCCGCACGCAGCTGTGCTCCGGCAGCCAGGGCAGCATGAGCCTGCTGCTGGGGCGCCTGGCGTGGGACACGGGGCTGCTGCCGGTGCAGGGGGATGTCTCCTTCCGCCTGTGCTACTACCAGCACACGTCGGGATCCTACGTGCTGATGGACGGGATGCTGTACACATGCGCTGTAACCGCTGCCCCCACACCTGTGCCGACACCTGTCCCCACACCGGCCCCGACGCCTGCTCCGACGCCTGCCCCCACACCTGTGCCGACTGCTGCACGCACGCCATCCCCGACACCGCGCCCTACACCCGTGCCGACACAGACACCCACCCCTGTGCAGACGCCACCCACACTAACGTCTGCACCCACACCTGTGCCTGCACCCACACGGACTATCGTGACGCCGACGCCGCTGCCGCCCGGGACCGGCAGCCTCCCCCCCCGCACACCCGAGGCACACACACACAACACGGGTGGCAAAGGTGAGGGCGAGGGGGGTGGCGGCAGCAACACGGGTGCCATCGTGGCAGGCGTTGTGGTGGGTGTGGCCGTACTGGTGGCGGCTGGAGGCGTAGCGGCGTACTGCCTGCTGAGCAAGCGACAGGCGGCGTTCAACGACCCTGCGTCGGAACCTGCATCGGAGATGTCAGCCCCGCCTGTGCCGGAGAAGGAACAGGCCATCTAGACATATACCCACAGGCTCCGCATCGCCAGCAGCCTTCTGCACCAGGCACAGCACTGCGGTGACACAAGTCGCTGCTGCGTGCCACTGGTGCTGCCGTGGTACCACACCTTCTCCCCTGCTGCCTTGTTTATTGCTCCTGTTCACGATCCTTCCAGCGGTATTTCCGTGTTGGCGGCCTGGCGCTGAAAGCCATCGCCCACCACGGAGGGGCAAGTGCCAAGGAATGAGGGTCCGTGTACCGCCCATCCCCTGCCCCCTCCCCCCAGGCGCATCGCTGCGAAGGCGGCAGGGCCGTGCGGCCCAGCAGCGCTGCCCGCGGGACCCTTTGCGGCACACCCTCTTGCCTTCTTTCCGCCTGTCTTATGTTGTTGCATCCCATCATTCTGAGTGGTGCCTATGTTTTGTTTTCAAACGTTTGATAGTCATTCGGCGGGGGTGTTGCAGAAACCGATTTGCACAACACTCGCACGAACAGCAATCAGCGACCCAACCGGTCAAACTATTCTGTGCCCTTTGCTGGATCTTGCGCCCTCACACCGCTTCATCAGACTGGGGTGGGGTGGGGGCCTGTGCCACGTTTTGCTGCCACTTCACGATCCAGGAGGGGCCACAGAATGTCAGATACCGTTTTCCCTTCTTTGTTTCCATCTTGCTGGGCTCCTGCCCATTCCCTTCCGTTCACCTTCCCTGGCTGGCCGCGGCGCAGCCGCACCGCTGTCCGCACCCTTTTCCTTCTCTGCGTTGCTTGCGCAATGGCGCTGCGCTGTTGCGAGGGGCTGCCCTTCGGGCAGCCTTCTCTGCTCGCCGCATAAAGCCAGATGCAAGCTGCGCCAAGCAACCCCAATTTGCATTCATCAGCCTCAACCAGAACACGGTGTGCCGTATGTCCCTTTTAGGGTGTGCCTCTGCACCGCACCACAAAGAACCCAATCAAAGCTCAACAGAGACTCAACAGAGAGTGAAGTCACCCCCGGGCCTGTCGCCCCGCGCAGGCCTCGCTTCTTTAAAGAAGTGGAGTCAGTTTCCCCCTACCCGCGTGATCGGGTTGGCACACACTTCCTCTTGCGTGCCGCTGACCGTCCCCTTGCGCGAGAGGCTCAAAAGAACCAGGTAGTGGCCTGAGTTGTTGTTGTCCCGAAGTCGGACAGAGGCACACCCCAGCCCCCATCAACCACGTATCCTCTCCCGCGGTGGACCAGCGAGTCCAGAGGCCCTGCGCTGTCGTGTCCGGCCCCACCTGCACACCCTCGCAGAGGCACTCCTCGGCGAGCCGCTGTTCCTCTTCATGGGATATTGCGGACCAGTCCCCCAGTTTGCAGTCAGCGGTTCGCTGTACTACACGACGCTGCACACGGAACCCCCCCTGGTCCAGCAGAGCCTGGACGGGTTTGTGGTTGGGAACCCCACACTCCTGGACAGTGACAACCCTCAGCCTGGACCCGGGCCTCACGGCGTCTGCAGGGTTGTCCCCGCCCCGCAGCTCACGCATCACATCCAGCAGGAGAGGCGGCTCGTCCCCGCTCTCACTCTCCGGCCCAGGGTGGGGGTGCGTATGTGTCCTGTGATGCAAGTGGCTGATGTGTTTCAATCCAGGGAATCATGCACCCCACTTTGAAAACGTGTTGTCCATCATGTTTCGAACACTGCACCACATGCCCTGCACAGGATAACTCAACCCGACACCAAGCAATATGAGGAGCGCGGTGCTGTTCTGTGCGTTTGTCGTGATGGGGACGTCTGTGGTGGACGCACAGCGAGGCGGACGGGGTGGGCGCCGCCCGAGGCGCACACCAGTGCCTCTGCCTCAGACGCCTGAGCCTGCACCTGTGACAACACCTGTGCCTGTGCCTGTGCCGACAGCGGCCACTCCTGCCCCTGTGCCACAGACAGCAACACCTCCCGCAACGACGACTGCCCCTGTGCCTGCGCCGACTGCGGCCACCCCTGCCCCTGTGCCGGAGACACCGACACCTCCCGCACCGACGCCTGCGCCCGAGCTGGACTTCGGGAACGCACGGACGCGCCCCGGGCAGGCAATTGCTGCGGCGTCGCAGGCACAGTACCTGCCTGTGGTGGCAACGATCGTGCAGGTGATCGAGCAGCAGCCCGGGTCGTTCCGCCCGCTGCTGGTGCGCCTGGCGTGGCACAGCCTCGCGACGTACAACGAGGCGGAGCTGCCGATTGGCGGGAGCAACGGCGGGTGCATCCGCTCCAACCCGGAGCTGTCGCTTGCGGACAACCGTGGGGTGGATGTTGCGGTGAACGCGCTGGAGGCGGTGAAGCGGGCACACCCGTTCGTGACATACGCAGACCTGTACCAGCTGGCAGGCAACACGGCGCTGGAGTACATGGGCTCCCCGTCGCTCTTCTTCCGCCCTGGGCGCCGCGACTTTGTGGTGCCTGCGGAGACGAACCAGCGCTGCATGTCGGACAACGAGCGCCTGCCGCAGAAGCACATGAACAACGACGCGTTCCCGCACCCTGAGACGCTGGACTACTTCTTCGAGCGCTTCGGCAACCTCGGGATCTCCCTCAACAACGACCCCGATGCCCTGGAAAAGATGGTTTCCCTCATGGGAGGACACAACATGGGGGCGATGCACCTCGAGATCAGCAACAACGAGGGGCAGTGGACGGCCGACAACCTCGTCTTCGGGGTTGAGTACTTCTTCAACCTTGAAAATGGGCCTTGGGGCAGGAACAGGGTGTGTGAGGATCCGCGCCTCCATCCTACATCCAGTACCAACGACTGGTGGCGATGCACACCGTGCGCCACAGATGCCCGGATCTCTGGCAGCTGGTGACTGAGATCAGAAGCCTACGCACCCCCGCGAGGGGTCCACGGGGGCCGAGCAGGGCCGGTGCGCTGACGGCTGCGGAGATCAAGGCGGCGACTCCCGGGCCGGTGGCCCTGGTACAGACGGCGCTCTCGGACCTGCGCTGGAAGTGGCCCGATGCGGGGCGCCTCAAGGCACGTGACTCCGACAAGGCGATCGATCTCGGGTGCGAGGATCGACCTGCGGTGTTGCACGACCTGCGTGAGATGGTTCGTGCGGCCAGGTGGCGGGAGATTGCTGCAAAGAAACGGGAAGACACGACGGGCATGCGCGACGGGGTCGACTACATGGCTGTCACCCGAGTGTGGTCGGGGGAACCGGAACCATACCGTGCGGGAATCATGCGGGCGATCATCGCTGGAGACCAGGTCACCGAAGACCGCCGCCTCCGCCATTACAAGCAGGGGAATGGCATGTGTAAGTTGTGTGGGCTCGAGAAGGAGGACCACGAACACATGTGGTGGCGCTGCGAGGCGACGGCGGACTACCGCCGGCTACCGGCGTATCGGGATGTGGTGGCGGCGGACAGGACCAACTGGCCCCCCTGCTTGGCTCGGAACGGGATTCTGCCGCTGGGGTTTGTGATGCGGCAGGGACACGGCAATGCGAAGTGCCTGCGGCAGCTGCTTGGACTGTACACGGAGATTATCCTCCAGAGGGAGCGACTCCTCAAGCAGCGCGAGGCTGAACCGGCCACAGGGGTGTCGGTACGCGAGCCCTTTCCTTGGGGTTGGGACCCTGAGGAACCCCTTGAGACCTACGACAAGCTCCCTGATGCCCTGCCGCCGCAAGCCTGGTCTAAGGTGGCTGGGGTGCCGGCCTATTTCGCGGTCCGCGACTGGTGGAGGCAGCTGAAGTGGCCGGACGACGAAAACAACCGCAAGTACCACGTATCCTGGTTGGAACTCGCGGTGGACTTCGAGGTGTTCACCGGCGTCGACGTCGTGTTCTCGCCGGGGAGCAAGAAGAAGGGGCAGCGGGCCCTGACTGCGAGGGACAAGGGTACGCTGATGGCTGCCTGGATGCGCACATGTGAAGCCATTGCGGGACCCGGTGAGTACATCCACCCGGGGAAGAAGGGCGGGGAGTCCAAGTGCAAGTCTCTGGAGCCCTTCATCGGACAGCTGCAGTGCGGCGGGCTGAACCGGCGTCCTCGCTTGCTGTGCACGCAGGCGGTCGAAGCGATGCTCACTAGGCTGAAGGAGCAAGTGCGAGAGGCCGCGTCGCTGACACCGCGCCCGAGCTGGACCACGATGGAGGTTCTGGTCCAAGAGGCGGGCCGCGACGAGAGGAGAGCCGTGTACGAGGCCGCGGCGGCTGGTCATGTGGTGGCACGAGCTGAGCCCCAACCGCGGAGTGGGGTGGAAACCCTTTTCTTCGACGGGTCCCTCAGACGGGGGAAGGGCACTGCCAAGAAGCGGGCGGGCACGGGTGCGGGTGCAGTGCGCAAAACCGCGAGTGGTGTGGTGGTGTGGACCGCGCAGAGCAGACTGGCGCAGGGGTGCACTGTGAACGAGGCGGAGTACGCGGGTCTACTGCTCTGCCTAGATGAACTGATTGACCACCCGCCGGTGGGCGAGGTGGTGGTGTATGGCGATAGTCAGCTGGTTGCGGACCAGGTCAACACCGACACCATGTGCCGGAGCAAGAAGCTCCGCCCGCTGTACGTCAAGGCCAGAGAACGCATCGCCGCCCTGCGGGCGGCCGGCACACGAATCACTCTCGTGCACGTGGGCCGAAAGTGGAATGCGGACGCGGACGCCGCCGCTAACGCGGCAGTCGACAAGCTGGAGGTGGGGGTCACTCGGCACTCGCGAGGAGAGCCGGAATCACCGGTGTGAGGGCCCGGGCGGACAGTAGCAGTCGTCCGCCAGACTGGACACTCTACTGATGCTGGACAGGGGCCTTGGGGCAGGAACACAGCCCAGACAAACGGCCCGTTCGACCTGCAGTACCTCGGCGGGCCGCGCCCCCGCTTCACCATGCTGCCCATCGACATGGTGATGCGTGCCGACAACCGCCTCCGCAACCTGGTGCGCCAGTTCTCCACGAACCAGCCGCTCTACGAAACACACTTCGTGGCGGCGTGGAGGCAGATCCAGGAGAACGGCGTTGACTTCGCGTGAGCCGCTTCAGGCCACAGCGTCATACCCGCTTGACTTGCGCCAACCCGAGATTTGACGGCGAGGGGCTTGCTTTGTTCATATTCCACATCCGTCTTTTGAAAGGAATACACCGGGGATCGCTTGCGAAGCGATGCGGACAGTTGACTCTCCCGCCTGCCCCTTCTTCTGCCTTCTGCCCCTGCCTCTGTTTGCCTAACTATATTACAAACATCGCCCTTGTGGGTTGTGCGGGAACCCCGCACACACCCTGCCGTTTCAATATTTGCCTTTCCCTCCGTACACCCTGTTTTGTTTTCGCGCTTCGGCGCATCCCAGTTGTCGGGCGCCGCCAGCAACACAGCCTCCTATGGCACATATCACTGCTGCGGTACCGGGTTTCCTGCATACAGACGAAGTACCACAGACACACAACCAGCACATCACAGCATTACAGTGAGGGGCATGTCATGTGCCCTGATGATGCTAATGATTGCAGCTGGTGCAGCGCAGGAACCTTTGCCTTTTGTTTCCATCTCCCTCTCCATTCCATTGTCTTACCATGAACTTCACTGACTCTGAAGGAACTTCAGCAGCCGCAGAGCGATTTGACTTTGGCTCTTGCGGCTGCAAGTGGTGGTGTGTGTACACGGTGCGCTGCGGCCATCACTGGCCACGGCATGCCACAGCAGGACACGATGCACCCCACACAACCACCACGGCACCACGGCGCCTGTGCCGGTCCCATCTCCTCTCTCTCTCTCGCACCAACAGCAAGCAAGCCACAGAGAGCCAGCGGCGGTACGATGATGTATCAACCGCGTTGGCACTGCGGCGTGAACCAACAGGCTGCGCACAGGCACCTCTTTTCTTCTTCTTCTTCTTCTTCTTGGCCCTCCCAGGCACGCCTGCTTGGGGCCGGTCGGACCGCTTTTTAGTTGATGACCAACACACGAATGGCAGCGAGGGTGCCACCATACCCACCCCCGCCCCCCCCCCCCCTCCTTTCTTGACATCCGCAGCGCCGTTGTTGCAAGTCATGCATTCTATGCCGTGCCCTTGGCACACTGCAGGCCCAACATCCCACCTCACAAGCCACCATATTTTTTTGGACCGGCATCACCCCACCTCCTCCGTCACACAACCGGAGGCCTGGGCAAACGACACCCCCCACCACCCCCCTCCCACTGACACAACACAGGCCGGGGGAAAAAACACTGGATTTCAGACGAGTGAAGGGTGGTCACTCTTGTGCTCCCTTCCTGCCCCCTTCTACTTCTATTTCACTACCCCCCCCCCCTCTCCCCCTCCCACTGTTTGTCATACAGCAGCACCCCACCCTCCCCACAGGGCCACACGCGCGGGCTATGCGCACCTTACCACCAACACACCCACCCCCATAAAGCATCACCCCAGAAGCCCTTCCCCTCTTGCGTGAACTGGGGTGTCGGTGCGCCCCCCCCACCCTCACCCTCACCCCCCTCCCGGGTTCTCTGGGAAGCCTTCTCCTCCCCCCTTCCCTCAATGCACCGTCTGCGCTGCATCCGTGTGCTCCAACACGACGGCACGCCACGTCGGGGAGGCGCCACCCCACCGACACCACCTGAGGCCAGGCGGTTCACCACCCGACCCCTCCTGCAGCAGCATCCCGCCGACCCTGCCGCACCGCAGGGGGCACCTGGCAACCCGGCACCACCGCACCCACGCTGGGATGCGGCGCACCCCCCTCCCCCCTCCGGGGGGGGGACAGCAGCAGCAGCGGCGGAAAGCTGGGGCGCCAGCACCCCGGAGGCTCACAGCCAACCCCACCCCGGCGTGATCACCGGGGAGTATGTCGGGGGTGACCCTGCCCTCGACGCCTGGGGATCTGACTTCGACGTCGTTGGCAACGAGGGAGGTGGTCCAGCCTCCTCCTCCTCCTCCTCCGCCCCCTCCACCGCCGCCGCCGCCTCTGGGGTGGTGGAGGGCGCGTGGCCTACACCTGAGGAGGGTGCTGCGGCAGTGGACTATCCTTCACAACCGGTGGGGGGTGATGGCAGCTCCCACGAGGCCTGGCAGGGCGTCCCGCCATGGGGAATCACCGGGGGTGACGGCGGCGATTGGGGTGGCGAAGGCGCGGGGTGGGGTGCGGGTGGTGGCCACACCCAGGAGGGGGGTTTCCGGGAGGACCCGCGGATGGAGCCTCCGAAGCAGGCGGAGATGTACGATGCTGCGGCCGCGCCTCCGGCTGCGGTGCAGCCGGGGCTCCCCCCGACGTGGGAGCAGCTGATGGAGTTTATGGACAAGGCGGGGGAGGAGAGGGAGAAGGAGGCGGGTGGGGCGGAGGGCGTGGAACCTCCCGCGGCGCCGCGGCAGCGGATTAAGGTGAGCAGGATGGTGGAGCTGCGCGGGTTTCCCGGGATTCTCGCCGCGATGGCAGAGCTGGTGAAGCGGAAGGAGCCCGTTACAGGGGATGAGATCGTCTTCCTGGCTGAACGGCTCCTGAAGGAGGTGAGGCGTATATCCCGGCGGAAGGGGAAGAAGTCGCGCCAGCTGCACATCTCTGCAAGCTCCTCGGAGATGCGGGCGATGGATGTGCAGTCAAAATCTCTCCCAATCAGCACATTCCGGCACCTCGTGAAGCAGATGATGGTTCTGAAGCTGATCCATGGGAGGTCACACCACAGCGATGCGGTGTATAACATTCTCCTCAAATGCTATGCCCTCACAGATAGGGACGCCTTCCTCAAGCTGTACTACAAAGGGAATTCAAAGAAGAGGGCGGCGGGTCTGCAGGTTGGGCGGACGGAGAAGGAGCATCTCGCATATCTGACTTATGTTGTGATTAACAAGCCGGAGGAGGCCGAGGAGTTTTTCAACCAATACCTCCTCGTGTCGTACGGTGCGGTGGAGGTGATCTGCGACGTGTCCAAGAATTTCACCGCGGCGAGGCGCCACTACGACACCTTCCTCTCCCGGCTCGACCCATACGCAGAGGAGGCGGAAGGAGTTCACATCGCGTTCATCGGTGTCCTCCTGAGGATGGGTGGGGTTTACACACGCCCGACAGCACATTTCTACTGGCACAGGGTGTTGAAGAAGTGCAGCCCAAAGGTCCGGCTGGAGTTCATCCGCCACATCGGCAAATTTACCGACGGCATCAACGTCTGGATGGAGCTGCGGGGGGGCAGCCCCGTCGCGTCGGTCTACCTCGCACAGTGCCTCAACCGGGAGGCGCAGGTGAGAGGTAAGGTGATCCACGGCTGGCTGCAGAAGACTGCGCCCGAGGTGTTTGACGAGAACATCCAGCACGAGCTGTTCCCTATCCCTTTCCTGCAGCGCTTCCCCTGCGCGAGTGAGGAGGATTTCGTGGCAATGATCCGCCAAGTCGTGTCCGAAGACATCAAAGGCATCGAGAGGGTCGTGTGTGCCGACCCCGACTCCCTCCGAGAGGTGTTGAGAAACCCGGAGAGGTTTGCCCCGAAGGACACGCTGCTGCTTCTGAACGCGTCATCCCTGGCATTTCTATACTTCCACTTCCCGGATGACCTGCGGATTCTCCTTGGCCTGGCGGAGGCGCAGGAGATCTATGCGCTCTTCATCCACAGCAGGGAGGAGCTGTTCTGCAGGAATGTCTGCGCGAATTTACGCGTACCTTTCATTTTCCCCATCCCGGAGTGGATGATGATCCACGACCCCTCATCCCGGCTGAGGCAGGCCAAGGAGACTGCGAAAATCCATAAGGATCACCTCCCGAAGGCGTTGCAGAAGATCGACCCGAACCCCGACAGGATTCCGCTGGTGGGAGTGGAGTCGAGGCTAGCTCTGAGCGCGGCGCACACCGTCGGGTTTGTCGTGAAAGAGGCGCTGCTGCAGAAGGGGGTGCCTGTCGACCTGCTGTCAAAGCAGCGGAGGGATGTGCTGTTAGCGGCGGATCTGGAGGTGCTGCCTGTCGAAGGGTCCCGGATGTGCGTTGCCCGACACCCCGAGGTGGCTGCGCTGTCGGAGCGGGCTGTGTCGGTGGCGTCACGCATTACGCAGCGCGAGATGCAGCACACCCTGAACAGCGCGGTGGGTCTCCTGAAGCAGGCCAACCGCGAGCGTGAGTACACCGAGAAGAAGCAGGAGTCGCTAGCCCCCAGTGCCCCCGACTCGCCCCTGGTCAGGCTGAACCAGGAGCTGGTGCAGAACCCGTCTGCCCTGCCCAGCGCGATCTCGCGGGAGGGTGTGCAGCCCCGGAGGAGGCAGCCTGCGGATCGCAGGCGCCGCGCCCACCGCGAGGTCAGCCCCGAGCGGGTCACAGCAGAGTTCGGGAGGGCGCCTGGTGGCGGGAGCGGGGTTTACGAAAACTACAATGAGGATGATGACGAGGATGACCCAGAGTATGGCAATGGCCGTGTTCGGTACGAACCTGTTAACTGAGAAGTGGAAAGAGGGGGAGGAGGAGGAGGTGGTGGTGGTGGGGGAGGGGGGTTAGGCGGAGTGGGGTGGGCAGTCATGCTGCACGGGAATGGCGACGTGGCGATGGGGCAGGGTTTTGAGTGGGTCACGTGGGGGCCATGGCATGCGTGCTGTCATGATGTCACACACTGGGGTGGTTTCTGGTGCCATTCGCTGTGTGTGCGTCTCACAATATGTGATCCGGCGTGTGGGTGGAGTGGATGTGGAGGTGGATGGGGGGGGAGGTGGCTGGGAATACTGATGGAGATGCAGTGAGCTGCTCCCTTCGCATGGTTCCCCTCTTGATGTGGCATGCCACACCCCGTCTCTCCCCCACCCCCTCCGTTCTGGCCCTTTTGAGTACATCACTCGATCTCTGACGCACACAGCCTGCATATCGAATGAACGGTAGGTCAGCTCTGTGACATACCGTTCTTCGGCTGACCCCCCTCCCCCCCCCCCGCCCCCTCCACCCTTCCTGTTCTGGCCTTGAGGTGTTGCTGCTATGGCATGGCATGGTGTGGTATGCACCTTTGTTTCCGCACGCTGATGCTGCGGAGGTGAGTAAACGAAGTTTGACCCCCCTTTCCCCCCCCCTCCCCCCCCCAACCCCTCCCCCTTTGCCCCTGCTGGATGTGCATGGCTGCATTTTACGCTCATCTCACCCACCCCCCCTCCCCCCCCACCAGGGATGCGCACGGCACACAGCACGAGCGGCTCGTGAAGCGTGCCCCACCCCACCCCACCCCACCCCACCCCACCCCACCCCACCCCACCCCCCCTCCTCCTCCCCCTCCATGCGACGGTCACAGCACAGCTCCCTCCCGCCCCGAGGGAAGGAGAAGGTGAAGGAGACGTCTTCTCAGGAGCTGCGGGAGCGTCTCGATATGGAGAAGGCGGAGCGTGCGAGGGAGAGGCAGCGCAATGCAAGCGAGATGCTGCGGCTGATCGGATTCGCCGACAAACAGGCGGGGGATGTGGAGCATCTGGCGAGGAAATTCCACGATGGGGCCGCCACCCCTGCCTCGGCTTCTGCCTCTTCGGAGAGGGTTTCGCACCAGAGGGGGGCGGTTCGCCCCTCCTCCTCCTCCCCGCGAACCCACGCCGCGCATGCACGTGGGGGCAACCCCCCGACCTCCCCCACCACCTCCACCTCCTCCGGCGACGTGTCGGACCACCTGACGTCGGACAGCCGTGCGCCCTCCTCCTCCTCCTCCACATCCTCCACCCCCTCCTCCGCTTCGTCAGGCGCAGCCGCGGCGGCTGTCGGGGGTGACCCACGGGATCACCGCCGCCACCGCCACCACCACCACCACCACCGCGACCAGCCATCCCCCTTGAGTGGGGTGCAGAGTGGGTCAGCTGCGGGGCGCAGTCGCAGCCATTCTCCTGGTGTGTCTGCGACGGGGCGTGATGGAGGTGGTGGAGGTGGTGGTGGTGGCGAAGTGGCTCGCCTGCGGGGTATGTTGGAGGGGGAGCGGCGGGAGCACCGGCGGCTGATCGACGAGTTGGAGCAGAAGCGGCAGGACGACCTGGCGGCGCTGTGGGATGAGCACTGGCACAGGGTGCACCAGCTGGAGGATGAGTTCCGGGACAGGGGGGGCCCGCAGAGCGACAACGACCTCCTGCGGGAGGCGATGCGGGAGATGGAGCGGGAAAACCGGGAGCTGCACCGGCACATCGAGGCGATGTCGAAGCGAGGGTCTGGGGAGGGCGCGCAGCAGGATACCGACAGGCTGAAGGCAAAGCTGCGCAGCGCAGAGTCGAAGAACCAGAAGCTGCTGGAGGAGGTTGCAGTTCACGATGAGGAGATTGAGGCGCTCCGCAAGCAGGCAGACGATGCCCTCCGCCAGGAGGCCCGCATGCGGGATGCGCAGCAGCAGCTGATTGCGGCGAAGCAGAAGGATATAGACGAGCTGCGCGACTCTCTGCGGAGGGCGTCGCGGAGCGAGGCGCAGCTGCGCGCGCAGCAGCAGCTGCTGCAGGAGAACCAGGAGAAGACGGAGGACCTGCTTGCCCTGGTGGACAGCCAGAAGCACGAGATAGCGCAGCTGCAGGCTGCGGTGCAGCGGGGCAGGGCGGCGGGCGGTGCGGCGGAGGCGCAGCAGCGCAGCGCGACGCCTGCGGGTGGGCGGGGGGAGCGAGGGGCGGCAGCCGCGGCGCTGCGTACGGCGAGTGCCTTCAAGCCGCCGACGACGCGGCTGGCGCGGCGGATAGTGTCGCATGAGGTGCCGGCGGATAGCAGCAGGGATGACGTGCAGTCGCAGTCGCAGGACTCCGACATGATGGATGAGGTGAAGGCGCTGGCCACCGCGCCGCTCGCCCGGTTCCACCGGCCCGCAGCCACCGGGTACTCCAGCAGCAACAACGACAGCGACAGGGAGAACACGCGGAAGGCGAAGCTGCGGTCTTCCTCGCGTGGGTCCCTCCGTGCATCGCAGCTGAGGGCGCACGAGCGGAGGCCCCAGCCCGGCAAGCAGGCTGCTGCGTCGGAGAGGATGAGCGATGTCTCGTCGGCGGTGTCGGTGTCGACGCCTGTGCAGGTATGGCGTGCCGGTGTTAGTGGGTGGCAGATTGCTTCCCAAACGTTATTCACGGATTGCCGGTTGATTGAAAGGCTTTTTGATTTTGCCGCTTGAAACAAAGCCCTCTGCCCCGTGCATCCCACAAACATCATCAACATCCACACCCCGTTCTCCTTGCGCAGCGTGCGGGTCGCGCAGGCACTCCGACAGACGCGACGTCATCACCAGCCCGAGTCTCGCGCTGGCGGAGCCCAGCTGCCAGCACAGGTGGGGGAAGCAGCCGTCTGGAGCAGCTCCGCGTATGCCTTGTGCCTCGTGCCTGTGGGTGTTGTCGATCTGGCATCAGATTATACCCTCCTGCTGTGTTGCCTTTTGTTGTTGGTGCGATACCTACTCCGACCTACCCACACCATTCAGTAAACTTGTTTAAGCACCTTCGGTGCTTTGCTCCCTGCCTTCGCCCCTCCGTACGTCAGCTTTTGCACTGAACGGTGCCTAATGCAACGGAAAAGCGGTGGCTGAGTTACCCCCATCTCCCAGACGCGTTTTTGATATTGATGTTTTGTGTCTTATGTCCGACCGAAGACTCCCTCCCCACGCCACCACACACACCACAACCCACAGTCCGAGCTTCAAGAGGCACGCTCAGAAAGGCTGATGATGCAGACGCGCAGGAGGTAGCGTCGATGGGAGTGCTCTCGCGATGGTGAATGTCCGAATGGCTCCCTCTTTCTCTCCATCTCTTCTCTTTCTGATATGCGGGCCTATAGCTTTTTGGTGTGTGCGTGTACAATATGCTGTGTGGGGTGTGGGGTGTGTGGAGGAGCACGGGGTGGGGCGGTCGCTCAGTTGTTGATCCGCACCCTCCTCTCTACGCACAGAGGGTTGGTTTGGTCCCTTTTAGAAACCGACTTCGCTAGAAAGTCTTCAAAGAGGGGGGAGCGAACAGCTAGATTTTTTGCGCACCAAAAAAGGACTCGTTTGGCAGCGTGGAACGGCATGCGTGATGTATAAATCGGATATTTTGCCAACACATTCTCCACGGCACACACTCCCCACCCCCCCACCCACGCCCTCTTCGCAGAGCCCTCGCATCTGTCCTGCTCACCCCTTCTCCACTCACCCTCGCTCGTGATAGCCGCTGCACACACCTTTGGTGTTGCCACGCACCCCACCCCCCACCCCGTCCCGAGGCTACGGCTGAACGGCTGCTTCTCACCGGAGCTTCTGGCGTGTCGCTGCGTCAGAGAGTGGTGTTAGGCTGACTACGGGTCTGAAGGCTGAAGGATGTCAGGGGGTCCACGAGGGCACGTCTCCCTGCTGTGTTCTGCCTGCTACGCGCCCCTCCCCACCCGGTTCTGGACGAACCCTGGGCAATGCGTCCGGGGTGCAGGGGAGGGCATTTTTTGGTGCATTGTCGTATCCATTGGGCGTTATGCCCGGTATATCCCGGGTGTGACGCCCAATGTGAGCTTTTCCTCTTCGGATAAGATGAAAAACAACGCCAAAACTTCCGGTTTGTCGGAGATGTCGGAGTTGTGACTGGTAGTCAAACAAAGCAGTGCAACGTTTACGAAGGCAACACTGCTTTGATGACCGTGCTATTATGTGGCTAGCCAGGCACCCCCACACACCACCCCCTCCCCCGACCATTTCTAATAAACGCAACAAACTATCGATTCGATGATCGACAACCCCCCCCCCCCCCGCTCCCCCCCCCCCAACCAGCGCGAAGCGCTGACTAGAGGCGATGACCCGCTACGCTATACAGAGGGGGGAGGGCCAAGGGATAGTCTGCTGTTTGGCTTTCTTCCCGGCGCCGCCCCCTCTCGCATGTCCCTTGCCCCTCGCCGTATTTTCCTTTTTGTCGCATCTGTTTTTGTCATCTTTTCTATCCGTGATCCGGTGTTGAATGGGGGGGGGGCGGGGGGGGTGGGGAATGGGATGGGGGAGACGCTGGCAGAAAAAAGGGCACACTCATCATGGAGTGTGCCAGGCCTGTGTGCAGGCGTGATTCAAAAAATGCCGTGTGCTCCTCCTGTGAACGGTGGTGAAGGCTGCATCCTTGTTCCAGTGTCACCATGCAATGCTGCACTGGAGAAGGCATCCAGTTTCCCGTGTGGGTAAGCCTGTTCGAAACCTTTCATGCTCCCGACTCGGAAAAGCCACACGGGGTGGGGTGGGGGTCGGGGTGGGGCGTTTTTGACCCCCCCAGCCGTGTATCCCAAACGGCAACGTGTTCTCCCCTTTCCACCCCTTAAACCCTAAACCGCCCATTCCCCTTTTCCCCGCCATCCGTGAATCATTGTGTCTTAGATATGTGGCATTGTAGACAGAATCATCGGGCCTCGGGTGGAGCTCCGGATGGCGTGCGAATGATATTTGTTCTGTGAAAGAAGCAGGGAGAGCCTGAACGGTCGGGGGGGCGAACATACGGAGTGGGGGGGTGGGGCGGGTGGCTGTGTGTGAAACCGCATCGCAAAACGGATTCCTTCCGCTTCGAATAATGTGGGCCAGGCATGGTGTTAACATCGTGTGGCGGAAATCACCCAGTGTCCAACGTGAACCGTGCCATGCGAGAGAGAGGCCTCAAGTCGTGTACCGTTTCTTTGCCGCGTTATTAAACCTGAATATCAGATTATCTGCCAAACAGATTAGTGTCCAGCCCCCGCTCTGACGTGCAGGCTGCCACCCATCTGTGCCAGACGAAGCAAGCCAATCTGAGGGGAAATCGCAGGGCAACGCACACCGTGCGCCCAGAAGAGCCCGAAAAGACGGCACCGCCGCCTGTGAAACTGGCTCAGTGTTGGCAGTTGGTGCGAAGCCACCTAGACCCCCCCGCCCCCCTCCCCATCTCCCCTTGATGCTTGTTTGCGAATGGGGAGTCCAGCTTTTCCACACCACATTGTTGGTCTGCATAGACATGACATCCACACGACGCACTCAATCTCCACGCCCCCTTACGCCAGGCAACACGCCTCAGACTTATTTGGCAATGTTTGCCCTGTTGACAGCTGCCGCAGCAGCGTGCCTCGCTGCACGGCCTTGCGACCAGGCCCCCCTCAAGGGGAGCCCGCTGTGCAATGAGGCGCTGCCGGTGGAGCAGCGTGCCGAGTGGATCGTGTCGCAGCTGACCCTGCCAGAGAAGATCAACCTGACACAGAGCACCATCGCAGCAATCCCCCGGCTGGGTCTGCCCGCTTACAACTGGATCAACGAGGCCCTGCACGGGGTGGCGCAGTCGCCCGGGGTCATCTTCCAGCCCCCGACGCCCTTTGCCACGTCCTTCCCTCAGGTGTGCCTCACGGGGGCCTCCTTCAACAAGTCGCTGTGGGGGTCTATCGGCAGTGCTGTCAGCACCGAAGCGCGTGCGATGAACAACGCACAGCACGCAGGGCTCGACTTCTGGACGCCGAACGTCAACATCTTCAGCGACCCGCGGTGGGGGCGTGGGCAGGAGGTGCCGGGAGAGGACCCGTATGTGACTGGGGCGTATGCCGAGGCGTATGTTGCGGGGCTGCAGGAGGGGGAGGACCCGCGCCACCTGAAGGTGTCGTCGTGCTGCAAGCACTACTACGCGTACAACATGGAGCTGTTTGAGGGTGTGGACAGGCATATCTTCAACGCCGTCATCACACCGCAGGATGAAGCGGACACGTTCTTCCCTGCTTTCCACTCCTGTGTGCGCAACGCAAAGGTGTCGGGTCTGATGTGCTCGTACAATGCGGTGAACGGGGTGCCGTCCTGTGCGAACAAGCGGATTATGAACGAGATTGCGCGTGACACCTGGGGGTTTGACGGTTACATCACATCCGACTGTGGGGCTGTGCAGGATTTGCACTACTCCCACAACTACGACACGCCGAACGAGGCTGTGCGTGACTCCCTGACCAACGGGATGGACAGCAACTGTGGTGCTTACTTCAGCTACCACGCGATGGACTCCATCAACGCTAACGTGACCCTCCCCTCCGACTTCAACACGCCGCTTGTGCACCTCTTCTCTGTGCAGATCCGCCTGGGGATGTTCGACAGCACAGAGGGGCAGCCGTACCTGCAGTACAAATACAGCGACAAGGTCAACACCCCTGAACACCAGGCGCTGGCAGTGGACGCAGCACGCCAGGGTTCCGTGCTGCTGAAGAACGACGGGGCGCTGCCCTTCTCTGTGTCGGACATCAAGACGGTGGCAGTGGTGGGGCCCAGCGCAAACGCCACACTCGTGATGCAAGCGAGCTACTACGGGATTGCACCCTTCCACATCTCGCCTGTCGACGGCGTGTCGCGTTACGCCAAGACTGTCCTGGCGACAGGGTGTGTGGACACTGCCTGCAACAGCACGGCGCACTTCCAGGAGGCTGTGGACGCTGCGGCAGGGGCAGATGCGACGGTGATGGTGATGGGCCTGTCGGTGAAGCAGGAGGCAGAGGCGCTGGACCGCACCGACCTCGAGTTCCCTGGGCAGCAGGAGGCGCTCATCGCACGGGTGGCTGCTGCTGCCAAGGGCCCCGTGGTGGTGGTGGTGTTCGGTGGGGGGCCGGTGGACATGACTGCGCTGAAGAACAACCCGAAGGTGCGTGCCGTGCTGTGGATGGGCTACCCGGGCCAGGCAGGCGGGCAGGCCCTGGCAGAGCTGGTGTTCGGGGATGTGAACCCGTCGGGCCGCCTGCCCCACACCCAGTACCCGAAGGACTACGTGCAGAACTTCACCATGTTCGACATGAACCTGCGCCCCAACGCGACACGCAACAACCCGGGGCGGACGTACCGCTTCTACACCGGCACACCTGTGTACCCCTATGGGGCAGGGCTGTCCTACACCACCTTTGCCTACAACGTGTCGGGCCCGTCTTCCGTGTCCGCAGATGTTGTGGCACAGCAGAGCACTGAGGCGAATGTGCAGATGAAGTACTCTGTGACACGTGAGGACAAGCCGCTCGTCATGGTGACTGTGCGTGTCCGCAACACGGGCAGCCGTGCCGGTGACGACGCCGTGATCATCTTCATGAAGCCCCCCACGACACAGGGCGGGGCTCCGCTCAAGTTTGTCGTTGGGTTCGACCGCGCCGCAAACGTCGCACCTGGTGATGAGGCAGTCCTCGAGTTCCCGCTGTACTACACCGCCTTCTCGCTTGTGGACGAGGACGGGAAGCGTCAGATGGTTCCCGGGACGTGGACTGTCCTAGTGGACCAATCCGGTGCGGCAGCGCTTCCAATCAACGTGGCTTGATCGCTGCAACCTGTGCCGCTGCGTGCGGTGCAATACTCCGCCTTCCTCCCTGTGACTGTGCCTCCGTGTACGTTGTGTGATACCCCTTGTCTTGTGTGCCGCGAAGTCGCGGTACAGCATCGATGTTCAGCGTCGAGAGGCGCTGCGCATCCCGAACGCATGTGAACCCTCCACCCGCCTCACGCTGCAGGCTCCCTGCCTGAAGCCTGGCACCGACCCCGCCTCCAGCTAGTGTGAGTAGGGGCCGATGTGCCGTTGTCGGATCAACCGACCTGGCGCAAGGGCCACTCAATCAAAATCAACTAAAGTGCAAAATGCTTGTTGTTTGATCCTGAATGACATTCTCCATTTGTCTTCTCTCGTTCAACCGTCGAGCGGAAAAGGGGGGGTGGGGGTGGGGGTGGGATCTTGAACGGTTTGGCCGTGCTCGGAGCAGCCCCCGTATCTATGGTCCAGCGTGTTTTGTTTGCTGGCGGCAGGTGTTTGTTGCTGCAGCACAATATGTTGGCCCTCCCCTGTGTTGCCATCACACGTGATGGCAGCAGTCAAATACACAGACTCTTGATCAACTCAGCAGCTCCCGGTTTGTTGAGGACTTGGCGAAGAAGATGCAGAACCCCGCAGACACCCACGCACACCCCACACCCCACCCCCGTCCCCAAGCTTTCCGAGTCTTGAACAACACCCACTTCTCTCCCCCGCCCAGACGTACGCCTGAAGGCTTGCCCTTTGAAAGGAGCTGCCTTCGGCTTGAAGCTGGACACGGCTCCAACAACATATTGCAGCTTTTGTTCACCAGGTGCAACAACAGGCCGTTATGTGTCTCTCGCTCTCGCACCCCTTGTCATCACCAACTCCCTCCAGGCACGGATCACCATACAAAATGGCTGTCGCGTGCTGCGATGCCGTGAGGCTGGCGTGCGATGAGCTGCGCACGTCTGCGGAGCTGAACGACACGTCTGTCGCACGTGCTGAGGGGCAGGTTCGGGCAAACCCTGACGACGACGCGGCGAAGGACCGCGCCACTGCTGCGTACCAGGAGAAGTGCGAGGCACTGAACAAGTTCCTGGAGAAGAACGTGCCGATCATCGAGGAGAAGCTGCAGGATGCGCGTGAGTCTATCAAGACCGACGCCGAGAAGCTGAAGGACATCGACCGGGAGAACGCATCGCTCAAGCAGGAGCGCAAGATGCTGAAGGAGCAGCTGGAGGAGGCGAAGTCGGCCAACGCGTCGTCCAAGCTGGAGGAGTCCACGCTGATCAACCAGCTGTCCGACGCGACGAAGGCGGCGGCGACAGCGCGCAAGGCGGCCTCGGCTTACGAGGAGAAGGGGCCCTTCGAGTACCACCCGGAGCAGGGGAAGCTCTTCACGAAGCTGACTGAGAGCAAGATGAGCACCCTGCAGTCCCTCGAGACGCACCGCGTCACCTTCAACCACCGCTGCACCGCCCCGAAGCCCCACGGGCATGGTTACGGTATGCCTCGCGTCAGGCGTGCCCTGTGTGCGTGTGGCGGGGGACGTTCCTCCTCACGCAAAGCTCCCCAAACCCACATCTTGTGTGCTTTCCTTTCGCTCCCCCCCACCAACACCCTCACACAGAGCTGCAGCGCCTCGACCAGGCAGAGTTCGACAAGCTGAAGGAGGAGGCAACGAAGTGGAACGAGGAGGAGGTGAAGTCGCTGGAGACCGAGATCACGGAGCTCGAGGTACGTGCCCGCCAGCGTCTACCTCCTCTGCAGCATTGCCCCTCCCCCCCCTCTGTGCACCACCACCACCACCCGACACCGCAACAGACAACGCGCGCTGAGCTGATCAAGATGGGGTGGCCCGAGGAGAGCGCCGACATCTACGACGTGACGGAGACATTCGCGCAGGTGAAGAACAGCGCCGCCACGTGGGACGGTATCCTGACACAGGAGGGCAACCGCCGCAAGGACATGAAGTGGACGCTCGACAAGTTCCTGGCCGACGACAAGGAGCTGCTGCTGTGGTGCCGCCAGGAGCGCACCAACATGGAGGCGCAGACGGAGCCCCACCACGTGCAGGAGTTCTGCGCGTCGCTCATCCAGAACATCGAGACCATGGAGGAGAACTTCGCACACCTGGGGGACACCGGCGAGGAGCTGCTGCCCAACAAGCGTGTGGAGCGTGCCCTGGTGGAGGTGAACGAGGTGTGGCTCAACCTGCAGATCACCGCCTACGAGAGGCAGCGCCACATCATGCTGGAGATCCACCAGAAGTCGAAGCTGGAGAACGAGGTGCGCGCGTTTGCCAACTTCTCGACGAAGCTGCAGAAGTTCCTCGAGGAGACGATTCGCGTGCTGACGCTGCCCACCGACAACGAGAGCATCCAGGTGGTGGCCCCGGTGCTGCAGCAGTGCCGCCAGCTCCTCACCGAGTTCTCGCAGCACGCCCTGCTGGCGGACCACCTCTCCGACTTCTCGCTGCGCATGGAGCGCATCCGTGACAACTACAACGTGCTGAGGCGCACTGTGTTCAGCAAGCTGACCTTCCTGTCTACCGACCGCCGCACCGTCGACGAGGTGTCCTGCCAGCGCCGCGAGGAGTACATGTCGAAGATCGGGGAGATCAAGGCGTGGCTCAAGGCCCACTCCGACGGCGAGAGCTGGGAGTCGATTCACGAGAAGGTATGCCCGCCAGTCGGTGTTGATGCCACTATTCCCCTGCCCCCTCCCCCCATCGGTGACGAGTGAAGGGTGATCATTCTTGTGCTCCCTTCTGCTTCTATTTCACTTCCCCCCCCCCCCCCCCCATCAGTGACGTGTGGTTGTCATCCACCAACCCACCAACCCACCTACCACCCACCACCCACCAACCTGCAGGTGAAGCGCATCCAGGGGTTGATCGACCGCCAGCTCGAGCCGCCTCAGGAGGAGGAGGAGGTTGTCCCTGAGGCTGTGCCTGAGCCGCAGGCGGAGGAGGAGGAGGAGTACGACGAGTACTAGAGACCCGGTTTCCGACAGAACTGGAAAAAAGACATAGCGATGTTGGGCACTGTTCTTGCCTCCCTCCACACTGGGGGGGGGGGGGGAGGGAGGGAAAGGGAGGTCAAGAACATCAAGAAGAGGACAGGAAATACTGTTAAAAAACAGAGGTGAAATACTGCGAAACCCCCCACACCCCCCCCACCCCCTCCCCGCACCCAGGGCACCATTCCTCCCAGTACCCAATGTGCAGAGTGTGCTGTTGTGGCTGCACACCCAACGAGAGGCAATCCCACCCCCCTACCCCCCCACCCCCTCCCCCTGGCATTTTTTTAAATCTCCCCATCGCAACAAAGGAAATTTCCCCCAAGGCCTGCCTCAGGGGTTATTTTTCTTTCCGGATCGAAAAAAAACAGGCAAAAATAGCTGACACACCCCCCCTGAGGGCCCCTCGCCCCTCACCCACCCACCCCCCCTCCCTCCCTTCCCTTCCCTTCCCTTCAAAATTGGGGAGGGGGGAGGGGGGAAGGGTGTGTGTGTGTGTGTGTGTGTGTTAGTTGTGTTCGCTCTGTTTATAGGTCCTCCTCCACGCGATGTGCCGGGACAATGCTGTGCGTGCTGTGGATGGTGCCCTGTGTGCATTTTTTTAGAAAATAGGGTCGGTGTGATGCATGAGAGAGTGCCTGGGAAAGGCGGGGGTGAGGAAGTTGTGTGTTTGCGTGGGGGGCCAAACCAGAAGCTCTCTTCTTGCTTTAAATTTTGGGCGCGCCTGAGACCTCCCCGCTTCTATCGGAGGTTCATCCGAAAGTTTAACAACGCGGCGCGCCATTTATTTGTAGCTTCACGCTTCTCCCCCTGCACCCCCTTTAGCTTCCCCTCCCCCACCCCCCCTCTCCGTGTGCCGCTCCGCACGCCGCCCAGATACAGTCTCCAGTGATGTGATGTTGCCTCAATCCTGCCAAGGGGGAGATGTGTAAGCAATGGTTCAAAAATTTGACTGGTCGACGCCCCCGCCACTACCCCCCCCCCCCCCCTCCCCACCCCCCCCCCCCCCCAGCCCCCCCCCCCTTGCAACGGTGCGATTGGGGTTTTTTCCATTTGCGATTTGGTTTTTTTCTTCCTTTCTGTGTGAGTGTGTGAAACGTATGGCCCGTTCGTATTTTTTTGACCCCCCTCTTTACTTTTTTCTTTGACAACGGGTCGCCCCACCACCCGCCCCTCTTCCCCCCCCTTTTCCCAGCTTTGCGTGCAGTTAGCATCGACGTCGATATACGCACCGAACACACAACCTCCAACGCCACATACGTTCTGCCAAAAACGTAAACTAAATCATCGGGAGGGGGTGGTTACAGTGGTATGGGGGTTGCAGGGAGGTGTGCGGTAAGGCTTTTGGTCCCAAATGTGAAAAATGTGCACACTCTCCCTCGTCTTTTCGACGGCGGGTTGTGGACGGTTTTGGGGGAACCCCTTTGCTTGGGTGTGTCATCGCATTGTGTTGTGTGTGGGTTGTGTTGCGAAACCACACAGAGCGTGGGAAAAAAACACAAAATTTAGAGAACGGTGCTGCAGGAGGAAACAAACGCATCATATCTTTTTTTCCCCCCACGCATGGAGCTTGTCCCATCAGAGGCAACGCTCACTGCGTGCCGGAGCGCTCTTGATTTCGCCTCAAGTCTTGCAGTGCAAGAGGTGGCCCACCCCTCGATCCCACGCGAATGGGCTCATTGTGTGTGTGTGGTGGGAGGGGGCACGGAGGAAATAGGGTGGAAAAAACGAGAAACATGAATACGGCAGACGAGGTATTGCCCAGGTGAGAAGATGCTGTGGGTGGGGGTGGGTGACGAAAAGGAGGGGGGGTGGTGGGTGGGAGTTGGGAGTCTATTCACCCCCCCCCCTCAAATTTATTTTCACGCGCGCCGATATATTTTCTCTCTCTTTTGGCTGATACGGGCATGGGGGGACCTTTCGTTATCGACACTCACTCCCACCCCCACCCCCCCACCCTCTGTACAGAAAAACATAGGTGGATGGGATATACCAGACCGCACCCCGATGCCGCTCTCCTTCTCGCCCCCCCTCCCCACCCGAAGTCCAGGATAATCCTTCCATGTTGCCAACCCACACGACTGCAAAACATGATTCTCCAGTGTTGGATTAGCAGGCCTCCATCGGAAACAAGTCCACGAGGGTCCACGATAAACTGAAAAGCTCCGCTCTGCTAGGATATGCACATCCATACACACCCCAACACAACAGTACACAGCAAGGGCGGGGCCAGCGCCTCTCGCCCCTGCCACCTTGACGATGCCCTCCCCTGCAACAGGCAGTGGAAGCGAGGCGCGCGCTCCGGGGGGCGTGCCTGGTGTGCCTGGCGTGTCTGTCTACCCGAGCAGCGAGGCGGCTGCGGCAGCAGGCCGTCTCCCTGTCCGCATAGGGGGCGGCGGTGGTGGCGGCGGGGCGGCAGCCCTGCAGGCAGTGCGGGCGGCTGCGCTGCGGCTGGCGGAGGTGGCGCAGCAGGCTCACAGGCGCGTGTGGGTGCCGCGTGAGGAGGGCTGGCTTGTGCTGGCCCTGCTGGCGGCAGCTGGCAGCCGTCGCCTGCTGGGCCTCCTGTGTGTGGCAGCGGTGCGTGGGAGGTGGAGCTTCACAGTCGCGCTGTACGCCGCCCTCGTGGTGCAGGTGGTGGTGCGCGTGGTTCGGTTCTACACCTTGGGATACGACAGGCATGTCCTGGCAGCCCTGGTCGCTGCTGCCGTCGCGACGTGCCCACCCGCCGACACCATCCCTGCGAACTACCCCAGCGGCACTGTGGTCGCCTTGGCGGATGTTGACGGCATCGCTGACCCCAGCCCCACCGTCGAGCGGTACGGCGTATTCACCCTCGCAGACTCACACGGAGGCCTTGTCGGCTTCTGCGGCGCCTGGTTCAACCCCGCCTCGCTGACACAGCATACGGCACACGCCCTTGCCTCCATCAGGCAGCGCCTCTCTGGGAAGCACACATGAGGTTCCATACTGCTCGGAAGCAAAGTGCACATCACAGCTCTCCACCCAAGGCCGTCGTCGGCCGACTGAGAGGGTTTCTGTCCAACAAGGATATCAAGGCGGCACTTTCAAACATACCCCGCTGCAAAATTCCCATCGTAAAACGTAGATATGGTGGTGGTGGTGGTGGTGAGCTCTCTCTCTCTGCGTGTGTTGTTTGGCTTGTCTTTGGATTCCCCGCCAGGCTGGGGAGGGTGGGGGGGGGAGTTGTGGTTTGGAACAGCTCTCCTTCCACACGCTGTGCGGCTGGTTCGGTGTATGCGTATCGCATCAAAAGCTAGTGGTGGGTCGATGCGGTGCGTTTCTACACTGCTGCAAACACTATCCACGCGAGAGCACTGGGGTTTCACATCAAATGCAGGGGTGTTCCCCACCACGGGCTCGCCTGATGCGCCACACGCAGTACTCCCGCACTCTGCGTTGCGGGTATGGAGAACGGTGGAGGGGGGGGGGGGAGAGTGTACGTGCGCTGCAGCCAAAAGACTTCCTTGGGCCTTCGCCCCCGCTTCGCCAGGCTTCTTCGCGCGTGTGCATGTGAAAGGCAGTTGGGGCAGCACCGGGGCTCTCGCTTGGTGCGATCCTATCGTCGAATTTCGCCCCCCCTCCCCCCCCCCCCCCCAGGCCCTGGGGTAAGGATTTTTGGTAGTTCACGGATTTCCTCCGGGGGGGGGTAGGGGGGGGCTCCCCGCGGGCTGAGGTCAGGCTGGCGACCCAGGTTTTCAGGGTGACACCAGGATTTCCTCGAAATTTTGGGTGACCCCCACCCCCTGGTCGGGCACCCTACCAGGGGGGGGGGGTCACGAGGGGGGGTATGGGGGGGGGGTACCCCCCTACCCGACCCCCCTCCCGACTCGGGATGGGGGGGGGGGTCAGGAGGTGGTACTTTCACCCAATTGATGTTCCCCAGTAATAGGTGTAAATGGGCACCCCATGGCCAAAATGACCCCATCGCGATCCGCACAGATTCCAAACGTTCAAAAGAACGGGTTTTTGGAAAATCCGAGGGGGGGGTCCCGCTGGGTGGGTAGGTGGGGTGTAGTGGACTGGCTGCCTCCCAGCCACCTTCTCCCACGACCAGTCCCTGAACCAGACCCGTGTTTCATGGGTGATACTTGGCTCACACACCATCAAAGTGACCCCACTGTGATCCGCACAAATTCCAAACGTTCAAAAGAAAGGGGTTTTGGAATACCCGAGGAGGGGGTCCCGCTGGGTGGGGTGGGGTGTCATGGTGTGTGTCACCCAGTCACCCTTCACCCATAACCAGCCCCTGAACCAGACCGCTTTTTCATGGGTGAAGCTGGGCACCTAGACCCACAGTGTGACCCCACTACGATCCGCAAAAGTTTCAAACGTTCAAAAGAACGGGGTTTTGGAACACTTGAGGAGGGGGTCCCGCTGGGTGGGTGGCTGGGTGGGGTGGCATGGTGTGTTACTCCCAGTCACCTTCACCCATGACCAGCCCCTGAACCAGAGCCACATTTCATGGACAAAGCTTGTCACCTAGACCTACAAAGTGACCCCACTACGATGCGCACAGATTCCAAATATTCAAAAGAACGGGGTTTCGGAACACCCGAGGAGGGGGTCCCGCTGGGTGGGTGGGCTGGCTGACTCTCGGCCTCCCATCACAGTCTCCTATGACCAGCCCCTGAACTAGACCCACATTTCATGGGTGAAGCTTGGCACCTAGACCCACAGTGTGACCCCACTACGATCCGCACAGAGCCCAAAGAGTGCAATGGAAGGGGTCAATCGCGATTCCGCGAGTCGAAGATTCCGCACTTTTGGGTCACTTTCAGGTGATGTCAGGTCCCTGGAGTGACTGCAGATAGCCCATTTTCAGGGTGGGAGCCCTACTCGTACGTCACCCAGATTCAGCCCAAACCCGTGCACCCAGGGTGCACGGTCGCCGGGAGCGCGCGGGCACCCGGAAACAGGTCGCATTTGCGCGCGCTGCCTGCACCCTGCACGCCAGCCCACGGTGGGATCTTGTAAATTTTACATGTATAACTACAAGTATATACATGTATTATACATGTATAATACTTGCATGTCAACTATTATACATGTATAATACATGTATATGCCTGAAATATACATGTAAAATACATGTATATCAAGTAAAAATACAAGTATAATACTTGCATGTCAACTATTATACTTGTATTTTTACTTGATATACATGTATTTTACATGTATATTTCAGGCATTTACATGTATTTTACATGTATAATACTTGTCATGCAAGTATTATACATGTAAAATACTTGCATGACAAGTAAAATACATGTATAATACTTGCATGACAAGTAAAATACTTGCATGCAAGTATTTTACTTGTCATGCAAGTATTTTACATGTATAATACTTGCATGACAAGTATTATACATGTAAAATACATGTAAATGCCTGAAATATACATGTAAAATACATGTACCGTATACGTAAATATTTTGGAACGTAAATATTATGGAACGTAAATATTATGGAACGTAAATATTTTGGAACGCTGGTGGGTTGGCGTTCCAGATTTTTTTCGTTCCATAATATTTACAGGGCTTTCTGCGACTCGGGGACTTGGACCAGGTGATCGGACGGCATACAGAGTCCCTGACGGGACCTACTCGTGCACTTTTCGCGCGATTCCTGACGCAAGCCGTCCTCACCACCGAGTCCCCAACTGGCCCTGTAAATATTATGGAACGTAAATATTATGGAACGGACCGGCCAAAAATGGGCCCGTTCCATAATATTTACGTTCCATAATATTTACGTATACGGTATATCAAGTAAAAATACAAGTATAATAGTTGACATGCAAGTATTATACTTGTATTTTTACTTGATATACATGTATTTTACATGTATATTTCAGGCATATACATGTATTATACATGTATAATACCGTATACGTAAATATTTTGGAACGTAAATATTATGGAACGTAAATATTATGGAACGTAAATATTTTGGAACGCTGGTGGGTTGGCGTTCCAGATTTTTTTCGTTCCATAATATTTACAGGGCTTTCTGCGACTCGGGGACTTGGACCAGGGGATCGGACGGCATACAGAGTCCCTGACGGGACCTACTCGTGCACTTTTCGCGCGATTCCTGACGCAAGCCGTCCTCACCACCGAGTCCCCAACTGGCCCTGTAAATATTTTGGAACGTAAATATTATGGAACGGACCGGCCAAAAATGGGCCCGTTCCATAATATTTACGTTCCATAATATTTACGTATACGGTAGTTGACATGCAAGTATTATACATGTATAATACATGTATTATACTTGTAGTTATACATGTAAAATTTACAAGATCCCACCGTGCCCCCCCCCCCCCCCGACGTTCACGACCCCCCAGAAAATTACCCCAGCCCCTGGCCCCCCCCCCCTAGGGCAGTGATAGAAAATACGTAAAAAACGTTCAACGTATTTGAACGTTTAACGTATTTTTTAAAAAATGCGTCGAAGTTGAACGTTTTTTTGGCTTTTGGGCGTTTTTTGCATACACGTTAAGTGTTCTAAGAAACCAGACATAACCAGAAGACCAACATCATGTTCGTGCTAGCACTTTTCCCTTTTGTCATCACACCCGTGCGCCAAAACAGGTTAGGCCTTATATTTGGCTGCGTTCAACGAAAAATATTTTCGTGGTTCAACACTCCCACCTACTCCCTTCTCTTTACTCCACCCCTCAACCCCCGACATATCCGATGCCTGGCGTGCAGAACTCGGAGCTGGTGCTGTCCGGAGTGGGGCGCGGCGCGGGCAACCCGGAGGCCTTGTCCGCCCCCCTCCCGGCGGGCGACTTCGGGATGGCGATGGGGCAGGCGCTGGCGGCAGTGACCACCGCCAACGCCCGCGAGGTGGCCACTCGCGAGGTCGCGGGGGCCGACATCCGGGCCACGCAGGTGGAGGCGCACGCGAGGGTGCACGCGGCGGGGGTGGAGGCGGGGGCGGCTACGAGGGCCGCCAACGCGGAGGCGGCGGCGGGGATGCACATCGCATCCGCGAATGCAGCGGCGCATGCGGCGAAGGTGGAATCCGCTGCGGCACAGCGGGTGACGGGGGCGGAGTCGGACGCGAAGGTGGCGTCGGTGGAGGCGGCGGCCTCAAACGCCGTCACGGAGGCGCAGGCGCGGGCCATGGTCGCCGAGGAGTCCGCCAGGCACGCGGAGGTGAGAGCCCGCCTCGAGGCGGAGCTGGCCCTCGAGAGGGAGAAGACGCGGAACGCCGCGTTGGTGATGGAGGAGCGGGCTAAGGCCCAGCGGGAGACGGCCCTCGCGGAGCACGCGAGGGTAAGGGCTGAGGCAGGTGCGAGCCGGGCTGCAGCCCCCCAGGACGAGGTGGCTTCCCTCCGGGAGGAGGTGCGGCGGATGCGGGAGGTGGCGGACCTCCAGGCGGAGCTGGCCCGCCTGCGGGGAAACGGGACGGGCTCCGGAGCCGGCGCCGGAGCACCGAGGGCCGGAAAGCCGGAGCAGCGGGACGGGGCCGGCAGCGTAGCCGGCAGCAGCGACAGCCGCAGGGGCGCCGGGGCTCTCAACCCCCTGGACGTGGACGAGTGGTGGCACGCGGACGAGGCCACGCTGGGGCTGGTGCACCTGCACCAGCTGCGCCGCTACGACGCCCTGCTGGGGGCCCGGGCGGGGGGTGCCCTGCGCCCGCAGGCCCACGAGGCGCAGGCCCGGATGAGGGATATCAACCTCATCATGACGAGCCTGCCGTCGCTGCAGGAGCCGGAGGACTACGACGACCTCCTGGTCCGGCTGATGCAGAACCAGTTCTGCAGGCTGGAAGCCCTCAACGAGGGCGTGTTGGGGGGCGGATGGGAGGCGGCCTCCGCGATGGAGGAGGAATTCTTCGGGAAGCCGGAGATTCCTCCGTACCTCCGGGCGGCAAAGGAGAAGGCACGGGCCCGCCAGCCACGCTCCCCCCAGGTCCACCACCCACAGCATCAGCATCAACATCAACAACAACAGCAACGCAGCTCGCAGCCACAGCCGCAGCAGGGCCACCCCACCAGCCAGCGGAACAGGAGGGGGGGCCACAGGCAGTGAGCTCGCCCCTCACGGCGATGCTGGAGAGCATAGGGGTGCTCTCCACGGCGCGGGTGGGAAGGAGACGGGCACAGGAGGACCCGCTGACCGCCAGAGAGGCACAGCGGATCGCCAAGCGCGCGGTGAAGACGCTGGGGGAGGCGTTGGCACCGTCGACGTGGAGGGGGCTCGAGGGGCCCCACCGGCGACTCCTCCAGTTCCGGCACGAGTGGGAGCAGACCACGGGTGTGCTCTTGCCGTGGGACCTTTGCATCATTTACTGGGTGCAGAGGCTCATGTCCGAAGCGGACTCCCCACTCCGGCCCTCCTCCGCCCTACAGTACGTATCGAGGGCGGTCGCCGCGATGAGCCGCATGGGGGTTGTGGTGGACTCCCAGCTGCTCCAAGACTTCAAGCGAGGTCTGAAGCGCTTGGGGGCCCTCCGACCGCAGCACCAAGCGAAGCCAGCTACATCCGCCCAGGTGGCCGCAGTGGTGGGCCGGGAGGACGTCGACCGCGACACGAAGCTCGCGATTGTGCTGGGGTGGTGCGGGGCGGCGCGGGTGTCGGACGTGGTGCGCCTGAAGTGCGGGGACATCGCTTTCCAGAGCGAGTTTGTCGCCGTGAACTGGGCGGAGACGAAGAGCGACCCGTTCCGCCTGGGCGTCACGACGGGCCTGTTCCTCTCGGAGTGCTGGACGGAGGTGCTGCGGGAGGCGATCTCGGGGCGGGCGGCGGGCGCGCTGGTGGTCGACACGACCTACCGGCGCATCGTGGCGGCGCTGAAGAAGGAGGACCCGGAGCTGAGTGGTCACTCCCTCCGTCGGGGGGCTCTGGCGGAGCTCCTGCAAGAGGGGCTGTGCCTGGAGTCGCTTCGGCAGCTGTCCCGCCACAGCTCCCTGGACGCCCTGGCCAGGTACCTCCCGGCGGGGAAGCTGAAGCTGGCGAGGCAGACGGCCTCCACATCAATGGTGCTCGACCGGGGGCTATCCCGGGGGTCGCTCTTTGCCCTGCCTTCCCTGGGAAGCTCCTGAGGACGGCGTGCGTGGCGTACGAGCCCCCAGGCACGCCTTCCCCGCCGGCGACCCCTCGGCCCAGGCCGCCTCCCACGCTACCGCCTCCACCTCCGCCTCCGCCTCCACCGCCGCCACGGCCGCCCCCTCCTCCTCCTCTTCCTCGGAGGGTCGGCGACGACTCCTACTCGCCGGACGTCAACGCGACGTACGCGAGGGAAGCGCGGGTGACGGTGGAGGGGCGGCATCTTGGCCCGCCCTCGGCGCGGGGTGGCCCCACGGGGGAGCTGGCCCCCATATCGACGTCACGTCTGAACCTCGACGCCTTAGAGGCTTTGGATTCCGAGGGGATCCTGTCAGGGGTTATCGACGTGATTCGGGACCGGGGCGCTTTCCTGCGGGCCATGCGACCGGGCGTGGATCTGGGCGACAGGCCTCTTTCGCGCGGGACCTCGAGGCACATGCTGCGGCACTGGGATAACCTCTCGGAGTGGGGGGTGCTGGGGTTGGCAGACGCGCCGAAGGTGGTCCTCCCGGCGTTCACCGTGGAGAAAAAGAGCGGGCTGCTGCGTTTGGTATGCGACGGGCGAAAGCTGAACCGGCTGATGCGGGACCCGCCACCGATGCTCCTCCCGTCGATCCACGAGGTGGTCCGGAGGTTCCTGGCGGCCGAATTCGTGGTGCAGGCTGACGGGAAGAGCTGGTTCTACCAGTTCCCCCTGGGGGACGGGGTCCGCGACTTCTTCGGGGTGAATCTGGCTGGGGAGCGGGGCCCGTTTCGGCGCACCTCGCTGCGGGTGATGTGCATGGGCTGGAGCTGGGCGCCGTGCATCGCGCAGAGGGCCTCACGCGTGCTTCTCCCCCTGGAGGATGGGCTGTCTTGGGTGGACAACTGGTTTGTGGTTGGAGATAGCCGGGAGGATGCAGCCGAGAGATACGCCCGATTCCTCGGCAAGGCCGAGTCGGTGGGCGCCGAGCTCAACGAGGGTGCGGAGTTCGGCACACCGCAGTCGCGGTTCATCGCCTTGGGGTTGGAATTTGATCTGGAGTCGTCGCCTAAGCGCTTCAGGTCGGACCCCGATTGGGTGTCGAAATTCCTTGCCTCGGCGGCCGTGGCGGCGGTTCGCGAGAACAGGGCTACTTCCCGGGAGTTCTACAAGGTTTTCGGCGGTATGATTTGGTTTCTGTTCTCGACGCAGAGGCGTCTCTGCTACTTCCGCGCCTCCCTCGCCTTCCTCAGGAGATCCGCGGCCAAGCTGGTTGCGGAACCGGAGCAGTGGGACCGCCCTCTCGACATCCCCCCCTCTGTTCTCGCTGATCTTTCTCTGATTTCGGCCGATCTGGGCCAGAATGTGTGGGTTGAGGCAGGGGCTTCGGGGCCCTCGGTCACGGCGTGGTCTGACGCTTCCGACACAGAATGGGCAGCATCACAATGAATCAGCAACCGTGGACCGAGTACAATACGCTCTCTGTGGCTGGTGTGGGGGACAAAGGCAGTGCCTGTGCCGCAGGCAGGGAGGTACATATACAAGCCAGAACACATCGAAGACCTGGCTGATGCCACCTACATAGCGCCTGACACCCACCGGATGACGTGGTTGGCAAGCAACATGCATTGCAACCCTCAGATGTGGTGTGTTGGGGCATTTTCTTTTCCAACCTCCCACACAGTGGCACTGTACGGTACCAAACGGTGGCACAAAATTTAGGTACCCCAATTCGGGCACCTGAGGTGCCCGGAATGGTGGAAAAGTGGGGTTCGATGGGTTTCCGGACCGATCTGGGGGGGTTTGGAGGGTTTACGGGGGCTTTGGGGCCTCTGCGCCGGTTTTTTGAAAAATCGTGTTTATCCACGTAAAAGGGGGGGCATTTGACCCCCCCTACCCCCCCCCCCCCCCCGATGTGAAAAATCGTTTCTCGGAAAGACAAAATACGCCACACCTCCGGAAGGCAATGCGGGGCAGCGCCGGATGCTCTTGGCGGTCTCTCTTGCACCACCTCACCTCACCACCCCACCCCCCGCCCACTCTTATGACTATGTAAGGCACCACACGCCACACCCTCTGTGTCTGTGTATTTGCCCTGCATGCGCAGCCTCCACTCCCCTCCACCGCCCTCTCCACGCCAGGGTGAGGTTAGAGGGTGGAGCCACAGGCAGCTCGAGCTGCAGCAGGGTTCCTGCAGACCTACACAGCCGTGATACTTCTCACGGAACAGACGTACAATGTCGCGTATACTCACGACGATGCCGTCGCAGTCGGCACCGTTGGTCACTAACCTCTACGGGCAAGGTATGTTTATCGAGTGTCTTTATCGGATGCGAGGAGGCCCTGCAACGGCAAGGCTTTGTTGCCAGTTCATGCATTGGCAGCTCCCACACCCACACACACACACACACAGTGACAACGGTGTTCGGGAACTACGGCGTGGTGGGTCAGGGGATCTGCACCGGGCTTGCGAAGAGCGGCAGCATCCTGATCCAGCCGTACCGCAGGTGTGGCCTTGCTGGAATCACCACCCCACCCCCAACTTCCCCTCTGCTGGGTTGCCGCACAAGCTGTGCCTCGGCCTACCTGGCACAGAGCTACTCAGCAGGTTGTGGTTGCCTTCAGCTGTGGAGCACGCCTGTTCCACACGGCGCCCTGCCAACCCCCACCCCCCACCCGGGACACCTTCGCCCATTGTGCATTGATCCGCCTTGTACAGCATATCTGGTGTGGTGACCACACAAATGACTAACATTGCAAGACGGTGGGGAGACTTGCTTTTCCTCACAGATTATGTCGATTGTTTGCTTGCTTCAGGGGGTGGGGGGTGGGGGTGTTTCTCGCTATCGGCGAATACCCTTTCGCTCTTCTCTGTTTCTCTTTCAGATTTGCACCAATCGCACCCACACCCGCCCTCCCACAATTCAGGTCGAACACGGACTTCCGTCAGTCGCAGCTGACGACGCAGGACCCGATGAACTTCCACCCCGTGATGACAGACTTCACGAAGCCTGCTCAGATTCGTGCGGTGGTGGAGCCTGCGGACCATGTGGTGGTGAGCATTGGGAGGCACATGCCCTCGAACTCGATACTGAGATGGCGTGATTTGAAGTGGGGCTACGACGCGGTTCACCGGATGCTGCCTGTGGAGATCGCGAAGCACTGCAAGGAGACCGGGAAGGAGACGATGGTGTTCATTTCGCGGATCGGGGCGCACGTCGACTCCGAGAGCCAAATCCTGCGTGCCCTCGGGCGTGCCGAGGTTGAGATCAGGGAGATTATGCCCGAGGCAATCATTATCCGGCCTTCAGACGTGTTCTCCCTGCAGGGCGGCATGTATGTGGACCTGTTCCGTAACACTGCGCGCCGCCTGTACTGGCGCTCGCTGCCTATCTACCCCGAGATGCTGGCTCGTCGGTCGCAGCCCGTCTTCAACGCCGACATCGGCATTGCTGTGGCCACAGCGCTGCGTGACCCTACCATGTGGGGGAAGACCTTCGAGCTGGGCGGCAGGCAGGTGCTGAGCTTCGGGGAGATTACCGAGTTCGTCGCCCGCCAGTGCAAGTCCTCTGTTGAGTACATCAACATGCCTTACCCTGCGGCTAAGTATGCAGCGTGTGGGGGAATGATAGGGCTGGCTGGTGGGGGTGGGTGGGTGGGGGGGGGGGGGTGTTTTTTGATTTTCTCGTGACACGCACTCCTTCGCAGGCTCTACGGGCAGATCCGCTCGGCGGTGACCTGGGACTGCGGCTTCCCCAAGGATTACTTTGTGCGCATGCAGTACAACTCGATTGCGAATGAGTTTCACGACAAAGACATCTACGGATGGGAGGACCTCGGGATCGACCAGCGGCAGCTGATTCTGGTATGTCGGGGTTGGGGACGGGAAGCCCCGGAGGGGCCGAGCACACACCCACTCGTCCATTTGGACTCGCCGGACCCGCAACTCTGCGGTTCCAGCCCATATCAGGCCCAGCAAACACAAAATGCCGGATTCAACCCGCCGAACACGGCCCTTGGGGGTCTTCCTCTGTGCCACTCTGTGTCAAACTGTGTCAAAATGGGGGCCCAGATGCCCACAAAATGACCACGCTGCATCACCCCCCCCCCCCCCCCACTTCACCGGCGGAGATCATCCTTCTGCTTCCTTCTGCTTCTATTCCAACACCCCCTCACCTCAGCTCGAGGAGATCGCACCCGATGCGCTTTACAACTGGACGCACTTCGCAGTGGGCACCACCACCTCTATGGGTGGCAACACGAACGACATGCGGTTCATGCACTGATCGCCCTCGGCACTCCGGGCGGGTTGGGGCATTCTCCCTAGGGGCTCCCTCAGTTATCCTGGGGCATCCCACCCAGTTGAAGAGTTGTGCCTTGCTCCCGTCTTTTTCGTCGGAAAAATTCCGAGCAGCACGATCAGGGCTTCAGTTTGCTCGTTTGACGGGGAGGGACAGGGGAGGAAGGGCGGGGAAGATGCGATACCGTCTGATATGCTGATGTGGCCTCCACTGGCACAAGGGGTCGATGGGGGGCTGTGAAAATGCGAGTCGTCAGAGCCGATATGACGCCGGTAGATAACGGACGTTGGGGAAAGGGGGGGGTGGGTGGGGTGGGTGGGGGGATGAAAGATGTCAACTCGACAATACCTGAGGGAAGTGGGGGGGGGGGTGGTGGAGACTTGGTTGGACTCGCCGGAGTTACATCCTAACTCCCCCCCCCTCCTCCCCCCCCCCCTCGCTTTCGGCTTCATCCCCACCTCACCCTCACCCTCACCCCCCCCCCCCCTTTTCCCGTCATTCTTCTTCTTCATCTTCATCTTCATCTTATTCTCTATGTGAGTTACGTTTCGTTCGTTCGACAAAAAAACATATGGGGGGGGAGGGGGGGGTGTTTCTGTGTGCTGCAGCAGCAGAAAAATTGGAGTTGTTTAGTGGACCTGCCCCCCCCCACCCCCCCCCCCTTCGAAAATCCGTCCCCCTGCCCCCCCCCCAGGGCTGTAAATAAGGTTTGGGGGTCAGGAGTCGGGAGTCGGTTATTTACAGTCACCTAAGGTACCTGGGGTGGGGGGCTGGGGGGGACGGGCGGTCTCAAACCCTACTCAATCCTGCACGCATCCTGTAGTACGGCCACCTCTGCCGTGGAGAGTCCCATGGACCCTCCAGCAGTCGCCCACCATTCGGTCAGGGCGGACTGACTCGGCGCTTGCGGGGTCTTCCCGCGTGCGAGGTGGTCCGCGAAGAAGCACGCGACGCACAGCGCCATGTTGGCTGTCCCAGCCAACCCCCCACTTCGCCCGCAGCGCCCCACACGCTGCGAGCACCTCACTCACGGCAGCAGTATTTGGCTGCATAGCTCTCAGTATTTCCCGTGCATGCAGCGCATGCATCCACAAATTTTGTGGATGCATCCACACACAGCCTGGAGCTCCGAAGCCCTGCATGCAGGCCTGCCTGCAGTGGATGAATGCCTGTATGCCAAATCGAAAATCCATTTTTTGACATTTTCGGGCATCCCTGGATGCCGTGGATGCATGCATGGATGCATCCACACCATCCACGGCCCCACTGAGAGCTATGTTGGCTGTGAGTCAAACACTACTGCCTCTACCTGAGGCATGTTTTGTGTCGCAACAGTTGCGTCACATGTGTGACGCATCTGTGTGGAGTGTGTGTGGGTGTGCACGTGTGCGCTGCGGTATGCTCAACCACCTGATGGGGGCGGAACACAACTCTTCTTGGGAGCTGCCAGGATCTGGCAAAAGGGGCGGGAAAGGGGCGCCGTATTCACAGCAGTGGTTTGGCAATGAACTCACCCCAGTTCAGAGACCGGTAATGAAGAAGATGACTGGGAGGCACACACCATGTCCCACCCAGCGGGACCCCCACACCCCCACCCACCCATCGGGACCCCCCCTCCTCGGGTGTTCCAAAAACCCTTTCTTTTGAATATTTGGAGTCTGTGCGGATCGCAGTGGGGTCATTTTGGCCATGGGGTGCCTAATACCGCACATTCCCTAAGGGAAGCAAGGCAACCCTCCCAATCCCAAAAAATCCGGCGCGAGTCGGGAGTCGGGAGTCGGCCTTATTTACACCCCTGCCCCCCCCCCCCTATCAAGAGCTACGACAGCACCCACCCCCCCCCACCCCCCTCCACAAGTGCTGCACAACCTGCATAACGAGTGAAGGGAGATCACCTTTGTGCTTCCTTCTCCTTCTATTGCAGGACCCCACAAGCGGGGGCTTTGCAGTTTTGGGGCAGAGAGGAGGGTCGGCAGGGGGTGGGGGAGGAAGGCGGGGGGGGGGGGGGGGGGGGAGGAGAGGAGGTGGTGTTCGGGGGAGCGTCCTTCCCTGCCCCTCCCTCGGCACCCTCTCGAAGAAGAAAATGTGGTCAACACGCACGCGGCGTTGAGCGTTTTGCGCCCTCTCCAGGCGGAAATGAATACTGATAACTATTGAACCTGTAAAACCTCCACCACCACCAAACACCCCTCCCCCCCCCTCCCCCAAGGCTAGCGTTAAACAGCTTGCCAACAACCACGGTCCTTACCTCCACCACCTGACGTGTGTACTCCTGGTGTGGAGGGGGATAAATATCCCACAAAAAAATCACCTCCCCCGCCCCCGGCCCCCCGCCCGCCACCTCCCGGCCCCCCACACCAGCCACACACGGCGCAGTAGCCAGGGGTGAAGCTGTTCTGGAGACCCTCCGGGGTTCGGTCCATCAGGGGAGGAGGGGGGCTACCCAACTGGTCTCTGGGTTGGGGACTGGCGTGTCGTGCACACAGCACACACACTCACACACAGTCCCCTGCCAGTTCAGCCCATTTTTTTCCGACTAAAAAAAATGCATGCCCTACTGGGTGACATCCCGAGAGGGTGATGCGGCAGAGCATCCCTCGTGTGACTTCCGAGGGTGCACTGGCCTCTCCGTGCACTGTCCGCGAGGTTCAACCCCTGTCTGAGGGCTGCCCAATGTGTGTGTCGGGATTTGCAGCGGACGTCGCAATCAAAAGGCAACGGGGTGGGGGGGGGGGGGGAGGGGGGCGGGGATAATGGGAGGCGTTGCCGGGGGGTAACGGGCAGCAGGAGAGGGTTTGCTTCAGTGTGTTTCTACACTGCTGCAAAAAAGAGACAAAATGGGGGGGCTCGGGAGGGGGGTTGGGAGATCTCCCGTGACACAAGGGGCATGGGGTATTGTGTGATGTGTGTAATTGCATGTGCCCAGGAGGCCTTTGGCGCAAGGCAAAAATGGGGGGTTTCAAAGGAAAAGGGGTGTGTCTGTGTGTTACGGTGCGATGCAGCGGCACGCCCTACATGCATGGGGTTCGCAGACGGGGGTGGGGGAAGGTGTGAAGAAGAAGAAGAAGAAGAAGAAAAAGGGGTTGCCCACTGTCGCCCCCACTCTACCCCACACCCCCGCTCCACCACCCTCAGTGCCCGTGCCGTTTCCCTTTTTTTGCAGTGCGGCTGTCAGCTGCGAGGAGCTGTGGCTGCACCACTCCAAGAGGGTTTTAAAGAGGGCCCTCTTCGCTCAGCAGTGCAGACCAGTGAGTCATATCTCAACAGAAGAGGCGAACAACTGGCACAGGTTGGCACAGAGCGAAGGCTCCAAAAAATATCTGTGCCCCCGCTGGATCGTAAAGTGACAGCAAAACGAGACAACAAACCAATTACTGCCGAAAGTTGTTTTGTTGGAACGCAGACCCCACTCTTTGTGTACACCACTCCCCGGTCTGATGAAGTGGTGTGAGTGGGGACGCACGATCCAGCTAAAGGCACAGAAAGTTTCCCCAGTTGGCTACGCCCAGAGGCTTAGCTTGGGGGGGGAAACTCGGTCAGCTGACCGAGTTTCAGCCAAACCCGGAAAAAAACTCGGTCAGCCCAAAAAAAAAAGCATAAATTTCCGGGGAAAAAAGCGGATTTTTCTTGGGGTGCAGCAGCACAGGAGGTGAAGAAGCTCCTGCTGACCAAGCAGATCAGACAGACAAACGCTGACTTTGCCCTGTTTCTGTCCACCATCGGGTCTGGACAGATCAACATCAACGAACAGGACCAGATGCAGCTCCCTCCCATCATAACCCACTCGGGAGGGTCTCCCTACACCCCCGATGACCTCGTCAACTTCACCTTTCCTCAGCTGCAGCAGGGTGTTGTGGGGAACTCGGTGATCATGGCACCGACAAACAGCCGGAGGAGTGAGCTCAACGCTGCTTGTCTGGAGCAGATGCCTGGGGAGAGTGTTCACATCCTCGCCAAGAACACGGTAGCTGAGGACTGTGCGGTTGACCTCGGGGTTGCAAATGACTTCAACGACCCCAGCTTCCCGCTGAACGACTTGGAGGTGAAGATCGGATGTCCCGTCATCCTGCTGAAGAACCTCGACCCACCTGGCGGTCTCTGCAACGGAACCCGAATGATTGTGAAGAAGGCCTCGCAGTACTCCCTGCTGTGCTGCGCCATCGATGACCCTGCGAAGGAGTTCAACATCCCCCGCACACGTAACGAGCCGGACGAGAAGAAGGCCAGCTTCACCTTCTTCCGCTTCCAGATCCCTGTTGCGTTGGCGTTTGCAATCACCGTGAACAAGTCGCAGGGGCAGACGCTGGGGAAGGTTGGCCTTGACCTGACGAAGGCCCAGTGCTTCACACACGGGCAGCTTCGGAACGCGAACACCCCATTCTCCTTCTGTCCCGTATTCGTCGCTAGCCTAAGAATAACGTCAGCAGTCTCGAATTCCGTCTCCCGGCAACATGGTGGACACGCAGGTGCAGGAGGCTCTGGGCTACATCGCTGACCACTACATGGCACCTCTCCCGGGGATCACTGGCGCGTACCCTTGCCCGGAATTCAATGCCCCAGCACACCCACCGAAGTGGGCACAGGCGCACAAGACTACCCTTCTGCAAGAGTGCCCGGGTGTCTGTTCCGAGATTCGGAGGTTGGGCCTGCGTGATCTGCAGGAGGTTATTCAGCGGTTTACCTCGGGAAACCTCGCTCTCACGTACCCAGCAACATGCAGGCTACTCCAGCTTGCATCTATCCTTCCGCTGGGCACTGCTTCTGTTGAACGCTTGTTTTCCAAGCTCCGCCTTGTCTTCACCAGGCTTCGCCAACTGAGGAGCGAAAGCCTTGCAACTGTACTCTTTGTAGGAGTGGAATGTCGCGAATATTCACAGGGTATCCCCGAAGCCACTCTTGCGAGGTACCTAGGGTACCCCGAGAGAATGGCACCCCTCGAGGGCCCAGGGCCGAGGGGGGGGGTGACATTCTTCTGGGTGAACGGGGTGGTGGGGGGCAAATCAACTGTGTGTGTACTGTGACCGAGTCTGACCGAGTTTCGGCCCCAACCTCAAAATCCAAGCTAAGCCCCTGGCTACGCCGAACTAACAAAAAACATGCGTTCAATTGGGGGGCCATCGCTCAGAAATGCAGAGAAGTGAGGAAGGGCGAAACGCCTCACAACACTGGTTGCAAAGTGACACAGTTTGACACACACTGGCACAGAGCGAAGTACCCCATTAAATTGAATTTACTAATCAAAGGAGTCGACCACCCGCGCCAGCAGCCCCCTTCCCACACAGGGGCTCGGAGAGGGCAGCAGGCGGGAGCGGTCTGTGGTGGAGTGGGGGTGAGGGGTGTCAGCCACAATGGAGAACGACTTCATCCTCGATATCGCAGCAGACCTTTACGGCTGCAAGGAGAACCTCGAGGTGCGCTTCCCGCAGCGGCCGAGCCTGGGCGAGCTGCAGGCCAAGGCTGAGAGCCTGTATCAGATTGAAGGTATGTTGCGTTTGCGTTGGGGAGGGGGGGTGTGGCAGGCGGCGGACTTTACCTCCCGTGTTTTCACCCCAACCCTGCACACAGCGACTGTCCAGCGCCCTCCGGGCGAGCCAATTCAGCACGTGCGCATCAGGAGGTTCCAGGTTTATGATGACTACCAGCGGAGGTGGCTGAACCTGGAGACTGCTGACCAGCTCCAGCCTTACGCACAACTGTACGCATTCCAGGACACCAACGTCGACTACCAGGCGGATATCCCTCCTTCGTCGCCACCGCGGACCCGGATATCAGTGCCTGCGGCATCGCCTCAGCGTGCGCGCAACATGGGATCCCCGCCCACCCTGCACGATATCCGGGCAGAGGTGCAGCGGTCGCCCAACGCGCAGGACCGCATTCGCGAGGCAGAAGGGATGTGCCGCATGGAGCCTATCCCCGGTGAATCGCTGATTGCGGCTGAGCGATCCGCAGAGGAGACGAAGGTTGAGGTATAGCGGTTTCAGCCCCACACTGCAAATGCGTTGTTTTGTGTCTTTTGGGGAAGGGGGGGTGGGGGGGTGAGACTTTGCAGTTGCCTTTCACTCTTGGCAATTAAACCCCCTCCCCCCGCCCCTGTGAGGGTGATCATTCTTGTGCTCCCTTCAAATTCGATTTCACTACTTCCCCCCGCCCCTGTGCTGCCGCTCCACAACCGCTGCTATTGCAGATGGACATCGACATGCACCGTGAGTTGATCCGGCGCGAAACGCAGCAGTTCTTGGGGCGATAGCTCAGCGGCTCCCCACATCAAGACGGTGTGGCGGATTGACGCGGGGAGGGGGGAGGGGGGTCACCTTCGCTGTCGGCAACTCCCCGGCAGAGTTTGGCAGTTTTTTCTTGCGGCTCTAAATTATGACATGCACCAAACGTTGAAAACGAACCGTAGCGAAGACCCCCCTGAACCCGTTTCGCTTCAGTGCCGTTCATCTGCTCTCCCCCATCCCCCGCCATCCCCCCCAGTCCCTTTAGAACCGAAACATTGTATATTTTTGAGTGCGGTGGTGTTGGTGAGTGCGGTGTTGTATCGAACACGCCAACACACACAACACCCAATCTGGCAACAATCTGGCAACGCCGATCCTTCATTGTGTTTGCAGCAGTGCAGAACACACCAGCACCTCCCTCCTGCTGCGTCTTTGATGTGTTCTCTCCACACACATACATATGTAAATATTATATACTAGTGTAGACACACACCGAGCACTTGCTCTTGGTGTGATCTCCACAGCACCTCCCTCCTGCTGCTTCTTTGATGTGTTCTCTCCACACACACACACAGCGCACGCCACCTGGAGGGAGGGGGGAGAGAGGTGCAATATAAACTCGTACAGAGCGTATGCCTTAAGATTTGGTCTCACTCACTCACCCGCCCACCCACCCGTCCGCCCGCCCGCCCTGTTTGTTGTATTTGTACAGTCAACTTATCGCCATATGTCGCGTGAGCCGGTGAAATTGCATTGAAGCACCCTTCGCCGTGTCTCTCCCCTCCCCACAAGTGGCTTTGGGTGGGAATGCGGCTCTTGCAGGGGGCATTGCTCAGGAGGAAGGGAAGCCTCAGGCAGTGCGCCTCACGGCCCCCCGCCCCCCCCCGTCCTGTGATGAAAGCCAGCAGTGGTGTTGGGCTCGCCCTGTGGAGGTGCAGGTGTGTCGGCCACCCGCCCCACCCCCTGTGTCATGCTCGGAAGGCGTCATGTGCCCCCCTTCCCCCCTGGAGGGGGGAGAGCCTGATCGGTCTTTGTGCCGCACCCACACGCCCCTCGTGTTCCTAGAAAGAGGTGTCTGGAGAGTCTGGTGGCCCCCTCGTCCCCACGCCCACCCCACCTCAACCCACCCAATTGTAGCCCCCAGGCCGTGCACCTGTACCCAACAGGTGGAAGCAAGCTCGAGAGACCGTGGGTGTATTTTTTGAGCACATTTATGATGCGTAAAAGTGTAGTGCTTCCGACGATCCTGTTCCTTTTCTGTGTGTCTAGCTATCTCGTGTTCACATGTGCTCCACACCCACATCAAAGCAGCAGGCTCTAGGGTGGTGGAAGCGTCAACGCATCATTAAGGAGGAAGAAATCACGGTTGCTACGTTTTTTTTGTAAGAACGGCTAGCTTTTCGCTCGAACAAGACTCGTGGCAGCATTCGGTATCCTGCACACATGCACACGCAGTCACCGTTCGGACTGGGAGGGGTGGGAGGTGTGTGATGATGCCGTCCGATTCAACGGTGCTTCGGGAGGGTCTGCTGCGCGGGCTGTCGGGAAGCGGCACCGACTACCTGACATCGGAACAGCAACAGGCTGTTGAGGCTGTAGCGCGGGGGAGCGACGTGGCGCTGTGTCTGTATGCTGAGTCGGCTGTCGCTCTGGCGGTGCTGCAGCGTGTTGACTTCGAGCAGCCTGGGGTGCAGGCGCTGGTGCTGCAGCCAACCTGCGAGCTGGCGGAGCGTGCGGCAGCCTTTGTTGCGTCCCTCGGGGCGCCTATCAGCAACGGGAGAGACTTCTGCACCGTTGTGACACCTGCGAGGGGGGGCACTGAGGCGGCCGTGGCTGTGGGCACACCCTGCAGCGTGCTGCACCTGCTGCAGGGCGGGGCACTGCAGCTGTCAGGGCTTCGCCTGCTGTGTGTGGGTGGGGTCGATGCAATGCTGCCGCAGGAGTCGGAGCAGATGATCCACGACATCGCGCAGCAGGTTCCGGAGTGCGCGCAGGTGATGCTGGCCGCCCAGGGGGCGCACGCAGCGGCAAGGCGCCTGTCGCGTGACCTCATGCGGGATCCAGTGCACATCACAACCAGTCTGCGACCCCTGTCAGTTGTCCGACACTTCCATGTGGAGGTGAATCGCGAGAAGTGGAAGGCCGAGGTGTTGGAGGATCTGCTGTACACTTGCAGCGCCGTACCCCAGACTGTGGTATTCTTCAACACACCTGAGAAGGCGGAGTGGCTGGCACGGAAGATCGAAAAGCCAATTGGCGAATGGACACTCGAGATTCCGAACCGCCTGAAAGTGTCACAATACCACGAGCGGATGACGCAGGCAGAGCGAGACGAGGCGTGCAATGCCTTCCGGATAGGCACATCCCGCCTGCTGTTTGCGACAGCCATGCCGGAGGATATGACGTTTGCCTCGATGGTGGTGTGCTACGACGTGCCTTGTGACCACGACACCTACCTCCAGCGTGCAGAGATCCACACACGCCGCACATCGAGAGCGAGACAGCGTGGCTTCATTGTCACCTTTTTCACGGATGAAGAGCTGCATGTGGTTCGCGACCTGGAAGCATTCTATGACATCACCCTGGAGGAGCTGCCAATGAACTATGCTGACATCTTCGATTAGGAACAGCCGAGGGAAGGGTGCGTGTGCCTTCACCTGAGCGAAGCTGGATGTGTTTCAGGCATGACAGTGATTCATGCCTTGTGACAGCTATGCTCCACACAGCCAGATTTGCCAAGGCTTGACCTTCGTCTAGTGCCACCAAATCACCTGCAGTTGTGCCACGGCTGAAGTCGGATTTGCGCCAGCAATGCGGCTCCCCGTGGGGGCCTTCGCTCAGAAATACAGAAGAATGAGAAAACTGAATATTGGCTGTTTACCACACAGCGACATACTGAATTTTGGGTTCGCGTGCCGGCACCGCACCTCTTGAAGCGAGGGAACCGAACCTGATAACACAGAGCGAAGTCGCCCCGCCGGCTTCACATGTCTTGTGGCACCTGCAGAAGTGTGGATGATATTCAGTGCCTTACTGTTCTCCCGCGTATCGAGTCAAGTGAGGTCAGCTCTGTGCTTCCAATGTTCTTCTCCTTCCCGGCGCGCCCGACAGCAGCACGCCCTCCACTCTCCTGTGCCTCTTGCCCTCTCTTATCAGAAGTGCTTTGACAGCAAGCGTGTGTGCTGCTGGCATTGCTGCTGTCCCCGAACCTCCAGACAATGCAAAGCGCTGACCAGAGCAACGTGGCCTGTGGAGGTGTGCCCCGTTCTCGTTTGATGTTTCTGCACTCAGCGCAAAGTAGCCCGGAGCTGCCCTTCTGCAGTTCCTGTTCCTGGGGACGAGCTTGCTTCTCAATGTCGTGAAAGGAGCATGGTGTTCGGCCTTCCAGACAACAACCCTCCTGACAGGCCTCAGCAGGCATTGCCAGGGCCAGTAAGACCCTGAGGGGGCACACCGGGTACACTGATTTGCACGAAACAAGAGAGGGAGAGGGAGGGAGGGGGCTGTGTGGGTGTGAGGGAGGGAGGTGTGTGATGATGCCGTCCGATTCAACGGTGCTTCGGGAGGGTCTGCTGCGCGGGCTGTCGGGAAGCGGCACCGAGTACCTGACATCGGAACAGCAACAGGCTGTTGAGGCTGCAGCGCGGGGGAGCGACGTGGCGCTGTGCCTGTATGCTGAGTCCGAGAGAACAACGGCTGTCGCTCTGGCGGTGCTGCAGCGTGTTGACTTCGAGCAGCCTGGGGTGCAGGCGCTGGTGCTGCAGCCAACCTGCGAGCTGGCGGAGCGTGCGGCAGCCCTTGTTGCGTCCCTCGGGGCGCCTATCAGCAACGGGAGAGACTTCTGCACCGTTGTGACACCTGCGAAGGGGGGCACTGAGGCGGCCGTGGCTGTGGGCACACCGTGCAGCGTGCTGCACCTGCTGCAGGGCGGGGCACTGCAGCTGTCAGGGCTTCGCCTGCTGTGCGTGGATGGGGTCGATGCAATGCTGCCGCAGGAGTCGGAGCAGATGATCCACGACATCGCGCAGCAGGTTCCGGAGTGCGCGCAGGTGATGCTGGCCGCCCAGGGGGCGCACGCAGCGGCAAGGCGCCTGTCGCGTGACCTCATGCGGGATCCCGTGCACATCACAGCCAGTCTGCGACCCCTGTCAGTTGTCCGACACTTCTATGTGGAGGTGGAGGAGGAGTGGAAGGCCGAGACGCTGGAGGACGTGCTGTACTTCGACTCGGTAGGAGTCTCGACTGTGGTATTCTTCAACACACCTGAGAAGGCGGAGTGGCTGGCACGGAAGATGGAGAAGCCCATTCATCCAACATCTGAGAGCGCGAACCGCCTGAAAGTGTCACAATACCACGAGCGGATGACGCAGGCAGAGCGAGACGAGGCGTGCAATGCCTTCCGGATAGGCACATCCCGCCTGCTGTTTGCGACAGCCATGCCGGAGGATATGACGTTTGCCTCGATGGTGGTGTGCTACGACGTGCCTTGTGACCACGACACCTACCTCCAGCGTGCAGAGATCCACACACGCCGCACATCGAGAGCGAGACAGCGTGGCTTCATTGTCACCTTTCACTCGAACGAGGACACGCGCAGGCTTCATGATCTGGAAGCATTCTATGACATCACCCTGGAGGACCTGCCCCTCACCTTTTGTGATTTCTTCTAGGAATGTGTGAGAAGGGTGGTGCGTGTGCCTTCACCCGAGCAGAGGTTGTTCTGGGGTCGTTTTGGCAAGCCGTTGGCTGTCTACACCGTGCATCCCGGAAACACGATGCGGCACACATTCCCCACACCCCACGCGGCGGATTCCCGCATTGCTTGAGGGAGTGTAGTCATGAGTATATTTGAGCATTTCTTACGCACACGACTTTCGCGCGGAAAGTGTCATTCAGCTCTGCCAAACGTGCTCTACACACCACCCCCTTCATCAGGCAAGTGGGTTTGTAAGTGTGTGGAAGCGTCAACGCATATTTATTTTTAGTGAGAAGAGTCAGAAGCAGCGAAAAGGGACGAGCGGAGCCGCCAAAGCGCGTGAACAAAAGCAGCGGGGACGCGTGTGTTTTACAGGAGCAGCGGGGTGAAGGACCAGCGGTGGTGAAGGACAGCAGAGCGGGTGTGTTTTGAAGGGCCGTCAAAGCGCGTGAACAAAAGCAGCGGGGACGCGTGTGTTTTACAGGACCGCCAAAGCGCGTGAACAAAAGCAGCGGGGACGCGTGTGTTTTACAGGAGCAGCGGGGTGAAGGAACAGCGGTGGTGAAGGACAGCAGAGCGGGTGTGTTTTGAAGGGTCGCCAAAGCGCGTGAACAAAAGCAGCGGGGACGCGTGTGTTTTACAGGAGCAGCGGGGTGAAGGACCAGCGGTGGTGAAGGACAGCAGAGCGGGTGTGTTTTTGAAGGGCCGCCAAAGCGCGTGAACAAAAGCAGCGGGGACGCGTGTGTTTTACAGGACCGCCAAAGCGCGTGAACAAAAGCATCGGGGACGCGTGTGTTTTACAGGAGCAGCGGGGTGAAGGACCAGCGGTGGTGACGGACAGCATAGCGTGTGTGTTTTACAGGGGCGCCAAAGCGCGTGAACAAAAGCAGCGGGGTGAAGGATCAGCGGGTGTGAAGGACAGCTAGAGGCGTACGACAAGCAGAGTAGTGAGGAAAGATGGACGTCGACTGGGCTTTGGTCGAGGTGCCGGCCCTCTCTATGGAGCCCGCGGCGGAGCCGATGCAGCACTGCGTGTTCCCCACATGCGCCACCGTCCATGAGGGCGGAACGGCGCACGCATGCAACGCCTGCGGACAAGCCACGACGAGGACATGTGTGCGGGCGCATCTGCACCCGAAGGCGGTGGCGGACGCCTTCGTCGCCCACATGGGCAGCGCCGGATGGGTATGCCCAATGTGCGCGTGGACGAAGATGCAGGCAGGCGGCGCGGCAGCAGCGGAGGAGGCCGCTGAAGAGGAGGACGGGCTGGGGGCGCTGCCCCAACTGGGAGCCGGTGAAGGGCTCAACATGGAGGCGCGCATGACTCGGCTGGAGGCGAAGGTGGAGGAGCAGGCCGAGACCATCGCCGATCTGCAGAGGCAGCTGCAGGAGGCTGACGAGGGGTTGCCGGACGACTTCTCGCCATACGCGGTCGCGACGTGGCGCCCTGGCATATGGAAGGGCGCGGTGCGGCGGCAGATCCGGGCAGAGGTGTCCCGCGTGTTCCGGGAGGCGAGCCTGCCAGCGTCGGGCACAGATGCGGGGGAATGGATGCACAGCCTCCGCAAATGCTTCGAGCACTTCGACGACGTGCTAAAGCTCATGAAGATGAACACGGAGGAGGAACCCAGCCTGCTGCCCCTGCACCGCATCGTGTGCGAAATGTCGGCTCTGGCCTGCCTCACGGGGTATGTGGCACGTGCCTACTACGAGCACAAGGCGAAGAACATCCCACCCCTCACGTTCTCGGCGTCTCTGCACCAGCGGCTGGTAGGAGAGGCGAATGATGCGCAGGCGAAGGCGAACCCGCGCCGTTTGGTACCACCGCGTGTGTAACAGGGGGCTGACCCGCGCTACACGCCGTACCCCACCGGGAAGACGGGAAAGGGGGCGGAGCAGAGGGCAGTGGGAAAGGGGTCGAAAGGGCCCCGCGGGGGACAGTGACTCCAGCAGACCACCCACCCAGGAACCAGCCCAACGCCGCCCACACCATCCCCATACGAGTTCATCCTGAAAGAAAAGAAGCAAACCAACAAGGGCCGCCCCCGCATCAAGCAACAACCACTGTCGAGCGAGATGAGGCTGATCATCATGGAGGCCACGCAGGAGGCTTTGGGGAACGCACTGTCGAGTTCGTACTGGACGGCTCTGCGCAGGAGCTACGAGAGGTACCGCGAGTTCAGAGAGGAGTGGTGCAGGGGGGAGGGCCGCACACTACGACACGAGGAGGGGATCACCCTGTGGATCACACACCTGCGGCTCAACGGACTGTCCGCCCCATCGGCGCTGCAATACCTGGGCAACATCATCGCGAGCCTGCGCCGCTTCGAGTCGTGGGAACAGGAAGGACACGTGCTACGGGACTTCAAGCGAAGCTTGTGCCGCAGCGGGGCATTGAAGCCAGCACAACAGGCGCACCCCGCGACTCAAGAACAGGCAGCACAGGCAGTGGCTCAGGAACCGCGGCCGCTGGTGCGTCTGGCCGTCGCAATGATGTGGCACGGGGCGGCGAGAGCGTCGGATGTGCAACGATTGTCAACGCGGGACATCCAGACGGAAGCAAAGTCAGACCAGATCACCATCGTGTGGACCACCACGAAGTCGGACCCCTTCCAGCTGGGGAAGACAACGGGTATGTCACTGCCACCGGAGATGCTGAAGATCCTGCGGAGCCGTATGAAAGAGCTAAAGACAGAAGGGAGCCTGTTTCCCCCGAGCGTGACATACCGATGCATCGCGGCGGCGGTGAAAAGGGTGGATGCCCGATTGACGCCGCACTCCCTCCGGAGGGGGGCCCTCCACCATCTGGCACGCAACGGGGTGCCAGTCGAGAAGCTGATGATGCTGTCGCGACATGCGACCCCCGACGCGGTGTTTCGATACATACCAGCAGCAACGACACAGCGTGTGGCAGACACAGCGGCACTGTCCAAAGAACTGGCCAAGAACGCGTGAGACACAGGGGACCAGAGTTTAGCACACATTTCCCGTACAAAAGGAGGCGAGACATCACACGTGAACTACGACGGTATGACTACCCGACAGGGGGCGGCGCAGCAGGGGTCGGTGGAGGAAAGGACGGTACCGGCGCGGGGCCCGGGCCGACTCACAACGATGACCCGACACGCGCAGGGGATCCAGCCGCACAGCCGAGAGAGCGCCCAAAGACATACCACAGGCCTCAGCTCTCCATCCAAGTATACCAACCTCCTGAAGAAAACGACAGCTCCGACGACACGGCGGACACCGACTCAGAACACGGACCGGGCATAGACGCCGATCTCTACGGGGAGAGTGTCGGCGTGCACCACAAAGGACATATCGTGCGACCTGCCCATGAAAGGCAAGACCCATCTGAAGACGACCGCCTTGCTCCGATCTGCGACACGCGCCTCAACCTGGCGCGACTCCGCGAGCTGGACTCCAACGAGGAACTGCGAGACGTGTTGGACCTCATTACAGACCCCGAAGCCTTCAGAAATGCGTTGCTCCCCGGAGCACGCGACCACTTCAGGAACAAGTGGAGGATGATATCACGCCATACATTGAAACATGTCGACGACCTCATCGCCTACGGCGTTATCGCTATAGCCTGTACTCATGCGATACTCACCTTACCAGCCTTTACCGTGCCGAAGAAGTCAGGGGGGACACGCTTCATCGTCGACGCACGTACTCTGAACTCATACATGGCGCGACCGCCAGACATGAGATTGGACGACATCCTGGAGGTGACGCGCCGCATCGCTGAGTCAACTTGGGTTGTGCTCGCTGACGCGAGGAGCTGTTTCTACCAGTTTCCGGTGGAGGAGGAGATCCAGCGCTACTTCGGAATCCGCTTCGGGGACAAGCGGGACGAATTTGTGCCAGCGTTTCTGTCGGTGATGTGCATGGGGTGGTCACACTCACCAGCAATTGCCAACCGGAGTGCGAGGGTGCTCCTCCCTCCAAGAGACGGCATCGTCTGGATAGACAATTTCGTGGTCACAGCCGAGACACTGGACGAGGTGCAGGCGAAGTACAGGGTCTTCTGCGAAAGGTGCGACTACGTCAACGCGACCCTGAACCTCGACGATGCCGACCACGGGATGCCGACGCAACGTTTCTGCACGTTCGGGATCCAGTTTGACCTGGTGGAGCATAGATTCCGCATGGACCCTGCATGGGTGGCGAAGGTGGCACAGCGGGAGGAGCTGGCGGAGACGTTGGAGGGAACAACAACGCCGCGGAGGGCCTTCCGCATCTTCGGATCCATCGTCTGGCAGTCATACGTCATGCGCGCGCCACTGTGTTTCGCCCCCGCAATCCTCTCTTTCATCCGGCGCATAGGACGCCGGGCGCACGACAACAACGCGGCGTGGGATGTCAACACACGAGTGCCGAACTCAGTGATCCGGGAGACAGCAGCACGGATGGAGTTCATGCGCGATAACAATTGGCACCACCAGGCAGACCCAACATCGCGGGCAACGCTGTGGTCCGACGCGTCATCGACGGAGTGGGCGGCGATACTCGAACTGGGAGAGGAGACGGTCACACAAGGGGTGTTCACCGGGGCAGATCGGGATGCGCACATCTTCCTGAAGGAGGCCTTCGCCGTGTGGCAAGGGCTACGCATCATCAACTCACAGGACATCGCTGTGACGTGCAACATCGACAACCTCCCCCTAGTATTTTGCATGCGGCGAGGGCACTGCGCGAACCACAGAGGCAACCTGCTACTGCAGCGCATATTCCTCGTGGCACGGACGAAGCGACTGCGGCTCAACCCCCAGTGGGTGCCAACCGACGAGCAGCGGGCTGACACCTACACGCGCGGAACACGAGCCGAACGGGCAATCCGCCTCGAGCCAGCACATATACCAACACGCAGCACCACGTAACCCGCACTCGGCACCGTATGATTACATGACCAATCGGTGCACGAGCACGTCCCTCCGGAAGAGGGTCCTGGGTGTGGAAGCGTCAACGCATCAAACGAAGTATCAACAGTAGAGAAAGAGCGGCAGAGTTGAAGTGACACTTTTTACGCACACGACTTTCGCGCGGAAAGTGTCATTCAGCTCTGCCAAACGTGCTCTACACACCACCCCCTTCATCAGGCAAGTGGGTTTGTAAGTGTGTGTGGAAGCGTCAACGCATCAAACGAAGTATCAACAGTAGAGAAAGAGCGGCAGAGTTGAAGTGACACTTTTCGCATGCGAACTGTTTCAGTAGTGTTGAACTTTCTTTTGCATCTTGCAGCCCCCGCTCGTGATCGAACAGTGTGGGGAAAGCAGCGGCGGTTTTCCACGCGTCGCGGTCGGAAGCCCGTGTTTCCCCCTCCCGCAGTCGTTTCTGCCCAGTCAGCGCCACACGAAGAGACTGCTCCTACTGCTCCAAGTCCAACTCTGCCTCAGCCTGCGCGACAATGCCTGCACTACGAGCCTCTTCGTCGGAGGAGACGGGTGCTTGGGGTGGCGGTGGCACAGCGACAGCAGCACCCTGCGTTTGCACAGTGGCCTGCTCCTCTTGCGCTTTCCATGCGTCGACTGCCGCAAATGCGTCCGTTCGCAACCCTGCCAGAGTTTTCGCTGATAGTTCGTACTTCGCGCCCCGTCGTACTCCCTCGCGAGCCTGATGAGCTCGCCGTTGCTCCTGGGCCCAACAGCCACAAGCCCCCGCAGCCTGGCGTAGCAGCAGGAAAATCTTGAGCTGGGGCGCGGCTCCGAGGGAGTGGTCCGGTTCCACCGCGGGCCTATCTCTTTTGGCACCCCTCCCCCCTCTAACCCTCCCCGAAAAAAACATCCCGCACCCCACCCCACCACCCCACGCCACTTTCCAACAGAGCGGGGTACTGAGGGGCTTCGAGGCCTGGGTGGCTTCACACTGTTGTCCCCACCCCATCCCTCCCCCCTCCCCGACCCAACCGCGTGAACGGGATGGCGTGCACATTCGGTTCGAACCTCCGGGAGCTGGGGCAGGTGGGCGGGCGAAGAAAGCGAAAGGAAGCTGTGCGGCCGCAGCGGCAGGTGTCGAGAGGGCGGGGAGGATCTCCGAGGCTGCATGCCGGCGGGAGCCCAGAATCGCCCGGGAGGTACTCCTTGGCGCATTCGTATGTCGATGCGATCCCATTTGGGTACGGCGAGGAGGTTGGTCTGTCGCCCGCGCTGGCTGCGGCGCAGCCGCAGGCAGGGCTGGCCGGGCTGTCGCCAGCATCACGACAGCACCGGCATGCGCGTCTAGCCGCTGTGCGGCGGCAGCGGGAGAATCATCAGACACAGCGGTTGCCTCAGTCACCCGTGGCACGGCCTCCGCACAGTGTACCGCAGCCGACGCCGCCCGCCCTGCGGCAGGGATCGCCAGGGACGCCGCGGCCGAGCCCCCGGTTCCAGGCGCGCGCGTCGCCGCACCCCCGCTTCACCAACCTGCCGTCGTCGCCGCTGCGGGATCCTTCGTTTGAGATGGCGGAGCGGATGAAGGCGTGGAAGCCGGAGCTGCCGTTTCCCTTTGACGTGGACCTCGAGGAGTACGACCCGATCGGGGTATGGTTTTGCCGGGAATGGCATGGCATGGTTGTGCGGTGCGTGCTTTGTTTTAGCATCCGCGCCCCGACCCTCCACCCCCCACACCCCCGGCACAGTCGCAGCAGCTCATCAACTTCGAGAAGCAACGTAGCGAGGAGGCGCACCAACGCTACCTTGATGAAGTGGAGCGCAGCAGGCGGGCCGTTGACGGGCGCAGGTATGCCCTTTGTGGAAAGTAAAAGGCCTGTGTTCCGTAAACGTAATTATTGGTGTGATCGAGGTAGTGGAAGCGATCAACAAGTACAACCACTCTCTCTGAGATCTCAGACTGTTTCCCTCACCCCTTTTCCCTTTTCTATCTTCCTCCGTCATTGCGGCTCCCAGGTGCAGAATGTCACCGACACTTGAACTATAGATTACGGCCCCCCCTGCCTCCCCACTGCCTGCCACCCCCCTCCCCCACGCAGACGAAAGCGAGAAGCTGAGCACGACGACGCAAAGCAGCGTGTGATGGAGCGGGAGGCCGCAAGGCTCCGCGACCAGCAGCTGGACGTGCAGCTGCAGCTGGAAGAGGAGGCACACCGCGAGCGCTGCATCCAGCGTGCGATGGAGCGGGAGGTGGAGCGCCTTGCAAAGGTGCGTGACCAGCGCGAGAGTGTCCGACAGCAGGAGGCGCAGCTGGATGAGGAGTACGAGCGGCAGCTGGAGGGGCTGCGCGAGCGCGGCCGCAACATGGACCTCTACATCTCGCGTGCGGCGACACGCACCAGCCTGCGGAAGTCCCTCGACACGACTCTGAACGACACCCTCACCTGTGCCGAGGAGACACAGCAGCAGCTGCAGGCCGAGGTGCGCATGAAGGACGTCCTCCATGAGGAGGCACACCTGCGCCTGAGGCAAGACGCTCGCAGTACCATAGAGCTGCATGAGTCTCTCGAGCTCGGGCGGACGATGCGCCTGGCAGGCATCACGCGAGCGGATGTCGCAGCGCAGCTTGGCCTTATCACCGTCCCCAATGCAGTGTAGCAGACATAGCGCAGTATAAATGTTATGTCGTCTTGTACCCACCACCAAATGTCTCTTCGAAACCCCTCGCCCTCCCCCCTGCCCCCGCCCCCCCGCCCCGCCATCGAATTGAACCTGCCTCGTTCTTTCCGGCAGCCGGCCGAGTCGAGAGGCATGATCCTCTTTGACGGGGCGAAGCGGTGGGTGGGGGGGGGGGGGCCGGGGGGGGGGGAAGGAGGGAGGTTCCCCATGCATATCCCACACTACATATATACCCCTCCCCGTGTCACAACCTAGATCCGTAGAAATGATGAAGAACCCTTTTTTTGTTGTCAAGATGGTTCCCACAGCCGCCGGGCTGAAAGGTTGGAAATTTCAACTTTTCCACCGGTGCTGCGGGGATTCGATGTGCCGCTGTTTGATCCGAGAAGGCCACAACACGCCCCCTCGAGACAGGGTGGGGGTGGGGGCGTGGGGTGGCAGAACGGGCGCAGGCAGCGCCATGCTTTGTTGTACGAATTGCCTGTGGAGGATGAGGGTTCCAGCAGAGCCCGATTGGAACGAAGTTGCAGATGCCCCCATCCCACCCCATCCGTTGATGCGCTGTTGCCCAAATCATGGCGCCAAAGCTGGCGGCAGGCCGGTAGGGGGGATTATTCTTTCCAGTCCGTTGTTGTGTTGAGGGGCACAAAACCAGCCAGCTTTTCTTCACGCCATCTTCGCTTCCGAGGGCTTCCTCGATGCGATCGCCCACCCCCTGCCACACACCACACATCGGAGCACCCCGGCGTGGTCAGTACCCTCGGCAGCGAGAGTGCGCCGCGAAAATTTCTGGTTTCAAACCAACACACCACACACACCCAGCCCCACCACACAGTCCCACCCACCGTTGAGTGATGTAGCGTGTGGCTGTTGCCGCTGCACCCACTTGCCCCCCTTCTCCCTCTCTGCCCGGCAGGCATGGTCGGGCCACGCACCTCCCCGCGGCGCACGGCGCCGCAGCGCCGCCACCCGGCGTTCCGCAAGCAGTTCGCAGAGGACAAGTCGCTGCAGGCATACACTGCCATGCGGGGCGGGAGCGGCTGCCCGCGGCAGCTGGATGAGCGCATCCCACACACGCGCACCCAGATGCACACGGAGCGTGTGATGCTGCACCGCGCGATGGTGCAGCGCGACAGGGGGCGGAGCGCAGGCACAGCGCTGCTGCGCCTGCTGCAGGATGAGGTCATCCCACCGAGCTACCGCGCACTCATCCTGGACCAGGTGCCGCAGCGCGCGCGGGGCCGCCTGGAGGAGGCGTGCCTGGCAGGCGGGGACGAGGTGGAGTGCCACCACTACAGGGATCTGGACGTCCCCCCGCCGCACCCCGCCGCCATCGCCGCCTTCGCAGTGGGGCTTGCCCTGGCTGCCACGTCGCTGCCGTGCGGCTTCACGCCTGCCCCGCACGGAGGGCCGCGGCTGCGCCGCCTGCGGAATCTGCCCCGCGAAGGCGCGGGACAGCAGCAGCAGCAGCAGCTGCAGTGCCCCGAACCCGGGGTGTTGCAGGATGCCTGCAGCGAGGGGGGCGCGGTGGTGTCGGCGCAGCGCAAGCTGCGCCCCCGCCTGCAGAAGCTCGCGGCGCACCCGCGCATGTGGGCAGGGTGCCCGCCGCTCGGGCAGCCGCCCACCGCCCCGTGTGGGCGGAGCCCCCGTGCCAGGCGGAGGCAAAAGCAGCAGCAGATGGAGCATCAGCAGCAGCAGCGTGTGGTCCCGCTGCAGACCTACCTGCATCTGTCGTGTTTGGTGTAGGCAGGGTGGGGAGGGGTGGTGGGTGGGTTGTGTGATCTTGTGCATTCCGCACCGCTTCAAAAGAAACATTGCGTCTGCAGAATTAGGGAGGGGGGGAGCTTTGCATTCGTCGATCGCAAGAACACCCCCCAATCACAGCATTCACGTGTTGTGCGGTGGGGTGGCCACGTTGTGTGCGGGGTTCGGTCCTGCGTGTATCGTAGCCCCACTTTGTGTCTGCGGAGAACGACAGCTCTCTTCTTCCGAAACGCCTCTGCACCTCTTTACAGAAGGCGCAGGGGTGAGGGTGTGAATCTGGATGATGAAGAGGACACCCAGCGGGGCCCCGGCTCATAACTGGATGGTTTGATCCACACTTTTTGAGTTTGCTGCCGCTGCCCTTTGTTCCTTTGGCGCACACTGTGGCCTGCACTGCTGAAGGTGTCCCCCGCACCCGCTGCTCGTTTGTTCAACACTCACACACACGCCCCTGCAGACTGCTGGGGCCAGTGGCTGGGCCCCGTCCCGAGATGGACGGGCTCAGCCCTGCCTCTGGCGGGGAACGAGGAGGGTACCAAGGCTTATCCAAGAAGGAGCTGCTGGAGAAGCGCCTGCGCGACAGGCAGCAGCTGTCGTCCTGCAGCATCGGGACCAGCCTGGAGCGGGGCCAGGCGGAGAGGCACCGCAAGGCTCAGAATGTGCAGCCATTCCGCGACCCTGCGACAGACCCGCTGAACACGCCGCTGTACTGCTTCCAGGTGCAGGAGGTGTTTGAGCACGACATCCCGAACATGCGCACGCCCTCGGTAGCCATCGCATCCAAGACGCAGATATCCAGCGTGCCTACCACACGGAAGGTGCGGATGCTGCAGACGCAGGACAGCAGCGCAAAGGGTGCGACAGCGAGCATCGCGGGCATGCTTGCTACGGTGGATCCTGATGAGGTGCTCATGAGCTGCATCCAGACGGCAGTCTCGAAGCGCCCGAAGAGCGAGAGGGCGCTCATCGTTGCACCCGATGACGTGAAGGACATCAGCACCCTGCAGACCGCCGAGGATGTGATCGCCTTCTTCTCGAAGACGGGGAATTCTTCTGCCGTGAAGTTCGTCTATCTGAACAGGGCGCAGCAGGGGCTGCTGTTCCGCCCCTATGACCTGCAGGTGGTGATGCGGGGCAAGCAGGAGCCGGAGCACTTCTGCATCTCTGCGTCGGGGTGCGTGCATGTCAAGCCGGGCCACCCGTCGGAGGTGGTGTCCCTTGCGGAGTGGATGCGTGAGTGCACCCTCTTCAACGTGCTGACGCGCATCCACTTCTTCAAAAACTACCTGGTGGGGAAGTCCTTCACGCAGTGGAGGCGCAACGTGCGGTTCCGGCTGTACTGCCAGACGCGGAGGAGGCTCTGCAAGAACTTCTTCATCTCAAAGCACACATTCACGTCGACCCTTGCCGAGCTGCACAAGACCGCCTTTGAGCTCAGCACAATCCCTCTGGTGTACTACCCTGAGATCAAGGAGACCTACACACACGAGAAGTTCAAGGAGGAGCAGAACACGCTCTGCAGGGTCCCTGCCGAACAGGAGTTCAGGACATGCATGGACCGCATGGAGAACAAGCTCCTGAAGCTGTGCGAGACTGTGACGCAGCGGGCGAACGTGCCGGACCTCACGACGCAGGAGTCTCTGGAGCAGTACCTGCTGGCGAACGCGACAGTCAACGGCAAAGACAGGGGCAAGGGGGGGAAGAGGATGAAGTCGATGTTCGACGCGCAGGCTGAGCAGCAGGACCGGATGCGCATGCTGAAGCGCGCCATGGTGGAGCACTCCATGCTGGACTCCTTTATCCGGCTGGTTGACTACATCTCGGCAGAGAACCTCTTCAAGAACTCGCTGTGCGCCGTCCACAAGTTCCACAACGTGCTGTCCCTGCCGGATGCCGAGAAGATCATCATGTTCCAGATCACCATCTCCTTCCAGGGGGAGGAGGACCTGATGTTCGTGCCGTCGGAGGGGGAGATCCTGGAGACGTACTCCTCTGTGATGGACGAGCTGATCCACCTGGTGGGGCAGGTCACGCGCCTCATCTACATCCGCGACGTCAAGATCCACTTCACCACACCCCCGAAGACCTTCTCCGTGGGGAGCGCGATCCGGAACGACTTCCGCTACAACTATATGAAGCGCCACACTTGCCAGCTGATCAGCACCGACTTCGCTGCGGCCTTCGAGCAGGCCAAGCTCTACGAGAGCTACCGGAAGTGGTTCATCTTCGTGGATGTCGACTGGAAGGCTGTGGAGGCGCGGTGGGAGGCAGAGCCGGACGAGCTCACCCCGGAGGAGTTCGAGAGATACATCCACGACCCGAAGCAGAACTCGTCGAAGGAGCACAAGGATGCGGCGCAGGCGAACAAGCCTGTGGGGAAGGTGAAGCAGGCGCTGGGAGACCTCGATGCGCTGTTCAACCGCCCGCAGGGCATCCTGCTGGTGAACTCCAACAAGCTGCGCACGACGCTGCAGGAGAAGCTGGAGGACATCATGGGCAAGGTGAAGAAGAAGCTGCTCGAGGTGTCGCGGAAGCGCACCACGGAGCTCGTGGCGGACATCCAGAACAAGATGCGGCAGCTGCTTGCAAGGCCTACCACGCTCCAGGCATTCGCTTCGTTTGTCGCGTCGCTCAACGAGATTCGCGACGAATCGCAGACAGTTATGGCGCGGTGCGACGACATCCAGCGCCTCTACGAGATTGTGGATGTCAATGGGATCAAGCCGACACTCGACGAGCAGGGCAGGAAGGACCTCCTCATTGGCGGCCCCAACGTGCACACCGTGCCGCTGCGCGATCAGTTTGTGGAGTACATCCAGCAGGCGGGCGACTTCAAGATCAACAACCTGAAGGTGATGTCCGCAAACCTCGAGAATTACATCGACATTGCTAACGAGGAGCTGCTGGCCACGATGGCAATCCTGGACCACGGGGACTACGTCTCGTCTCACGCAGAGGCGCGTGATGTGTTGGCGCAGCTTGCAGGGGTGGATGAGTCGATCAAGACGATCGAGCAGAAGGTGAAGATGTACCACGACTACCAGATCCTGTTCGACACGACGCCTTCCGAGTGGACCAACCTGACTGCCATCAAGGAGACCTACCAGAAGAGGTACGACCTGTGGAGCACGTACGACAAGTTCATGGAGTCGCAGCACATGTGGGAGAGCGAGGAGATCCGCGACGTGGATGAGAACCAGTTGAAGGAGCAGATCGAGGACTTCTTCAAGAAGGCCCACAAGCTGCACAAGGATATCGGCGACGAGGTCTCTGAGCTCCTGCTGGAGTCTGTCACCGAAGAGCGTGGCAACCTGCCCGTCATGATGGACCTGTGCAACAAGGACATGACGATCGAGCACTGGGATGAAATCTTCAAGGGGATGGGCAAGGTGTACGGCCCGGAGAAGGACCACTTCACGCTGTCCTCCCTGCGCGCCTACAAGGTGTTCGACCACAAGGAGCTCGTCGGCGAGGTGTCCGGCAAGGCGAAGGGGCAGGCGGGCGTGCGGAAGTGCATCAACGAGATCAAAGACATCTGGGACGCCACAGAGCTCTATACCAAGGCACACCGCGACAGCAAGGACGCCTTCATCCTGGGCGACCTCACAGAGATCCTGGAGCAGCTGGAGGAGCACCAGCTCACGGTGCAGACGCAGCAGGCGTCGCGCTACACCACCGGCGAGGATGTCAGCGCGAAGACCATCCGCAAGCTTGTCGACGAGTGGGACCGCTACCTTGCGACTGTGTCCGATGTTCTGGATGAGTGGGTCACGCTGCAGAAGTCGTGGATGTATCTCGAGTTCATCTTCTCGTCGGACGACATCAAGAAGCAGCTGCATGAGGAGTCGAAGCTCTTCGCCCAGGTGGACCGTGACTACAAGGAGCTGATGTACAAAGCCCGCACCAAAAAGCTTGCCATCCCGGTCTGCTGCGAGCCGGGGACCCATGAGATGCTGAAGGAGGACAACCGCATCCTGGATGAGGTGCAGAAGAAGCTGGAGGACTACCTGGAGACAAAGCGTGCCGCGTTCCCCCGCTTCTACTTCCTGTCGAACGACGAGCTGCTCGAGATCCTGTCGGACGTGAGGAACCCGCACAAGGTGCAGCCCCACCTGCACAAGTGCTTCGACAACATGAAGCGGATCATCTTCAACAACGAGGAGGCCACAGAGGTGTCCGCCATGGCAAGCAACGAAGGGGAGGAGGTGAAGTTCAGCGAAATTGTCGAGACGAAGGGCAACGTCGAGCAGTGGCTGGGCAAGATCGAGCTGGTGATGAAGGAGTCCCTGCTGATGCACATGGGGCAGACGCACCAGGGGTATTTCAAATGGACACGCGGTGAGTGGTACTTCCAGTTCCCCGCACAGTGTGTGCTGTGCGTCGACATGATCATGTGGACCTACGACACGGAGGAGGCGATTGCAAAGATATCCGACGGAAGCGACGCCCTCGAGACCTACCTCGAGTCATACAACGCGCAGATCAAGCAGACGGTTGAGGTGGTCAAGCTGGATCTCGACAAGCTGAAGCGGCAGATCGTCAACACGATCATCGTGATGGATGTGCACAACCGGGACATGATCAAGCACATCATCTCTGAGAACGTCACCAAGGTGCAGGACTTTGCGTGGACAATGCAGCTCCGGTACTACTGGGTGGAGCAGAATGTCAACATCTGGCACTGCGCAGGGCAGTTCGCATATGGGTACGAATACCTGGGGAACCAGATGCGGCTTGTCATCACGCCGCTGACCGACAGGGCCTTCCTGACATGCACATCCGCACTCGCGATGAACCTCGGCGCTGCCCCCCAGGGCCCAGCCGGAACCGGCAAGACAGAGTCGGTGAAGGACCTGGGTAAGGGGCTTGCCAGACAGGTGGTTGTCTTCAACTGCTCCGATGGCATCAACGTTTCCACCATGGCGCAGTTCTTCGCGGGGCTTGCGCAGGCCGGCGCCTGGGCCTGCTTCGACGAGTTCAACCGTATCGACCTGGAGGTGCTGTCCGTCGTGGCGATGCAGATGCTCACCATCACGACCAACCTGGCACAGAAGCATGAGACGTGCGAGTTTGACGGGCACACCATCAAGCTCAACCCCGACTTCGGTGTGTACATCACGATGAACCCCGGCTACGCCGGGCGGACGGAGCTGCCGGACAACCTGAAGACGTTGTTCCGCCCCATCTGCATGATGATTCCTGACTACCGCCTTATCGCGCAGATCATGTTCTACTCCGAGGGGTTCTCTGAGGCTGAGTCGCTGGCGCAGAAGATGGTCCAGCTTTACAAGCTCTCTTCGGAGCAGCTCTCCAAGCAGTACCACTACGACTTCGGGATGCGTGCAGTCAAGTCGATTCTTGTGCTTGCTGGGCAGCTCAAGCGTGGCTCGCCCGACGAGGATGAGGACATGCTTCTTATCCGCGCGATGCGCGATTCGAACATCCCGAAGTTCCTGCGTGATGACACCGTGCTGTTCCAGGCGCTCATCCGCGACCTGTTCCCCATGGTGGAGATCCACAACGTCCCGAACGACACCCTGGAGGACTACGTCAAGCGCGACATGCTGGACAACGGGTTGCAGGTGGTGGACAGCTTCACCGAGAAGGTGGTGCAGTGCTACGACACCATGGTGGTTCGCCACGGTATGATGACAGTCGGCCTGACCAACACCGGGAAGACGACATGCCTCGAGTCGCTGAAGCGCTCCCTCACGCAGATCAAGCGCGATGGGCTCGACCCGACTGGCGACAACCCGCTGTTCAACACCGTGCACACCCACTGGGTCAACCCCAAGAGCATCACCTCAGAGGAGCTGTATGGCGAGGTCAACTCCGTCACGCGTGAGTGGACCGACGGGGTCCTGTCCTACCTTGCGAAGGCAGTCTCCCGTGAGGGGAACGATGGCAACCCCGACAGGAACTGGCTTGTGTTCGACGGGCCTGTCGATGCCGTCTGGATTGAGAACCTCAACACCGTGCTGGATGACAACCGCATGCTCTGCCTGGTGAGCGGGGAGCGCATCAAGATCCCGAGAACCGTCATCTTCGTCTTCGAGGTGCAGGACCTGGCTGTGGCCTCCCCCGCCACCGTGTCGCGGTGCGGCATGGTGTATCTCGAGCCGTTCTATCTGGAGGTGACGGGGTGGCCACCCATCGCGCGGAGCCTCAACGCGAAGCTGAAGGCAAAGCACGGCGACAAGTGGGATGCCGACCGCATCACGGAGCTGATCAACATGACTGTGGAGCGTGCCCTCAAGATCATGCGCACCATGTGTAAGGAGTGGATTGCGTCTGTCGACGAGCAGCTCGTGATCTCCATGCTGCACCTTGTGGAGGCGTACGTCGTGAACCACGAAGTGGATGACGACGAAGCGGAGGACACGAAGGCCGCACCGCCCAAGGCGCCTGCAGGGGAGGACGAGGGTGAGGGGCAGGCGGAGGCTGAGGCAGAGGATGCGGAGGGCGGGCAGGAGGACAACCCGTATGTCATGAAGAAGACGGCGCCCCCGCAGACGGACACCTCTGCTGCGGACTACAATCAGAAGATCCTCGACATGTATTTTGTGATGTCGATTGTCTGGTCCATCGGGGGGAACATCAGCGATGCGTCCCGCGAGAAGTTCTCTGCGAACATCCGCCCCATCTTGCAGGAGATCTGCCCCCACTTCCCGGAGGACCAGTCGGTGTATCAATACTGCGTGCATAAGAAGAGCGCGTCGTTTGTGTCGTGGGAGCACAAGGTGCCGACGTTTGTCTACAAAAGGGATGCCCCGTTCTTCGACCTGTTCGTCCCGACAGGCGACACGGTGAGCGTCAGGACAATGCAGAAACTGCTCACCTCTGTGGGGCGCCACGTCCTGCTCAACGGCGTGACGGGTGTCGGGAAAAGCGCCATCACAGCTGACTTCATCTTCAACGACCTCAACGCGGACAACCCGCAGGCGGACTGGGGGTTCTTCTCCTGTGTGCTCAGCGCGCAGACCTCTTCAAAGAACCTGCAGGAGAGGATGGACGGGAAGCTCCATAAGAAGCGGAACAACCTTTTCGGCGCTGCCCCGGGGAAACGCCTCGTCTTCTTCGTCGACGACATCAACATGCCGAAGCTGGAGATCTACGGCGCCTCCCCGCCTATCGAGCTGCTGAGGCAGGTCATCTCCCACGGCGGATACTACGACCGGAAGAAGGTGAGCCTCTTCAAACACATCGAGGATCTGGTCATCATCGCCGCATGCGGGCCCCCTGGCGGTGGTAAAAACCCGATGACGCAGCGGTTTACCTCGAAGTTCCACATGCTGTGCACCCCTGGGCTGTCAACCTTCACGATGAAGAAGATCTTCTACTCCATCCTCAGGGGCTTCCTGGGCATCTTCGATGCATCGATGAGGGGGCTGTGCGCACCCATCATCGACGCCACCCTGGAGTGCTACGAGCGGATCGCGCAGGAGATGAAGCCGACCCCTGCGAAGAGCCACTACACTTTCAACCTGCGTGACCTGTCGAAGGTGGTGCAGGGTGTGCTGCAGGTCCACCCCCCGTCGCTGCAGAGCCGCAACGCCCTGCTCCGCCTGTGGACCCACGAGGCATCGCGCGTCTTCCACGACAGGCTTATCAACGAGGATGACAAGTCGTGGTGGTGGCGCCTCTGCGAGGAGCTTTTCCGCTCGAAGTTCAACGAGACGTGGTCCCCCGACTACAAGGAGACCCTCTTCGGCGACTACCTCCAGCGGGAGGACAAGAAGTACGAGGAGGTGGTGGACGTGCAGAAATATCACGACATGGTTGTGGATGACTACCAGGTGGACTACAACATACAGGAGAGCAGCGACAGGGAGCTCGTCTTCTTCAAGGATGCGCTGCACCACCTGTCTCGCCTGTGCAGGGTTGTGCGGCAGCCGCGAGGCAATGCGCTGCTTGTGGGTGTGGGTGGGTCGGGGAGGCAGTCGCTCGCCTGCCTGTCGGCTTTCATGTGCAACATGAAGAGGTTCCAGATCACCATCACGCGGAACTACGGGATGAACGAATTCCACGAGGACCTGAGGAGGGCCATGCTGGACGCGGGGTGTGAGAACCTGCCTGCGGTGTTCATCCTGGCTGACTCGCAGATCTTCAACGAGCAGATCCTGGAGGACATCAACAACATCCTGAACACCGGGGAGGTGCCGAACCTGCTGCAGTCGGAGGATATCGACCGCATCCTCCGCGACGTCCGCAAGTTTGCCAAGGCGGCGGGGAAGCAGGAGTCGCGCAACGTGATCATCGCCCACTTCACCACCCTGGTGCGGCAGAACCTGAAGATCATCCTCACCATGTCCCCCATCGGGGACGCCTTCCGCAACCGCCTCCGCATGTTCCCCTCCCTGGTGAACTGCATGACCATCGATTGGTACACCAAGTGGCCCAGCGACGCCCTCCGCTCCGTCGCCGCAAAGGCCTTCGCAAAGGTGGAGCTCGGGAATGACGAGGTGAAGAACAACGTCTGCGAGATGTGCGTCCAGATCCACAGGGATGTCAGCGAGGCGTCCGACGAATTCTACGACGCGCTGCGGAGGAGGAACTACACTACGCCGACGTCATACCTGGCTCTGCTGTCGTCCTACCAGGATATGCTTGTCACGACGGAGAAGCAGGTCCAGCTGAACATCTCCCGCTTCCAGGGTGGGCTCGACAAGCTGCAGAACACCAGCGTGGAGGTTGACGAGATGAAAGAGCTCCTGACGAAGAAGCAGCCCGAGCTGATTAAGGCCCAGAAGCAGACAGACGAGCTGATGTGTCAGATCGAGGTGGAGCAGCGCGACGCCGCCGTGATCCGTGAGAACTGCCAAAAGGAGGAGGCGGACACATCTGTCAAGGCAAAGGAGGCTGAGGGGATCTCCAGCGAGTGCCAGTCGCAGGTTGACCAGGCGATGCCGGCGTTTGACAGTGCGGTTGCGGCGCTTGACTCCCTCCAGAAGGATGACATCACGCTGCTGAAGACGATGGGCTCCCCTCCGGATCGTGTCAAGCTTGTCCTGGAGGCGGTGCTGTTGCTGATCGGGGAGAAGGCGCTGACATGGGACATGGCCAAGAAGCAGCTCAGCAAGATGGACTTCCTGACAACCCTGAAGAACATCGATGCGAAGGCACTGCCCGACAGCATCATCAAGAAGATGAACAAAAACTACATGAACAACCCCGAGTTTGAAGCGGATAAGGTGAAGAGCTCTTCGCTCGCCGCGATGAGCCTCTGCATGTGGGCCAGAGCTGTTGTCAACTTCAACCAGGTGACGAAGAACATGGCACCTCTGAAGGAACGCCTCCGCCTCGCCAACGAGCAGCTCGACGCTGCGAGGGAGAAGCTTGAGAAGGCAAAGGAGGTACTCCGCGAGGTGGAGCGGAAGCTCGAAAACCTCAGGACGAACATGGAGGCCGCTATCAACAAGAAGAAGACGCTTGAAGATGACATCGCGATGACCGAGGCGCGTCTGATTCGCGCCGACAAGCTTATCTCAGGGCTTTCCGCGGAGAAGGGTCGGTGGGAGATCCAGTTGGAGTCGCTCCGTAAGGAGAACCACTCGCTGGTGGGGACCATGCTTCTCGCTGCAGGGAGCGTTGCATACACAGGGCCTTTTACTGCGCAGTTCAGGACTCGGCTGATCAAGACGTGGACCACCGCTATTATGGAGAGGAATATCCCGGTGGCTCAAGGATTTTCCTTCGACAGCATTGCGGATCCGGTGAGGGTGCGGACGTGGGGTATCAAGGGGCTGCCGCTGGACAAATTCTCCATCGAGAATGCGACGATTGTGGAGAAGTCGCACCGCTGGTGCCTCTGCATCGACCCGCAGGGGCAGGCGAACAACTGGATCAAAAACATGCAGCGGGGCAACGGGCTGACCGTGCTGAAGCAGAGCGAGGGGAAGTTCATGCAGAAGATGGAGTCCTGCATCCGTGCGGGCATCCCTGTCCTGCTGGAGAATGTGGGTGAGGAGCTGGACGCCTCCCTTGACCCGGTGCTCCTGAAGCAGACTGTGAAGAAGCAGGGCAGGCTGTACATCCGCCTGGGTGACCAGGATGTCGAGTACGAGCCCTCCTTTAAGCTGTTCATCACCACCAAGATGCCCAACCCGCACTACATGCCTGAGCTGCAGATCAAGGTGACAGTCATCAACTTCACAGTGACGCAGAAGGGGTTGGAGGACCAGCTCCTTGCCGACGTGGTGCGTTGCGAGAAGGCGGAGCTCGAGGAGCAGCTGGACCAGGTTGTGGTGCAGATCGCAGACGGGAAGGCACAACTGAAGGCAATCGAGGACAAGATCCTGATGCAGCTGGCGGAGGCGACGGGCAACATCCTCGACAATGAGGTCCTGATCAACGCGCTGGGGGAGAGCAAGGTCACATCCGAGGCTATCAGCGTGGACGTCGCGAAGGGCGAGAAGGCGAAGACGGAGATTGCCGCAACACGTGAGCTGTACCGACCTGTCGCCACACGAGGCTCTCTCCTGTACAGCGTGATCGCGGAGATCGGCGGGATGGACCACATGTACCAATACTCGCTGGACTTCTTCAAGCTGCAGTTCCAGCAGACACTCCTCCGGACGGAGAAGGCGGACGATATCGAGAGGAGGACTGCCATCCTGATCCCTGCCGTGACGGCGAACATCTACAACACCATCTGCAGGGGGCTGTTCGAGAAGGACAAACAGCTGTTCGCCTTCCTGATGGTGGCGCAGATCCACCGCGCCTGCGGCGACATCGCGGAGGACGAGTGGGCCTTCATGCTGCGCGGCAGCGGTGGGATGCGCCCGCAGAAGCCGATGGACAAACCCAGCTTCGTGGCAGACTACGCCTGGAATGAGGTGCAGGTGCTCTCCGAGCAAGAGGCCCTGTCGTCCTTCGCACAGGATGTTATGAGCTATCAGGCGGACTGGAAGGCATGGATCCAGTCGGACGAGCCGCACCTGCAGCCCCTCCCCTGCGACTATGGGAAGAAGTCCAGCTTGCAGCGGCTCCTGATCCTGCGCTGCCTCCGCGAGGACAAGGTGCTGTACGGCATCACCCAGGTGGTTGGGGACTACCTCGGGAAGATGTTCACCGAGTCCCCCCAGTTCGACCTCGACTCGTCATACGCCGACTCGTCGAACGTGTCGCCCATCATCTTCATCCTCACGGAGGGGACGGACCCCACACCTGTGTTCTACGAATTCGCTGCGGCAAAGGGGTTCCAAGACAGGATGCTTGTCAGGTCTCTGGGGCAGGACCAGGGTGTGTTCGCACAGCAGTATATCCAGGAGGGGATGAAGACGGGCGACTGGGTGTACCTCCAGAACTGCCACGTGTATGGGTCGTGGATGCCCACCCTGGAGAAGCTGTGTGAGGAGCTGCAGACGAAAGATGTCCATCCGGACTTCAGGCTGTGGCTGACTTCACGCCCTGACAAGTCCTTCCCCGTCGCCATCCTGCAGAGTGGGATCAAGATCACAAAGGAGCCCCCGCAGGGCCTCAAGGCGAACCTCCGTGACTCCTTCTCCGGCGCCATCTCGGAGGAGATGTGGAACAGCTGCAAGAACGAGAACCCGTGGAAGAGGCTGCTCTTCGCCCTGACCTTCTTCCACGGCATCATCCAGGAGAGGCGGAAGTACGGCTCCCTGGGGTGGAACATCCTCTACTCCTGGAATCAGAGCGATCTGAATGCGTCGATTGTCACGCTGAAGCAGTATCTCGACGACTGCCAGCCGGATGATCTTCCGTTCCAGGCCCTGACGTACCTCACAGGGGTGATCAACTACGGGGGGCGTGTGACAGATTTCCTCGACACCCGGTGCCTCCGCCACATGCTGGCGAAGTTCTTCCTGCCGGAGACGGTGTCCGGAAAGTTTGACATCACCCCGGATGGGGTCTACCACATCCCGTCGGACATCGCGTCTCTCGAGACCTGCAAGCAGTACCTCTCGGATCTGCCGCCTTATGAGAAGCCAGAGGTGTTTGGGCTGCACGGCAATGCGGACATCACGCGCGAGAAGAATGAATCTCTCAGGATGATCAACACGCTGGTGGATGTGCAGCCGAAGGCGGGGTCTGGCGGGGGTGGGCGGTCCACCGATGACATGGCGATGGACCTGGCGACGGATTTCTTCGAACGGCTGCCGGAGGTGATCGACAGGGACAACGGGCACGAGGAGTCGTACCGCATCACGGAGACAGGGGACATGGTGTCGCTGGGCACCTTCCTGATCCAGGAGATTGACGTGTTCAACTTCTTGCTGGGAGTGATGCGGCGCACGCTGCTGGGGCTGATGTCCGCCATCAAGGGTGAGGTTGTCATGTCGTCCGAGCTGGAGCGCATGTTCAACGATTTCCTTGTCAACAAGTATGTCCCCGTTTGGGTTTGGGGGGAATGCGTGTTCGGGTGGGAGGGGTGTGGCAGGTAAAAACGGCAGGATGCATTGCGGGAGTGCGTCAACAGGGGAGGTTTTGGGGTCAACAAACTGTGAGTTACGACAAGTGATGATGAATCAGCACTGTGCGGACACACACACACACATCACAGGGTGCCTGACAACTGGGGCGGCATGAAGCTGAGCTACCTCAGCAAGAAGCCTCTCGCGTCGTGGTTCAAAGACACGCTGAACCGCATCAGCTTCCTGAAGGAGTGGAACGACGATGGCCCGCCCACGTCATTCTGGGTGCCTGGCTTCTACTTCCCACAGGTATGGTTGGGCACAGCACCCTCCCTATATTTCATCCCCGCGGGTTGCATGCACGTCGCATATTTGCTGGGTTGAACTTGGGAAAGGAAGGGAGGGGCCCGGTGGGAGGCCAAGGCAGATCCCGCAGCTGCCGGCCCACCACATCCACACCCATCATCCGCAGGGGTTCTTAACTGCCGTGCTGCAGACGCACAGCAGACGCTTCAAGATCCCGATCGACGAGCTCAAGTTCCGTACGCATGTGATGGACTGGTCTGAGCCTGAGATGATCTTGGAGGAACCGCACACAGGCGTGTACTGCCACGGCTTCACGCTCGAAGGCTGCAGGTGGGATTCATCGTCGAAGTCGCTCACAGAGTCCAGCAAAGGTGAGCTGCACACAGCGTTCCCAGTCATCTGGCTGGAGCCAATTATCGTGTCGGAGAGTGTGGGTGACCCGGCGACAACGTACGAGACCCCGATGTACAAAACCACCACGCGTGCAGGGACACTGTCGACAACAGGTGTGTTGGGTGCCAGTTTCTCTGTGCCGTGCACCCCTTGTGTGTCTCCCTCTCTGCTCGGCAGAACGGGCTGCTGTGCTGTGCTCAGCACACTACCACCACAACCCCCCTTTGCAGGCCTGTCGACAAACCTCGTGACAACCGTGCATCTGCCGTCCACCGCAGCGCCGCCAGACCATTGGGTGATGCGTTCTGTTGCCCTGCTGTGCATGCAGGATACTTAGAACTGGCAGTGGCAGGGCAAGGGCATGCAGCCCATACTGCCAAAAGGATGGTTGCAGTGGATATGGCAGCGTGTGCTCAATGCACTTCTGCGCTGTGACAAGAAAGACGGGTGTTGTGTGTGCTTACATCATTTACCCCGCTCTGTGTGTGTTCAACCCAAATGTTAAGGTGGCATTTGCCGCACTGTGCGTGCGAAACCTCCCATTTACACCCCATCCCCCTAACAAAGACCCCATGCAGTTGATCTCTATGGCGCCACCACATCGCCACCCACCAGGGTGTTTTTGTTGTTGAATGTTGGCCCCAAGGCACAACCCATGCCATAACACGTGCCCTTTGAGTGAAGGGGCGCCATGGCCTTTTTTTGCAGACCATACTCCCACCCCACGTCAACAACAACCCCATCCCCACCCGACTCCATCTGCAGTTCTGCTGCAGAAAGCCAGCCGAACCAACACAATTTTCCCGCCTTGCCTGGCTACTCATTTACCCACCCTCCTGCCAATCTGAGGTTGGCGCTGGGATTTACTTCACTTGACAACACCAGCTCCTCCTGCCCTATGCATTGCCCCCGCTTTTTCAGCTGCGCAGCCCGCACGCTGAGAAAGCAACGATGCTTGTGATGATCTGTTCAGTTCCTGTTTTTTTTTCATTTGACACGGCACACACCCCATTCGCCCCCCCACCACCCCACTCTCTTCCTCCGTTCGATGCGAGACAGAAGACAAAACTGAAGCCGCCGCCTTGCTTTCCAGCCGGGATTTCCAGCGGTTCTGCTTCCGCACTCCGGAACGGTGTCTCCCGCCCCGCCCCCCCCTCCCCTGTGCCCAGTGTCATTTTTTCCCTTTGATTTTTGGTTCACACAAACAGGAAGAAAGGAAGGGAAGGGGGGGGTGCAAAATCACCCCCCCCCCCCTCCCCCAACATCACCATTTCAGTATTTTCCAAGGCTGGCCCCCTTTCGCGCTGGGGGGAGGGGGGTGGGTGGGAGAGAGGCGTTTGGTTGGCAACAATGCAAACCCACCACCACCACCCTCCCTGGCCCCTGCCTTGTGGGGGCAGGGAGAGAGCCACATCGGTTGCTGACACTGGAGGTGTGCTCGGCACGTTTCTGGGGGGGGGGGGGGGCGGGGGGGGGGACGCTCACCGCAATTACACACACATTTCAAGGCAGTTGAGTGGGGGAAGGGAGGTGGGGGGGGGATGGGTGAGGGGGGGGGGGGGTGTCGAAACAGCCATGAGTAGTGAAGGGTGTCGTGGCGGTGTGATCAGGTGCTTGCTTTCGACACTTGCCCCGCTGCTGATCTTGGTGATGCTGCAGACAAAAAGACCGGGCAGAAGGCGAGAGTCACGTGGTTGGGTGTGTGGGAAGGATGCAGTGCCCAGGAGGGCACACATTCCCCCGTGGTGGGGGGCGTGGGGGTTACCATCTGGTTAAAGGAGAGCACCGCCCCTCCCCACCCATTCTTGCTCTCTTGCTCGCACAGGAGGACTGGGCAAAGAGATCTCGAGCCTGCCCCAATGCTACGGTCCCCCCCCGCCTCCCCCCCTCGGCTCGCGGCTGTCGATCCTAAAGGAGGTCAAGCTCGGATCCCCGCCCCGCCCCCCCCGCCCCCCCCACACACACCCCACCGGTATTTTTGAGCTCCACACTTTTCTTTCTCCTTTTGGCACAGCCATTTTTTTTTGTTGCCCTGCCACCCCCTGCCACCCCACACCCCACCCAACACACCATCCACACCATCCACACCACCACTCTTTTCAGGAGGGAAGGGTGCGCGGTGCGTGTGTGGGGGGGAGGCGGCACCACCCCCTCCCCACCCGCCTGCCACCGATCAGCGATGCACGCCCTCCGCGCCGCTGCAGGCGAGGCCACGCGGTGCACCTGCCGGAGGTCCCTGAGACACGCGTCAGGCCAAGGCCTCTCCGGAAGGGACCCTGGTGCAGGGGACGAACTGCGCAAGCTCGTCCACACCGAGGATGCGCCGAAGACGCATAACGAGAGGCTGCAGGAGCCGCTGGAGCCGAGCAGGCCCGGTGTCCACACCTGGCTGCCGGGGGTTGTGACCCGTGGCGACGTTCCGGGGGTTGGGGAGGGGAGCAGCCCCCACCAGATGACCTTCCAGACGCTGCGTGTGGGGTACATCGACAGGCATAAGGCGAAGGAGGAGATGGTGGGCGGCCTCCCGCCGTCTTCGCCGCTCTCACCGCGCGACCTGCGGTGGCTGAACGCGAGGGCCAAGACGCTGTGGTTCTGCCCGAGCTGTGAGACGCCCAACCCGCGCGACAGCAATGAGTGCGAAGGGTGCGGTTACCTGCAGGTGGTGCCGCCCCACAAGATGGTCAACTGGGTGTGCGGAGGGTGCCTCGCGCCGAACCGGCTTCCCATCCGCATCGCGAAAGACCCGCGGCGTTACGGCGGCATGCTGACGGGTGACAAGACTGCGGGGAGCCCGACGTGCCGGAATTGCGGGGCGCACCGCTCCAAATCGCTGTCCGGGACATGCACATCCGAGGACTGGGTGTGCAAGCCCTGCAGGGTCATCGTGAAGGGGGACGTGTGCCAGTCCTGTCAGGAGGTATGCCTGGTGCTGTGGTGGAGGGGGTGGGGGTGTTGGCAGAGGGTGGGGACAGGGTGGGTCATGTCAAACAGTGGGGGGGAGGGGGGGGGTTTGTGTTTGGTGTGATATGCATGACTCAAAATCGTTCAGATCGTTTAAATCGTTCAAAACACTCACGTGTGTGTGGCATTGAAGGGGAGTCAGCGGAGTTGGGTCGGTGCGACCTATGCTTCTGCAGCTAGCCAGCAAAAGGATAAAATGTGCGAGAGAGAGTGTGGTTCAGTTTTTAGGTGGGTTTACCCCCGCACGGATCCTATCCCACCATGTGGTGTTCCACACTGCACTGCCCACCCCGACATCCACACAGACACGGATGGGGTACAACGAGTTCGACCCTGTGGACAAGGCGGGGTCATGGCCTTGCGCGAACTGCAGAAAGATGAACTTCAAGACGAATACAAAATGCAGGCATTGCGGGCATTGGAAGTGATGCACCGCCACCCCACCCCACCCCCGCCACCCGCACCCCCCGAGCAAGCAGCAAGGGTGCTCTCTGATGCTGCTGTGTGGCGGGTCTTCGCTGCGTTGCTGCCTGCATGGCGTGGGCCATGCAAATGCGTGACACGGGCAACACCCCCCACCCGTCTTCCCGCCAGCAAAGCGATGGTGCATTGTCCACCACCCCCAAGTCAAGGTGCTGCGTGTGGGGAAGAGCAGCGGCACGTCTCAGTAGGGGTAGAGCCCGAACGAAAAAAAACATAAAGCGTGAAGAAAACGGCGGGTGTGGATCGGCACCGACACCCCCCGCCCCCCCCCCCCCCTCCTCCCCCCCTTCCCCCCCCCCACTTTCGATTTCAGAGCGCTCTCTCCTTGTTGCCACTAAAACTTCTTTCAAAAAAATCAGGGGGGGATCATCCTTCCTTGTCGCATCTTCTACAACAACACACACACCACCCCCCACCCCCCCCACCCTCCCATTGCACATTGATCCACCCGACAGCATATCCGGTGTGGTGTGCTACAGAAAGGACTAACATTGCAAGAAGGTGCTGGGAGACTTGCTTTTTTTTTTTGCTTTCAGTGAAATTCACCAGGGATAGTGGGTGACTTTCCAAATTCTGCAAAAAAGCCGGTTTTTGCCGGTTTTCCGGTTTTTCGTTTTTTGGCGCCGCTTTGGCGTTTCCTGTCCATGTATGGGGAGAGCGGGGCACCTGCCCGCATCCCGACTTTGGTTGCTTCATAAAGCCGACGGACACCTCACACAGCACCCCACATACACCCTGTTGGAGATGTGTGAGGTGCTGTGGGAGAGCAGGTGTCCTTTGCTACAACACCATCCGGCCGTGCCTCCAGCCATGTATCTGTCTCAGGAACTGTAGGGCAACGTCAGGAGTGCCAGAAGGTGCACGCCAAGCCCTTGAGAGACCACTGCTGGACAGGGGGGCTGAAGGGGAATCCCCGGACTTCGTGCTCCAACAGCGCCGGGCGAGGCAATGTCGATCGCCAGTGGACAACGAGGAAGTCGTACAGACTTGTGTGCAGGGGTGGGGTAGTCTGCACGTACTCCGTCTTCACTCACGACCTGTCGTACTCCTGGTGTTGTGCCGTTTCCCACTTGCCACGGTGCACCAACGGTACATATGTCCACTCGATAGGCACACAGCACGCGGGGGGTCTGGGGGGCGGAGCCCCCCAGCCGCCGGAGGCCACGGTAGTGAACATCTGGCCTTCTCCTTCGCGTTCTTGGACTCTTTGGGTCAATCGCGGTTCGTAGTGGGGCCATTGTTGGTGTCCAGGTGACCTGTGTACCCTCTAAGCAGGGTGGGCGTAGTCGGGAAAAAAGTGGAATTTTCCCGAAATTTTTTATAGTTTTTTTTTTGAAAAACCCAGGGCATTAGTTTGACCTTCCCGACGGAGCCTGAAACCTGGTTACCCTGGTTATGACCCACCAATTTTTTTCGCTCGGGCGCTTCGCGCCCGAGCGCCTCCTGCGCCGTTGTGACCGTGGCGTGCTATTATCTGTCTCCCCACCCCCAGGTTATGTATAGTCTCTACTTCCCCCGGGTTTGTGAGAGGTGTCAGACACAGCACACAATTCGCGCTGGTGCCAGGAGGATAACCCATCTACACGCGTGGAGTTGCGCCCCGGGTTTCCCACCACCCATGGTGTTGCACCAGTCAGTGGCGAAGGACACGACGCGGTTCCAGAAGCTGTCCCCAGAGATTCTGTCTGCTCCAGCAGAATGCTGCAGATGTTGGCCGCATTCCGGCTGTTGCAGTCTTGCGGCACGTTACGGGTCGATCACACACGAATCCGGGTCGCATGCTGGCTCACCTTCGTCGTGGCCTGGGTTTCGTCGGTGAGGGACGGCGCAGAAGGGGGCTGTGCAATCTTGGCCTGCATCTGCCGCCGAATGACAGATGCAGGTCGTGTCGTACTATTGCTGCTTGGTGGGGCTAGCGCAGCAGGTTATTTGGTAAGGGAAACCCCCGGTTCCGAGCCAGATTTTTGACTTTTTTTTATTTTTTAAAATAACCAGGTTTCTCCAAATCCTGGTTATCATAACCGGATAACCAGCCCAAACTAATGCCCTGGAAAAACCGGTTTTGGCAAAAACCGGTTTTGCAAACCGGTTTTTCATTAGCACCCACTGTCCCTGAAATTCACTCTCGACAATCACCCACCCACCCACCTCAACCCAGGACGGTGTTTTGGTTCCCACCAGGGGAGGGGTTCTTCACACCTGACCAACAACACCCCGGCACCACCTGCCTCCCCCCGCCCCCCTGTGCGATGTCGGGGTGGTTGAGCCTCCGCGTCTCTGAGGCACGGGGGCATGGGTCGCAGGGCACCAAGACCATGCAGGTCGCCATGTCGTGCCCAGGCGGGGTGTCGGAGGCGGCGAAAGGCGACGGCGGGCTGACAGAGATGGCGAAATGCCCGCGCCCCGCATGGGAGCACGTCGCCATCTGGCGGGTGCCGAAGCCGGAGGCTGTCATCCGGCTTGTGTTGATGCAGGACAACGTCGCGAGCAACATCGCGAGCGGCATCACCAACAACATACCCATGGCACACCTGATGTCCGTCCCCAATCTGCCCAGCATCCCGGGCATGCCTGGCATCCCCAACATCATGGGTGCCACCAAGGCCGCAGAGGGCACCCTCCCCGTTGCGAAGGGCGACGGGGGTGCGACATGGGTCCCGCTGTACGACCCGAAGGCGCCGCGCGGCACCGGGGCCTTCGTGGAGATCCTGGTGGAGTGGCAGTTCACCTACTCCCATCTCGCACCCCTCTTCTCTGAGACGGATGAGGACCAGATGCCGTATGTGCCGGAGAAGTACTCCCAGGCTCAGCTGCAGGTGGAGATCGGGCGGATCTCAGCCCATGGGATGGCCATGCTGACCCCCGTCTTCTGGCTGCTGGACCTGTGGTATTGGAAGCGGCCCTATGAGAGTGCGTGTGTTGGGGTGATCGGCGGGTTTGTCATGTACTACGATGCCTTCCACGTCGCTCTCCCCTTCGTTTTTCTGGTGGTGATGGTGCTGAACTTCCTGAAGAAGTTCACCACGAGCGACTCCTTTGAGGAGGCGAAGCCCGCATCGCTCGGGTTTCTCGGGACAATCGGGTGGGTTCACGAGACCCTCAAGCTGACGCAGAACTACTTCAAAATGACAACCGACGCCGCGGACATGACCTTCGAGATGTTCACCTGGGAGAACCAGGACATGTCGACCTACATCCTCCTCTCGCTCATAGGCTGCCTGCTGCTGCACTGCGTTGCCTCCTTCCCGACCAACCTGATCCTGCTGACGGTGTGGGTGTACATGTTTACCTACTTCCCGCTCGGCTTCTTCCTGCCCCAGATGTACACCGCGCTGCTCCCGCACAACCTGCCGGGGGTTGTGAAGGAGATTGCCCTCGGGCGTGACGTGGTGCTCAAGAAGGAATCGCCACTGCACATCACGTCCATCACCATCCCGAAGCAGGGGAAGAAGCGTGACGGGAGTGTGTACTTCCAGGTCGTGTCCGTCATGTTCCCCCCGCGGGAGGACGGGAAGGGGCACGCGGACAAGGCGGAGACTTTCACCTCGTGGCACCGTTACTCAGAGTATGCATGTGGTGGGGGCGACACACAGAGGGGTTTTCTCTTGTCAGTTTGGCGGGGGGCAGCTCGGGAAGCTTTTCACCGTGCGGATCATTCGCGAACACTGTGCGACACGGTCCTGCCGAGCCACACCCACCCTCTTGTCTCACTCTGTCCCACTCTATGCACTGCTTCCACCCCATCCGCACCACAGCTTCTCGAATCTGCGTGATCGGCTTGACCGAATTGATGTCACGATGTCCGCAAAAGGGTTCCCCTCCAAAAAGGCTTTTAACGTCACCGGCGAAGCGCTCAACGCCCGGAGACGCGACCTGGAGGACTGGCTGTGCCGCACGGCGGAACAGGCCAACCTCACGAGGGGGCGCCCCCTGCGCGCGCCACTGCTGGGCTTCCTCCAATACAGCGCGAAGGCCTCGGAGGGGAAGTGAGGAGAAGGTGCTGTGTGCGCAGCAGGGGGGAGAGGGGATTGGGCGTTCGGCAGAAAATACACTAGTGGTTGGGCATCTCTGAGGCCCGACCGCACCTCTTGTTGCACCCCCCGACAGCGCTGCCTTTTGCTGAGGGAGGTGGCCCAACGCCACCGCCACAAGAATCCGAAAGCAGCGACTCGGCGGTCCAATCCCAAAAGGAAACCCGTTGAAGCCTCGAAGGGGCGTGTTGTGTGAACGCGCATGCCAGGACGCCGCCACTTTTCAAAAAGCTTCACGCGTCTGTTTTGTGTTGTGTTGACCACGTTTATTGAGTGGGGCTTTGAACCCCCTGCACGGATCTTCGACCCACCTTTGTGTGTCCTGTGCAGGCGGCATCCGAGGATTCACTCGGTACCGCCTCCACGAAATCTTAACGTGTGTGTGCCTGGTAGAGGAGCTGTGGCGATCACACCAAGCGCAGGGGGGTGTGATTAAACTCTCTCCCCCCCCTCCGTGTGAAACCTCTCTTCGGCGAGAGCCTGCTGCCCCTGAAACGTACAGCGGAGGGTGGTGCCCAGCCCTGCCTGCAAGTCGGGCCGGGTGGGTCCTGCAAGCCGCCGGGATATGGTTGCCGTGTGTGTGTGTTGCAGTTGCAGCAGAGATCGCATCAAACAATGCCAGGGGGTGTTCGGGGTGCACATCTATCCTGCTGCAGCAAATCACGTGTGTGTGTGTGTGGCTGCCCAAAAACGAAAGAGTGTCTAAAGAAACAACTGATTCGGACCGCAAAGCCTCCTGTGTCGATCCCGCCCGTGCACACCTCTTCGTCGCTCGTTTGCATCAGGCCTGTCGGCAGGGGAGACGCTCGTTGAGAAGTGGGGCTGCCCTGTGTTTCACAGCGTCAAACGTATTTCCCTTTTTCTGACTCTGGCCAAAAAAAAACGACACCAACAGGACGCCCACCCAAGCTTGTTCTTACAAGCCCCCCTCCCCCCTCCCCTCCCCACCCTATTTCCGGTCTCCCGCATAGCACTCCCCATCGCCAACCGCGCCCCTTCTCTCCTTGCCATGTGGATCATACAACACCGCCACCACCACCTCCTCCCGTCAACAGGCTTGCCCCACCCCCACCCCCCACCCCTCGCAATGGGCAAGCGGAAGCACAAAGGCAAGGGTGGGGGTGGCGGTGGCGGCGGGGGGGAGGCGGACATCAGCCCGGCCCAGATGGCCAGCATGGTGGGGCTCGGGGGCAGCACCGGCGCACCCCAGCATGTTTCCGGCGGGAAGCGGAAGCGCGGCGGGACACACGCGGGGCCCTCCGCCGGATCCCCGCAAGCCGAACCCAGCGCCCCCCCGACAGGGGCTTCCAAGAGGGCACGTCTCGATCACGCCACACCGCGCTCCGCACCTCTGACTGTGGAGGACTTCGGCGAGACCCCTGAGTTCCACCTGAAGCTCCTTGAGGAGAAGAAGGCGTGGGTGACAATGAAGGACCTGCAGTGCCTCATCCTCTGGCTCATCGGGAAGTCCACTGTTTGCGACATGCCGAAGTGGATCTTCGTGAAGCACAAGTCGGAGGTGCAGACCTGCGTTGTCATCACGCTCAACTCCCTCTCCGTCCCGATGTGGTCCTCCTTCGGGCAGGAGTGCATGCCCTTCCTCAGCAGCTTCAAGGGAGACCAGGTCGACACACGTCTCCTCACCCCAAAGCGGGATATAAAACACAACTCCTTCCTGACGGAGTTCTTCTCCAAGGATGCGTATCGGAAGCCCGCCTCCGGGTCTGTCGGGGCAGCCCTCGATGCACTGAAGGAGCGGGAGCAGCTCCTGAGGCGCCAGCAGGATACCACCACAGCTGCGACGGATGCGCCCCCCGCTGCTCCCGCCGCCACACCGGCTCCTCCCCAGGCAGGGCACAACAACCGCAACGGGCCTCCGGTTGAAGTGCCGGACATCTCGGAGGAGAGGGCTGTTGGGACCATCACCGGGCGGTATGTGCCGCATGTTGAGAAGCTGATTGAGAATGGGTTTGTCGTGGACACGTCAGGCGAAGGCACGGAAGGGTTTGTTCATTCGAAGGCGAGCGGGAGGGAGCTGGGGTCCCACGAGAGGCTGTACTGCGTCGACTGCGAGATGTGCCTCACGGAGGATGGATCCGAGCTGACGAGAATCTCGATGATCAACTGGAAGGGGGATGTGGTTTACGACACCCTTGTTGTGCCGGACAAACCCATTGTGGACTACCTCACCCGGTTCTCTGGCGTCACGGCGAGCATGCTCGAAGGGGTGACGACACGCTTGTGCGACGTGCAGCAGCACCTCCTCACCCACTTCCTCTTCGAGGAAGTCGTGCTTCTGGGGCACTCTCTGGAGAACGATCTGAAGGCTCTGAAGATCATCCACCACAACGTGTGCGACACCACCATACTTTACCCCCACTTCCAGGGGCCCCCTCTGAAGAACTCTCTCAGGTATCTCTCGCTTCGCTACCTGCGTCGCGTCATCCAGGGGTCGAACAGCTCGACGAACAATGCGGACAACCCTTCGCACGTCGTGTCGCACAGCAGTGTGGGGCACTGCTCAGTAGAGGATGCGCTCGCCGCGTTGGATCTCGTGAAGATGAAGGTGGAGTTTGGGGACAACTTTGGGGTGCCCTCGAAGCGGAGGATGGAGTCCATGATGAAGAGCGTCGATGGGAGGTGCCTTGTGCTCGAGAATGCGGATTGTGTCCACACCATCCCGTCGAAGGATGCGCGTGCCGACATCATCCCTGTCGCCTCCGATTCGGAAGCTGCGAAGAAGCTGAAGAAGGCAATCAAAAACCCCGGGAAATTCGCCTTGGCGTTTGCGGATTTCCACGGGATCGAAAGCCTGCAGGAGGTGACGCGTTGGGCCCCGGATGACGAGGCGCAGGACGACCCTGATGACGAAATGCTCAAAGGCCTCCTCACGCACACCGACACCATGCTGAAGGAGATCTATGAGGCAGCCCACCCGAACACCGCCTTCGTCATCATGTCGGGGCAGGTCAACGGGCTGAAGGAAATCCAAGATGAGGACTCCGACACCTACCTGGCGAGGTGGGACCGGAACAGGCATGGTGTTGCCTTCCTGGGGGTCAAGCCGCCCGCCAGCACAGCGTCGTGACAGTGCGTGTGTGCTGGGGTTGTGGGTGGGCGGGGAGAGGGGTGAATCTGGCTGGTCAGCTGGCTTCCCGGAGAGGGTGGGGCACAAAGAAAAGGAAAAATACCCCCCTGCCCCCTGCCCCGGGGAAGGGCACAAGGTCAGTCCAAACCGAAGCTCTGGTGCAGGCCGTTCCGCACGAGAGACATCAGCAGCTTTGGCCTATCGTGCGCTCTCTGTGAGATCACACACCGTTCACCTGTGTAATGTGCACAGTGCTCGCACGGCGGTGGGGGTCGTAACGCAACGACCTGCACCGCTGCTACAATCGGGGGGCGGGGGGGTGGGAGTGTATTTATATTACACATGTGTTGCCACATGTGTGTGCACGTGTCGCAAAGATGCTGGTGGCAGCCCCCCTTCCCGTCACCCCACTCCCCCCCTATTCTGTTTTCGCCGAAACCCCCCAAACCACTCGGATGGCGCCAGCAACCGGGGCCTGGTGGTTGCCCTTCCAGGTTGATCCACTCTTCATGACCAAGCCCTGATGCTGCTGCGCTCCGTCTGGATGCACGTGCACCTTTGTGTGAGTATCCCACTAGCTTTTTCGCACTCACGCACAACGGCTCACGCGAGTGTTCGATAGTTTTCCCACCATATGCAGCAAACACCACCGTTCGGCACAAAATAATCGGAACGCAGGCCCACGCCTAACCTGCCTCAGTCCATGGAAAGAAATGCCGCATGTATGGACACCCAGACACGAATCACCGACATGGGTGCCGCACCACAAAAAGACAAAACAAAATATATCCCCGGGGTTATCAATCATCATGGTGGGCGCATCGTGCGCCCTTGGTCTGCCTTTCCTTTACCGTGCAGCAAAAAAAATATGTATCCAGCGCGTCTTCTTTTGTTGTGCTGGAGCAGCGAGAGAGAGAGAGGGGGGCGCAGGAGAGAACACAGACCCCCTGCCCCGACCCCCCCCCCCCCTCCTCCTCCGGATTTGCCTTAGCCCTCCTCCCCCCCTCCAGTTTCCTGTGGAGACTCGCACCCCACACTCATCCCGCATATTGGCATTGCTTGTGGCGAAGGATATGTCAGGTGTTGTCGCCATTTCGGTTGGGGAAGACTCCGTTGGACGCCCCCACCACACATACCCACACATGGTTGTGCCATTTGTGATAGCGTATGGAAGGTTGGCAACTGCATACATCCACCGCGGCTGGTTTTCTTCATGAGTGTCGGCCGCACCGAGCGGGCGCTGATATGCTGCTTCCCACGTGACACCACACACACCACACACCACCGCCCCTCCCTACAGAGTTGGGAACACAGGCCGCTGCAACAAGGCCTTTCCCCCCTCCCACCTGTCCCCCCTCGTCTCCCCGCCGTCTTCTTGGCAGGGGGGGGGGGGGTGAGGGGCGTCCCTGGGCAGATTCGCGTTCGCGCCACTCCCCCCCCCACCGCCCCTCCCCCCCCCCCCCCCCCACACACACCTTGCACAGAGAGATCACAGTGTGCTTGACACCACACACACAACACGGTGCCTTTTGAGGTGTCACTCTGATTATTTTTTTGGCGCCTTTTTGAGGGGAGTGCCCCCCGGTGAGGGAGTTCCCTTTCCCTCACTCCAAAAAAGCAGAACAGGGGGGGCTGGGGTTTTTGCTGTAATCGCAGCGCCCCTTTCCGTCCCTTCTCTCTGATCTCCCGCCGTGGTGGGGGAGGTATTTTTTTTAGAATTGCCTCCAGAGCAGGGCGCTCGGTGCATTCGACACTGCTGCAAAAAATAAAGCGATTCCGCGTGCCTCAGGTGGTCTCGATACCCAACACCCCCTACTCTCCCACCACCACCCCCTTTGCGTAGTCCATACTTTCGATAGGTCCTCTCTTGAGAGTGACGATTCTGGCAAACACTGCCTCTTCTCTTTCTCCCTCCCTACCTTCCTTTTTAATCTTCTGACCGACTGATTTTGGGCGCCCGCCCCTCCCCACCCTTTTCTCTTCTCACAAATTTACATCAATCTTCTGCTTTCCCGCCTTTTCGTTCATTTTTTTGTTCAGATCCCCCCCCCCTTTTTTTTGCGTTTCTTTTCGATTCGGTGGGACAAAAAAAACTGACAACTCACACACATTCCCCCACCCCCCTTCTCCTCCTCTCTTTCCTTACGATATCTCTCTCACTCTCTCACTTGGCATAGCCCCGTCAGCTCGGGAGTATGATTCCTGTGACAATAGGCGTGCCGACAGATGGGTACTTGACCGGCGAAGATGATCACCACCACCACCACCACGGGGCTTATGTCAACGACCCCACCTGCAATTCTACCGGCATCCCCTTCGACACCACACCACACAGCTACATCGACTCCTCACCCCACCACCCGCGGGGCTGCCAGTCCTGCGTGCAGGGCAACGCGGTTCTCGGCTGCCCGGTGGAGCTCTGCAAGACGGGGTACCCCTGCCCGCCTCTCCCCGCCGACAACCCTGGGGAGCTGTGGGCCTACCCGGCAGCCGCCCCGACCGCCACCGCGTTCACCCAGGGAGTCGTGCCGCCGGCGCCACACGAGCAGTCCACCTCGGAAGCGGGGTTCCAGGGTGTGGGTGTTGTGCGCATCCCCGTGAGCTACCCGCTGCTCCCCCTGCTGCCCCCACGCGCCGCGAAGGAGCAGCTGCAGAGGTGCGTGCGGGAGGAGGTGGAGGCGCGTGCCGCCGCGGCGCGGAGGCAGCACTCCATCAAGTCGAGCCTTGTGGTTGCCTTTGCGATCTTCGTGGTGCTGGAGACGTGCATCATCGTGGCGGCGTGCAGCTCCCCGTGGGATGTGAGCGGGCAGATCGCGTTTGCGAGCTTCGCCTCCATCATGTCGCTCAGCCTCATCTCCTTCGCCATGACGTGCTTCGTGACGCTCTCGCGGTGCAACAGTGGTGCAGAGACAACTCCCGCCCCTGCCGCAAGAGAGGGTTCCCACACGGAGGGGTCATCGAATGCATCTGCCAGCTCTGCAGCATCAGGAGAATCGCGCCCCCTGGCTTCGGCAAAGCTGCCCGTGTCGCAGAAGCTGCAGCAGCAGCATCAGGCAGGGATCCCAGCCGCTCCTCTGACGGAGAAGGACGCGTGGGAGGCTGAGAAGCGTGAGAAGCTGCGGCGGCTGCTGGCCCGGCTCTGGTGGGATTCATCCCGCGAGGCAGCTGGGGAAGGTTCGGCGAACGCGCGGTCTGCTTCTGTCGGGTGGCGGGCGTTCTCACAGCAGGGGCAGGCTGACAGCAGCACCCACACGCCAGTGCAGGTGATCCGTGTTGTTGTGGAGCCGTGAGATGGGAGGGTAGGAGGGTGGGGGGGGGGGGGGTGGGGATTGTTTCAAATGAAGGAACGGAGGTTTTTCTTGGGTGAGGAGGTAGAGAGAGGAGATATACTATATGCAGCATTTCCCTGCCCCCTGCCCCCCCCCCACCCCCCTCCCTCCCCTCTCCTCTCCCCGCACCCCCCCCCCCCCTCCCAAAAAAATACAACTGCAGACAACACAATGCCTTCTCTGGCAGCAATGTGTGTATGTCAGGAGTTGGGTCCGCACTCCGTGCTGAACAGCACTTGGTGCATCGATACATTTTCGAAATTAAAAAAATGCAGAGAAAGGGGGGAACCAAAAGACGATGGCGCATCGTACAGCAGATATCCACCTTTATCAGTGTGGGATGTCAGCCGCGTGCGTGATTTATGTGCACTGTGTTAGGCGCATATGGGTCGCCATCGTGCAGCAGTCTGGCGAGAGAAGAAGCTGTGTTATTTCGGGGGGGAGGGGAAGGGGGGGGGGCAGTGGGTGATTTTTTTCTATTGCTGCAGAAGCTTCAGTGCAACGAACGGTGCTGTCAGCACGCCCCCCCCCCCCTCCCCCTTCCCCACCCCCCCCCCCCCCCTCAAGAGACAGCCCTCCTCAGTGAAAGGAAACCTTACGTTTTCCGTTTGATTTTATATGATTATGTTCCATGAATTTTGTGAGGGCAGTGCCGAGCAGACCCCCCCCCCCCCCCAACAACGACGAATCGTGTCGGATGTGGGGTTGAGGCCCTGGAGGGGGGTCGGATCGATACATCCCCCCCTGGGTCCCTGGGGGTCGCGGCGGGGAATCCGGGGAGGCGAAGACCGCGTCGTATGTGGGTTGAGGGGGGGGAGGGTGATTGGGGTCGGTCGATACACCCCCCCCCCCCCTTTCCCAAGGACTGTTCCCTTTTCTCGGTCCTGCCCAACGGACCTCACCGATACCCGCGTGTCTCCCCCTTCTCTCTCTCTCTCTCTCTCTCTCTCTCTCTCGTATGCTTATAGTGTGAATATCCCCGAAACGAAAATACTCGCACCCCAAGGGTGTCGTCTACTTAACTACGCGGGCCCGCGGCCCGGTAGACTCCCCTTGTTTGAGAGAGGAGCTGCTCTGGTGGGGTGAGGGAAGTGACACAGGAGGAGGAGAAGGCGCAGGCGCCACACGGTCTGTAGCGCCCGGTGACGCGCTACGTGAGGAGGGGGGATTAAGGTAGGCCCGGAAGCCTGTGGGCGCGTGCGGTGACCGCGCACGGGCGGAGGAGGAAGAGGCACCAGAACGGGGCCTTTGGGGAAGGGCTGCGTCAACGGACACGCCGTCGGGAGGGGAGGTAGTAGGAGAAGGTGGGTCCGGATCAGCGGCGCCCACGTCAGCGTCAGCGTCAGCGGTGGGGATCACGTGGTCGACCCTAGGCCTTTGGGCAGGCAGTGCCGGGGTGGAACCGGTATGCGCCTCTAAGGCGGTGCGCTTCAGCTGCGCCACGGCGGGGATGGATGGCCTGACGCCGTCGGGTGAGAGCCTCCTACGAGGCTGCATCAGGTGGCGGTGGGGTGAGCCCGGGGAGCACACGGTATGGGCCAGCCTCTTCAGGATAACTGGAGGGGTGGCGGGCTCGGGAGTAGCGGGACACGGGGTCGCTTCAGGGGAGGGCTGAGGCGCAGGCACACGGGGTGGCGTGGTGGAGGGAAGATCCCCCACGGTAGGCGCAGTCGCCTCTGGGAAGGGCGGGGTTTCTCTCCCCCTCTGGGAAGGGCGGGCTCTCTCTCCCCCCCCCCCCCCCCCCCTCCCCCGGGATTTTGTGCGGGGTGTCCCTCCCTTCCCTTGGGGAGCGTGGCAGTGCGTTTCTACACACTACAGCCGCACAACGCTCGGAGGGGGGTGGGGGGGGGGGGAGGCCAAAGGAGGGGGGGGGGGGTGTGGGAGGGGGGGGGTCTACGCTCGACGATGCCCACCACTCCCGATGAAGCCGGCTCTTCTCCTCATATGATATTCGATGTGGGGGGGATTTTTTATTGTCTTTTTGGCGTGTGTGTGTGTGTGTGTGGGGGGGGGGGGGGGGGCGAAAGGCGCCCGCCGTACCCTCCAATGTACCCCCTCCCCCCCCCCCCCCTCCCCCGTCGTCTCACTATCGAGCACTCTCGTTGCCCCCTCCCCCCCGGGGTTGCCGGTATTTCTTTGCACGTGAAATCATCCGGCACTGCTCAATGCGGGTTGCTGGGTGTGCTTCCCTTTTGTGATGGTTGTTTTTTCTTGCTGGTTTTTTTTCCTGCAGTTTTTGTTCTTTTTGAATGGAAAGGGAAAGAACATCACGAGGCAGAAAACCGTTGATTACCTGCCTCTTCACTGCCCCTCCCAAACACACACACACACACACACACACACACACGCCGCGCCTGAAACGATTTTTCCAGTGTGCGCCCAATAAAAACTGCCAAGAGTGATCCGCGCAGATTTCATGCTGGCCAGATCATACTGCAACATATTTTCAATTTATGATGTCGCCCAGTCCAGGGAACGAGGGCAGTGGGGTGGAAGCAGCCAATGCTACTCACTTCATTCGACAGAGGCCAACGGGGTGGGGCGCTTCCGCATCGCTACGCCGGAGTGAAGGAGGCGGTGGATTTTTTTTCTGTTGCATTTCTCCTTGTTTAGTGAGAAAGGCACTGCGGGAAAAAACTGCCGCCGAAACTTCTGCCGGAAAAATAGTGGGAGACGTCCCACCCGCCAGTGGATGCGGGCAACAAACAAGGTCTGCTTCATTTCTTCTTCCGTGTGGTGGGTGAAGCAACGTGTAGAAATATTATTTTCGCCGAAACTTTGACGGAAAATAGCAGAGTGGCTGGTCTCCACTCCTGCACAGAACCGAACCTGTGTGCAGGGGGGTGGGGGAGGAGGGGGAGGGTGGGAGACGTGTTTGCTGCCCTCAAATTGTCTGTGCTACATGGTTCTCGCCAAAAAAATTACCCCCCCCCCCCAACCGCCAACGGGAGGGGGTGGGGGTGCACAGAGCTGTTTGGGGGGGGGATCCTTTCGGAAAATACAGAAAAAAGTCAGAAAATGGCGTTACAAAATCACCATCATATGTGCCTATCTCGCGTCTCCCCCGCCACCCCTCCCCCATCCGCCCCTTCCTTCCCCCTCGGACACGACCTGCATTATGAGTGAAGGGATGTTAACTCTGTGCTTCCTGTTCTTATTCCGCACACTCGTGTGAGCAGAAAGTCACCCACCACAGCAAGCATCCGAACGTGCTCTATACACTAACCCCACCCTTCATCAGGGCTCAGGGTGTGATTATCATTTCAGGTTTTGTGTGTAGAAGCGTCAACGCATCAACGAACAAAACACAGGCTAAGGGCGGTTGCTGCTGAATGGTGAAGTGACTTTTTCTATTTCACTGCCCTGCCCTCCTCCCCGTGACTTTTATCGACATTATGCCTTGTAAACAGGTCACGCCATTGCTCAGATCGTGGGCAAAAAAAATCAAGTGTGTTCAAAATAGTTGGACAAAGCCTGTGGGGTCAGCTTCCCTTCATCCTCAAGTCCACACCCCACACTCCTGCATGTCGCGTGCGGCCTGTCAAAACACAGGCTCTTGCATAATTTTGTTGGAGTATCCCCTAAAAGGTCGGGTTCATCTCCAACACCCAAGCATCTAGGGGCATATTACATCCCCGATTGCTCTCCATACAGGCCACAGGCATAGTTCTGTATTGGTGGGTTAATAAACTGGTTTGATTTACACGGTTTCTTTATTTCTTTTACCCGCAAAGTACATTCACATGTAGTTATTTTGTATTAAGCACACTCGTGTGAGCGGAAAGCGCCCCACCACAGCTGCAACCAAACGTGCTCTATACACTAACCCCACCCTTCATCAGGCTCAGGGTGTGATCAGTTCAGGGTTTTGTGTGTAGAAGCGTCAACGCAACAAACAAAAGGAAATTCATCAGAGCGGTTGTAGCTGTGAAGTGATAGGGCGCTTTCTGTTTGCCTCTCATACCCACTCGCATATAGTAGGACAAACTACTTCTATGATTTAACCCCCCCCCCCCACCCCCTCACACACAGCAAACCTTATTGAGATATGGCAATGAGAAAAGAACCGGTTCTGCCGCTGGTGGTCGTGTTGTATCGTCACAAATTGTGCCTTTCGACTGCCCCCCCCCCCCCCTTTTTCTCGAGTGTCAGCCACCAGTTTATATCGTAACGTTTCCTTTTGTCGCATGTACAAACCATGTTGCATCCACACATGCACAACCCTGAGGGATCAGTAATAAAATGGTTTTTCTTTTGTCCACACCCAATGTGCAGATGCCCTGCCTGCTTCATACTGCATGCTACCGCGCCATTCTGACACGGTCGATCAGAATCGCACGGGGGCGGATTCAGTATGGTGCAGCCGTATTACTTTTGCATCCGAGACGATTGCCACACCCGCAGACACTCGCTCCCCACTCTTAATTTCCTGTTGCTTGTTGACAATATTCAGCTCTGGCATCTAAGCGTGCCTGTGATATGCCAGCGAGGGTTTTCAAAGTTGGTGCACTGGGATGTCGCCATATTTTTCCGTGCAAGTCAACCGACTTGGAAGGCAGGAACGTGCTGTATGTCAAGGAGCGAACCATGTGTGTGATTCTGGCAAAAACAGTCTTCTTTTGGGGATGATTTTCCTACCACCCCCCACCCATCCCCCTGGCCCTGCCTGCACGAAAACCCCACACGCGCACGCAGGCTAAATCCCTTTCGTACCGAAGTCAAACAGCTCCCGCAGATTTTGTTGTGCTGTCTGCCTGGTTGTTGGCTTCCCACCCCCCCCCCCCCCCCCCCCACCACCACCACACGGTGGACTCCCACCCCCTGGAGCGGGGGTCTGGGGCGGGGGTCTGGGAGACCCCCGCTAGCGGGAGTCTGGACCCCCACTCGCGGGGGTCCAGACCCCCGCTAGCGGGAGTCTGCCCTGCTATTTTTGGTGCCCAGACGACCCCCGCGAGCGGGGGTCGGACCTCGCCAGACCCCCGCTATTCCGATATCCCAAAAAGGTGCACCCTGACGTGTGGGAGTCCACCGTGCACCACCACCATCACCCTTTCTTTTCTGCTTGACTGGTCCTCTCTGTGGAGCACTGCCTTCCCACCCTATCTACTTCTTCTTCTCTCTCATTTGGATTCTCTCTTCTTGCCCTTTATTTTCTGGATTTTTTGCCCCCTCCCCCCCCCCCCCCCCACACCCACACCCACACACCTCGTGAAAGGGCCATCGACACTGGCGAGAAGGCTAAAATATATCTTTCTTGTTTGATCTGGAGGAGTTGGAGGATGATGCACACTGTTTGATAATATACAAGAAGAATTGGCCGTTTCACAATCACTTGCTGTGTTTTTCCATGTCCGTGGGTGATCGGGAGGTGGTGGTGGGGGGGGGGGGGGAGGGGGGTACTGCTCTGTCGAACTGTGTCAGTGTGCCACCGAAAACATTGGGAGGCCCGCTTTTCAGCATTTCGAACGAAAGTCTCTCACTTCCCCCACCCCCCGATCGTATGGGCAAGCAAAGCAAAAGTAAAAAAGGGGGGGCGGGCAATCCCATGCATGGGGAACAGATGATTTTGTTGTTCGCTGCAAAATATGAGCCACACATCATTGAAACGTGTCTTGCCAGCAGAGCCCCCTGGCGGGAATCTTTTCACCGCGCGGGACTGTTGGCAGCGCATGTGTCGATCCAACACACCACGCCCGTTCCCCCCCCCCCCTCCCTTTGTTCCGTATATGGTGTGGTGTACTACAAAAAAGGAGTAACATTGCAAGAAGGTGCTTGGGAGACTTGTTTTTTCCATTCACTCTCGAAATCAAAAACCTCCCCCCCCCCCTTTGTTCCGGTTGCACGAACAAAACAAAAGAAATCCCGGCAATCCTTTGCCGAAGGAGGGGGGGGGGGAATATAGTGGCCTGCAGAGAGCAAGCCAACCTGCGGTTGATCCGTTTACCGCAGAGTGCACAACGGCTCCGATGGCCTGCTGGGTAACCTTACAGGCGGTGCGATCACTCCCGTTGTTGGGTCACGGTCCGACAGTGGGAGTGCCACAGCCCCTTACAGTCTGCCAGATCCGCCTGGGTGTCCCTTTTTTTTTTTCAGCACACTTCGATGTGGGCGGAAAGTGTCGCGTGCTTGTTTGTGCCCTTGTGCTCCTCACTCACGACACCATCATCAGCAGGAGTGTGAGTGTGGAAGCGTCAACGCAAACATATCGAGAATCATCAACACGTAGAAGTGAAAGCTACGACTGACCGAAGAGGAGCGGCATCAGGGAGACAAAACAAGGGGTATCAAGGAGACCAAGAGGCAGGACCTTCCTACCGGGGAGACTGTACTCTGTGTACGAACGAGGTATCAAGGGGACGAAGAGGGCACAACCTTCCTACCGGGGAGACTGTCCGCAAAGGATACCAAGAGGCAGGACCTTCCTACCGGGGAGACTGTACTCTGTGTACGAACGAGGTATCAACGAACGAGGTATCAAGGGGACGAAGAGGGCACAACCTTCCTACCGGGGAGACTGTCCGCAAAGGAGACCAAGAGGCAGGACCTTCCTACCGGGGAGACTGCTCTACAGGGTGTTCCTCCGGCAACGCGTCGGGGCTGGCCAGCCAGGAGCACGCCGGACATATCCAGTGGGGCTCCCCCGCCGTCTGCATAAACAGCTCGGCGGTGCCGGCCGTCGTGTGCTTTTTCATGCACGACTTTGTCGTGCGGCACCCACATCGGTAGCACGTGATGGTCGCGCTGTGAGAGACCCCGCACGACGGGAAGATGCAGGCCTGATGACTGGGAAGACGACGCGCAGCAGGAGGGGGACATGAACCAACCGGAGCAGTCTGCCAGCGCGCACGAGGGATCAGACAAGCTGGACCAAGTCCTCGCGGAGCTCGTCACCATCAAGAAGCAAAACACGAAACTGGAGGCCAGGGTGATCGACATGGAGAAGGCTTTGAAGGGGATGGGTGACCGCCTGCAGGCAGAGGAGGAGGAGCTACCCGCAGTTTTCAGTCCCCACGTAGTCGCAACGTGGGGCACCATGGCTTTAGCCCATATGAGAAGGGAGGTGAGGAACAAGCTGTCTACAGCTTTTAACGAGGCGGCGATCGGCGCGATCAGCGAGAACAAGGCAGACTGGCTGGATCACCTCAAGCGGGCTTTCGAGACTCTGGACAACATCCTCCTCCTCGTCAACAGCACCGGGCTAAACCAGGCTCACCGCAAGGGCCTGCACCACGCAGTGGCAATGTTGTCGGCGCTGACGGTGGTGCGGGGGAAAACGGCCCGAGGGGTGTACGAGCAGAAATGCTTTGATGCGGGGTTCGCGGGTATCTCCGCTGTTCTACACCACAAATTTGTGAAGGACGCCGTGGATGCAGCGTCGCGGGAGGAGCAAGCGGAGAGGTCCCGCTCAGCCGCTTTTCCTCAACAGCGAGACTGGCGCTACGAACCGTATCACACACCGTCGGGAAAGGGGAAGGGAAGGGGGAAGGGGCACACCGGGTCAAAGAGATCAAAGCAATGACTCAAGCAAACACCCGCCCGCCCAACCCTACCTCTTCAGACCCTGCACCGCCAACTACCGACAGAAAGGAGCAACAAAAGCACGGGACGCAAGAAGAAACCACAAGCCCCACTGACCGAGAAGGCGCGCATCGTGGTGCGAGCGACGCTGAGGGGCATCTTGGGAGACGCACTCTCCCCAAACTACTGGAAAACACTGTCGCGGACCATGGAGCGGTACGGGGATCTCCTGGAAGTGTGACAGGAGAAGGTGTGTGTCGAGTCGCACGACGAAGGCGTGATGCGGTGGATGGCACACCTCCAGGCGGAGGGGCTGTCAGTGCAGTCGGCGCTGCAGTACAGCAACAACCTGGTGGCGGCGCTCCGCAGGCTCGCCGGCATCCACCTCGAACACAGCAGCATTTTGCGGGACTTCAGGAGAGCGCTAAAGCGGAGAGGGGCACTGAAACCCCAGAAACACGCCGTGCCCGCAACGCGAGAGGAGGCAAAGGAAGCCATGCAGCGAGAGCCCAGGGACGTGGTGAAGATTGCGCTGAGTCTGACGTGGGCGGGGGCAGCTCGGAGCTCAGATGTCCTGCGTTTGGACAGGGACGATGTCAAGCCGATGGGGAACGGACAGGTGGCAGTACGGTGGACGCAGTCGAAGTCCGATCCATACAGAGTCGGACGGATGACAGGGTTGCGAATGCCTCGACGCTACTACGAGCTCCTCACAGAGCACCTGCGCACGACGGCGCGTCCGCGAGAGAAAAAGGTGTTTCCACAGACTGTGACTTATGCATCCATAGCGGCGGCGGTGAAGCGGGTGAAGCTGACGCTGACACCACACTCGTTGAGACGGGGGGCACTGACGCACCTCGCGAGGCTCGGGCTGCCGCTAGAAGAGATCAGGTTGCTGTCCCGACACAGCACCATCGAGGGGGTGGTGCGCTACATCGACGCGGCGGAGAACATTCGGATCACAGAGACCGAGGCAGTGTCGAGCCGACTGGCTTGGTGAGGTCTAAAAAGCGCAGGGCAAAGCGGCGGCGTCGCGACGGAGACATCGTGGCATCCCATTTCCCTCCTATGCAAAAGAAGATGAGGCGGCTTCTAGCCGCAGCCCCGATGTACGACGCGACACCGGATGACGACGACGAGCGAGGGCGTCTTTCACCACCACGGGTGCCACAGCGCAAGACGGTGGAGGGAGACTGGGGCAACGAAAACTGGAGCAGCGGACAGGAGAACGCGGACTACGGGCCGGCAGTGGAACACATATACGGAGAAGAGATCGGAGTGCCTCTGGGGGATACGACTGTTCGACCACACGAGCAGGGAGACACGGGACAACATCAGAAGCTCGCCCCCAGCGGGACTCCACGACTGGACATCGGTGCATTGAGACAACTCGACACGGACGGGGAGCTGGACGGGGTCATCGACATGATAACGGACACGGCGGTGTTCCGCGAGGCACTGCTGGCGGGGCGTGAAGGGGCGTTCGCGAGGGAGAAGCGAAAGGTGTCCAGACACATGCTCCAGCACCTCGGGCAGCTGGAGGACTACGGGGTCTTGGTGCAAGAAGAATCAACGCTGATCCACCCGGCCTACACCGTGGCCAAAAAGAGCGGTGGCCTCAGGTTTATAGTGGACGCCAGGACGCTGAACAAGGCGATGAAGCCCCCGCCCGACATAGTCTAAATTCCATCACGAGAGTGGCGCAGAGGCTGGCTAACGCTGACTGGGTTGTATTGGCCGATGCGCGCAGCTGGTTCTACCAGTTCCCGGTGGCGGAGGATATACAGAAGTTCTTCGGGGTGCGTATCGGTGGCAAGCGGAACGATTTCGTCGACGCTCGCCTGCAGGTACTGTGCATGGGTTGGCCGTACTCCCCAGCTATTGCGCACAGGAGCGCGCGGGTGCTTCTCCCGCAGCCGCACGGCGAGGTGTGGATCGACAATTTTTGCATCGTAGCGTCGAGCCACGCAGAGGCAGATCAGCGGTATCGGGACCTCCTGGGGCGGTGCAAAGCATGCAACGTGGAGCTGAACATGGACGACACTGCGGCGCCCCGACGCAGCGTTTCGTGGCGTTCGGGATTGACTTTGATCTGCTGACCCACTCATTGAGGATGGACCCGGCGTGGGTGAAGAAGCTGGCCGATCGTTTGGAGCTGGCCGAGATGATCGCAGGAGACGTAACGCCGAGGCGCGCCTTCAAGATTTTCGGTAGTGTGGTGTGGCAGAGTTACGTGACGCGCAGCCCGCTCTGTTTCGCGCCAGCGATGCTGTCCTACATCAGGAGGATTGCCCGGACAACGCTGGAAGATAAGGGAAAGTGGGACTTAAAGGCGGTGGTACCACCCTCGGTGCGGCACGAGCTGCGCCTGCGAATGTCCTTCCTCGAACAGAATAGCTGGCTGACATGTGTGCCACACACACGAGGCGCCTCGGTCTGGAGCGACGCGTCGAGCACAGCGTGGGCGGCGATCGCGATCGAGGGGACGTCAGAGAGGGTGTCGCAGGGAGTGTTCTCCGAGCAGGAACGCGGGGCGCACATCTTCCTGAAGGAGGCTTACGCTGCCCTACAGGGACTCAGACTCATCATCGCGAGTGGGTGCACAGCGCGCTGCTACATCGACAACCTGCCGCTGGTGCACTGCCTCGTAAAGGGACACTGCAGCAACTTTCGGGGAAATATCCTGCTACAACACATCGTGAACACTGCGACGGCTAAGAATCTCACGCTGGATGCGGTGTGGGTCCCGACGACAGAGCAACGCGCGGACTGCTATACGAGAGGGGCCGTCCATCCGGCGCCGATCCCACTCGATGTCACCCTTAGACCAAATGCAGCAAACCAGACCGCTGTCTTCCACAACAGCGCCCCTCGGACGAGGGTAGTGTGGAAGCGTCAACGCAAAAAAGAAACCAAAGCAAAAAGTGCCGAACAAAGCGCAGTGACACTTTTTCAGCACACTTCGATGTGGGCGGAAAGTGTCGCGTGCTTGTTCGTGCCCTTGTGCTCCTCACTCACGACACCATCATCAGCAGGAGTGTGAGTGTGGAAGCGTCAACGCAAAAAAGAAACCAAAGCAAAAAGTGCCGAACAAAGCGCAGTGACACTTTTTTTTTTTTTAAACTTCGTTCCCGTCCCCCCACGTTGTGCGCTACGTCGTTGTAGCGTTGGCTCACTCGTGTGCTTCTTTCCGGGGTCGGGTCAGGGATAGTGCCCTGTGTGGTGCCGTTTTTTCCCGCAGAGCGGGTGGGTTGCCGTGCGTCGACACGGAGACACCTCCCCATTAAAAGCCAAAGTTTTTGTGTTGAGACGTCTTCACCTGATATGGCAAAGGTCCTGTTCGTTGGTTTCCCCCTGGTCTGTCGCGCCCATCAGGGTGCGTGGACAGGGCCCGTACTTTGTTTTCATTCGTGTTCTGTGATTTGTGACCAACCCGCCCCTTGCCCCGCCCGGTTGAGGTCCCTACCCCTTCCCCCGTTTCGTCAGTAGCTCCGTCTCGGTCTCGTGGAGCAGGCCTGCGTCCATCAGGAAACGCAGGGTGGTCACGGGCCGGGTGAGGAGTAGGACATGGGGGGAGAGGTTGTCCAGGTGTTTTTCCCGTAGGTCCTTAAGCTTCGGGCAGGTTCGCAGTAGGTGCTTCAGCGTCGTTTTCTGCACTGTGCATCCGTGCATGGGGCATTTCGGTGCCCTGTTTTTCGACATGTAGTCGAACAGGAGGTAGTGGCGGCGCGTCCGTAGCAGTCGCATCGTGCTGGCCCCGAGGCGGGTCAGCGCCGGTGTGTGTAGCGCGGGCCGGCGCGCTGTAGGCCCCGCCGATTTAGGTGGCGTCCAGGCGTACAGACTTTTCTCGCCGGGCCGGGGCGTCCGCTCCGCAGTCACCCTCCGCACTGCCGCCTTCGCCGCCAGCAGTGTGATGGGCTCCGTCTGCAGCTGGTGGTTGTTCGTCCGCAGACCCGCCTGATAGTCTGCCAGTTCATTTCCCTCCACCCCGACGTGGGCCGGCACGTACTGCAAGGTGACAGTCGTGCCTGAGCTGGTGAGTGTGGCCAGGCCGCGCCAGACGTCGACAAGCGTTTCCGCTTTGGCACGGTGTGGCCCTGCTTCTAGCGCGTGCAGGGCGGATTGGCTATCCGTGAGAATCACGACGCGGGCTACACCCCTTGCTGCGATCATCTGAGTCGCCTCCCGCAGTGCTACCAGTTCCGCCTGGTAAGAGACGCAGCTCTGGCCCGCCCCGACACTGCGCTTGTCGACGATGTCTGTTGTAGAAGGGTCCAGGAGGACAACACCCGCTCCTCCGACTCCCTCCTTTACCGACCCGTCCGTGTAGGCGTGCAGCTCCGCCTGGGGGAGTCCCGCCAGCATCACCTGCGCCATAGCGTACCTCTCCGCGTCGGTCTGGTCGGGGTCGCTCCGGCTCAGGCCAGGGATGGCGGGGTGTATCTGGATGTTCCCGAGCATCCCTTGCCACTCCCACGGTGCCACCGGGTAGTGGGATATGATTGTGGCAGGGCCCGGGCTGCGTGTGTAGATGGCGGTGCGTTTGACCACCGATTCAGCCAAACGAAGCCACGTGCTGCCGGCGGTGCGCGACGCTTTTTGGATCGCCGTTGACCCCGGGGACCCACCAACCCGTCGAATCCGCTCGTACGCCGTAGCCGCTTCGGTGTACATCTTCTCTTCGAGGGTCGGCAGGTGTGCCTCCCACAGCAGTTCCGCTGTGTCCGTGGTGAAGGCGCAGCCCGTGATGAGCCGCGCAGCCCGGCGGTGGATCGTCTCCAGCTCGCCGAAGGCCTTGTTGGTGAGTGCGATCCCCCATACGCATATGGCATAGGTTACCGCGGGGAGCACGTATGTTAGGTACACCTGCCGCAGTGTGTGCGCGTCGCAGCCCCAGTCTCGTCCTGCCAGCATGTGTAGGAGTGCTAGGCGGCGTCGGTAAGTGATCTTGACTTGCTCGAGGTGCGCGGTCATGCTGCAGGTCTCGTCGATGAGGACCCCCAGGTACTTCGTTCTGTCACCCCGCTTGACCAGACTCCCATCTGAGTAGGTGAGGGGGAGGTCGGTTTTCCGTATGCCCTCCGCATCTCGCCGTGACACGAAAGGGAGGAAGGAGGTTTTGTCGCGGGACAGGCGGAAACCAAGTCGGGGGAGGCATTCCTCGAGGAGGCCGAGTGCCGTTTCGGTCTTCGCTGTTGTGTCATCGATATCGTCCCCCGTGAGGAGGATGGCCAGATCGTCGGCATATATGGCGGTATACCCTTTGCAGTGCGCGCTGAGGGTATTCGCCACCTCTGCCATGGCGCAGTTGAAGAGGAGGGGGGACAGCACTGTACCCTGGGGCACCCCCTCGGCCATGTGGTAGGTATCCCCGTGTGTACCACATACTGTCGTAGTCGCCCTTCGGTTGTCCAGGTAACTTGTGAACCACCGAAGGTATCGTGCTGGTGTGTTCATCTCTTTGAGGCGCCGGAGGATGGCATCTCGACTCACCGTGTCGTACGCCTTCTCCATGTCCACGGTGAGCAGGATTGCGCTGCGGCCTTCTGCCAGTGCATCCCGTGCCAGCTGTGTGAGCATCGCCACGTTGTCCACCGCGGACCTGTGGCGACGGAAGCCTGCCTGCACGTCGTTGAGGTTGTGCATCGGCTCTGTGGGGTCCTCCATGAGCTGTGTGAGCCTCTTGGCGATCATCCGTTCCATCACTTTGCTCGCCCCGCTCGTGAGTGCGATTGGACGGTAGGAGTTGGGGTCGGAGGCGGGTTTCCCCGGCTTGTGTGCCTTTTGTACGGCGAAATATCAGGTGGTGTTGGTAAAGGAACCCAGGCTCTTGAACCAGTGCACGCTCAGACCCCATGTTGCTCCACTGAATTATCCCAGCATCGTTGCCAGCCTTGCTGCACGTCTCGTGGCTGATGTAGGGATAGACGTGCTGAGGACTGCAGCTCAGCCTCTCCAATCACAGCAGGAGAGCTCTGAGTTGCGTTTAGTGGGGTCTCAACGCACTTGCCAGAACTGGCCAATCCTTGGTCCTCACAAAGAACGAAAAAGAAAAGCACCCCACCCTCAGGTCCGCATATATGGTGGCAGTGAGTGAGGTTTGTCCCGGGGGGATCAAAATGTACCAGGGTAAATCTCTGATCTGCCTTTACCATGCACTGAGGCCGAAGTACACAGCCCCACAGGAGGTTTCAATATATCATGTCATTAGATTTGATGGCCCAGCCCAACACAATCTGCCACATTGGACCGGGACCTTCGCTCTGGGTCACACTGTTAACCTGTGTCACTTTTTGCACCGAACTTGCGAGGCACACGCAGCTCACCCCTTTTCTCGCATTTTCTGCATTTCTGAGCGAAGGCCCCGCATGTGCTCCACCCAGCCCTGTCTTGTCGTTCCCGCATAAAAATACTCAATGCATGTTTGAAATGGTTCAGAGATGCCGTGTCGCTTGTTTCCTGTGCCGTGCTGTGACAAATGATGGACACCGTGCGGCTAGGTAAACGAGGATCAACAGCTCCCTCTCTTTGGAGGCTGGAAGAGGCACGGCTAAAAATCGTCCAAATCGTTCAATGGTTGACAGACATCAGGATCGGCCCCCACGCAACGCCTTCGCGAAGTCCACTCTAGGATTCTCCGAGCTCTTCGTGCTGTGTTTGTGATACCCGGTTCCTGATATCCTGTCTGTAATGTAGTTTATTTTTTTGCTTCCGAGCGACAAAGTATCGCGAAGTTGCGAACAGGCAACGTACTCGCTGCTCGCTGGGCAGAGGTGCTGCAGGTCAAACCCTGTCGCCGCTTGAACCTTGGCGCGGATGGTGTCAACTCGAGCAAGGGGGTGTGCTGCCCCAAAAAATCATCGAGTGGTCAGCGCACTGCATGCTAACGAATAATGCCAGTATTTTTTGTATAAAAAAACCCCGCGGCAACGAAACTTCCGCTGTGCGGTGGACTTAACAGCGGGGGCTGCTTCAGTATTCTTCTCTCTGGCATCGCCTCGGCCTTCGTTCTTGTTGTGTCGGCCTTCATCATTACGCCGCGCTTCCCTGCACACACACGAAATATGTGCATCGGATGGTACCATTGTCGAAACAAGAAGTTTGATTATAATGCATGGTTCGCATGACTGTGAATCGCCTCAGATCAGAAAGCGTAGTTCAGGTCCAGCCTGCCCGCTCAAACCGCGGTTTACCAACATTCACATTTTATTTATAATTATTGTGTGCATCTGCAAATGCCATCCCGCATGTCGTGCTTTCTCCATGAATGACCTGGACGAATCCAGTTGTATTTTCATCGGGAAGAAATGAAGACAGGTGCGGAAAGCATGTGGGTGACTTGCGAACCACTCCTTTGCAGTCAAGACACGGCCGTTAGTGTGTGGTATCAATGTAAACACTCCACGAGGTCCAGAACTGGCCCCACGGCAGTGTGTAAGTTCAGACTTGGAATTTGCAGAATTTCCCAGTAGTGCAGAACAGCCAGGAGTATCTGCAAATCCCAGAGATACGCTTTCGACATCACCCCAAGGCACAGTGTAGAGATGCTGGTAACTCCAAGCTGTACAACATGTTCTTGTGACAGGATATGTAGCCGATGTCGCGGCGCGGCAAACCACTGTCGCTGCCACAGGGTGGAACTGCTACCCCCCCGGATATCGTGTCCCACATCCCATTATAATGATTTTTTTGAGGTGCACAAAAGAAACCCCGCAAAATCGTTCAACATCGTTCAAGGATACCCCGCTTCTTCTTTTCCCACCCCACCCTCCATAACTAGATCTTTCTGCACAGCAGCGTACCAGTGTTATGCTTGGATGGCATCATGCGACAATAAGCTGCTTTAGGGCGTGTTTGAATTGACAACCAAATGCTGGATGTTCAGAAACACCCTCCCCCTCCCCACCTCCCCCTCCCCCCGATATTTCCATTCCTTTCAAAAAAAATACCCGAACACCCGCTCATTAAAAATTTAAAAGGAAAATGAAAATGAAAAATGAAAAGACGCAAAAAGAAATCTTGGTTGCCATCAGGGGGGGTACCCGTTTGGGCAACTCTTTCGTGGGTCGAGCAGGGAAACCGCAGTTTGGATTATTTTTCGCGGTTTCAGCTTTTCCCCCGCCTTTCCGCCTCCCCTCCCCTCTCCTCCCCACCACTCCCCCAGATGCTTTCCCCCAGAATTATTGGGTTGGAACCAGCTGACCTCTGGAAAAGGACCAATACGCCATACTGGGCCGACTGCGCGACAACCATCACTGCAAGCCTCCCTCTACCACTCTTGTGGGGTCTTCACTACGCTGCCGAATATGTGCATTTTGGTGCATTTTATGTGTATTTCGGCTGAAAAGAGCTGAATTTTGGAACTTTTGCCAGAAATTTTGTGTGTGTAAGCGCCAACGCAAAAAAAAAGAAAATGAATAAAACGAAGCAGGTCAAATCGCGCAGAGATACTTTCCAACAGCGAAGGTCCCCTGTGTCTGTGATTTCTTCATGAGCTACCCGACTCTGCACCGGCGTTCCGACGGTAACACATCGATCTCGAGCGCTGCGGAAACCCGCAGTGGGGCAACCTCCTGCCCGCTCATGAATGACGCCAACATGACGATTCCATCATGCTCGATAATCAGATCAGAGGTGCTTTCCACAGTTGCGATTCTTCTCCCCACCCCCACCCCCCTCTCGCCTGCAAAAGCAAAGCAAATCAACAGAAATATTGGTGGGTGACGTTGGGGGGGGGGGGTGTGTGTGTGTGTGTCTATGTGTGTTTTTTGTTGAATTTGATTCGCCTTCATTCCTCCTGCCTATTTCTCTCTCTCTCTCTCTCTCTCTCTCTCTCTCTCTCTCTCTCTCTCTCTCTCTCTCTCTCTCTCTCTCTCTCTCTCTCTCTCTCTCTCTCTCTCTCTCTCTCTCTCTCTCTCTCTCTCTCTCTCTCTCTCTCTCTCTCTCTCTCTCTCTCTCTCTCTCTCTCTCTCTCTCTCTCTCTCTCTCTCTCTCTCGTATGCTTATAGTATAGTGTGAATATCCCCGAAACGAAAATACTCGCACCCCAAGGGTGTCGTCTACTTAACTACGCGGGCCCGCGGCCCGGTAGACTCCCCTTGTTTGAGAGAGGAGGAGGAGGCGCAGGCGCCACACGGTCTGTAGCGCCCGGTGACGCGCTACGTGAGGAAGGAGGATTAAGGTAGGCCCGGAAGCCTGTAGGCGCGTGCGGTGACCGCGCACGGGCGGAGGAGGAAGAGGCACCAGAACGGGGCCTTTGGGGAAGGGCTGCGTCAACGGACACGCCGTCGGGAGGGGAGGTAGTAGGAGAAGGTGGGTCCGGATCAGCGGCGCCCACGTCAGCGTCAGCGTCAGCGGTGGGGATCACGTGGTCGACCCTAGGCCTTTGGGCAGGCAGTGCCGGGGTGGAACCGGTATGCGCCTCTAAGGCGGTGCGCTTCAGCTGCGCCACATCTCTCTCTCTCTCTCTCTCTCTCTCTCGGTTTGACTCAACCCCCCCCCCCCCTCCCCCCACCGTCCCTCATTCTTGTGCTCCATTCTACTTCTATTTCACGACCCCCCCCCCCCCCCACCGTTCCTCCTTGTCGGAAATGTGTTCCCGTTTTACGTGCCTGGTTGCGTTGATGCAATGATGGCCTTTCACTTAACTAAACCGTTTGTTTTGTTCTGGTCTCTTGTCAGTTCCTGGTCTACGGGCGGGGATGTGGGGGGGGTGGGGGGATAAGGGTAAGATGAGGCTCGGTTCAAGGCGATGCCAGCACGCGATCCCAAAACCGCAATGCGACCAAGTGAGAGAGACAGCTATAGTGAGGTCGGCCTCCTTCACCCTCACCGACTGACGTGAGGAGGGAGAGCCGTCGAGAAAGCGAGGGGCAGCCCCCGCCCCGCCCACACCCTCTGTTTTCAGGATTCCCCAGAAGGGCGTTCTTCCGACCTCTGCCGAATTCCTCTTGTTGAGGTATTTTGGAAGGGGGAAAAAACAAATGACGGGCGCAGAAGTTCTTCTGAAAGAAGGCTTCTGCAAACAGCCATCTCTCTTCTGACTCGACCCCAAGCCACAGCACACTGTCTTTTTTGATGCATACCTGAGTCATTGGGTGGGGCAGGGGGTGGGGGGGTCTGCTGCAGCGGTGCTGAAACGGCATGTATTTTTTTGGTATATTTTTCCGCCTCAGAGCCTCGGAGGAGAGTTGGAAAAGCCCCGCTGACATTTCTATATACCTTGGGGGTCTTCGCTCCGGGGTGATCGTCAGTGCACTTTTGGTTGAATTAGCTGAAAACTGACGAAGGTTGACGAAGAATAACGACCAGCGAAGACCCCCCCTTGGTATATATTTTTTTTGTCAGAACAACGCGTTTTTCCAACTAAAAAGACTCGTGGCAGCGTTCGGTATCTGCACACATGCACAAGCAGGCACCGTTCGTGCAAACAAAGAACGCAACTCCAAGTCTTTTTTGCCGGGAGATGATGTGCCGATATGCGGATAACCCCTCACCACACCACCACCTCCCGGATTCACTCCCCCCCGATATTTCATTACTTGCAACGCTTCTTCAGGAGGCCCCCCACCCCTCACCCACCCCACCACCACCACCACCACCACTTCTGTTCAGAGCTTTCAAGAATTCAACTGCAAACTGTCATCAACGGAAAAGGCACCTCCATGGGGTGCAAACACGTGAATAACCGACCAACACCAAGCACCGTGCGTCAGAGCTTTATCTCGCTTTGTCGCTGTCCAATGTCCGGTGTCTTTGTCTCGCTGGCCCGGTCCGGGTGTCTGGTTATATGTTCATCGTGTTGTTCAAAGAAAACTTTCCTGCAGGGGGGTGCGGTGTCAAAGGGACACATCGGGCCAAGATCGGGATTATCGATACAAAACCAAAAGAATATATTGTGGTATTCGCTGATGTTGAGCAGTTTGGCGTGCTGCAAGGTGCCGTGTGACATGCATGGTGTGCACCTTTGCAGTTGTCGACCCGCGACATAACTCCCACATGTGATCGTGTAATGATATTGCAATTCATGTGGTCTATGTTTCAATGCAAACCTCTTCAGTTCCGTTTGGCCTTCTTGCAAGGTTGGACAATAAGAACCCGATCAAGAACATAACCAAGCCGAAGATTGCCTTAAGAACGAATGACAGAAGAAGACTGCCGTTGGGAAGCATCACTGGCAACTGGGGAGAGGGCGGGTGCCAGAAGCAATGGCTGGGTCCCATGGCAGGAAAGAAGACTTCATGGGGTAATACCGCCTTGGCGAATTCACAGCGTCTCCCAAAAACGAAGAACGACGCCCCAAAAATTCACAAAAATTCACAAAAACCGGTTTGCTATGTTGGATTAGCGGATCCGCATCGTACAGAACGTCTACGAAAGACGACGCACGAGAACTGATACGCTATCCAAGTCATTTACTAAGTCACACCACACGGGCGCGATCTGCTCCTTTCTTTTGTTAAAATAGGGAAAGGCACGTGAACACTGAAGGTCGGAGGCTCCACCGAATGAAGCTCGGAGGGTGATACCTCGGCCGCGCGTTGAAAATAGCGCGGGACCTTCCACTTACTGGGAAGGAAGTCTGATGAACGCCTGATCTGGCGGGGGGGGTCAAAAGGGAAAGCCCGGGCTCGGAAACGTTTCTGCCGATGGATCTTCGACAGACGAACCTTGTGGGGAATGGGGTCAATCGCGCAAGGGGGAAGTAACCACCTCCATGCCTTGACTTTAGCTGTAGTGAGTGGCCTGCTTGGCGCATCAAACAGGAAGCCGGTAGCCACTGCTGGAGGTTTCGAGTCAGATTGCCCAACGGCCTTTGTTTTCGAAACAGGGGCGCCCAGGGGGCGGGGTGAGAGGAACGAGGGGCAATGAGTACCCTTGCAGAGGGGTAGGGGAAGTAAGCCTGGGAAAGGCCGGACGTCCAAGGCGCTAACCGTTGCGCAAGTTGCAGGCGTTTTTCCCGGTGGCGGGATGTCGGGCGCGCCAAGGGCATCCGCCTCTCTCTTTGCGGCAGATGGGACATGAGGGGGCAGGAAGGTGAATCCAGGTTCAGACTGCGACGACTGGGCAGTGCGCTTTGATGAAAGCACCTTTGTTGATTTGCCGAGCCCGCCGGTTGTCTGTGTACCCGGGTCAGTGACAAGACGAAAGGGAGGTGGGGTGTTCTCCGGCAAAGGGGGAGGGGATGCCACGTTGGGGAAAGGTCTAAGCGACGAGATATCAGGACAAGGGCCACTCAAGGAGCTGACTACGGTGCAGGTAGCTTGTCTTTTATTGAAAGGCGCGGCATCAGCCACGTCCCGCACGTCAGCCAGCCTCTTAAGCAAGCTAGGAAGAGGCAGGGAAGAGAGAGAAGGGGCTGGCGGTAGCTCGAGGTCGCAGCATGCCACAACCTCGTCCACACCAGGAGAAGACACATCCGAACAGGGGGGTACCACCCTCTCTGGCACTGGGCCACTCTCATAAACATAACTGGCGGCGCTCTCAGTGGCAACCTGTCCCAGTGCGGTCTCACATCCCTCAGATGGGGGTCCATCATCATCATCGTCGGCGGCCGCCGAGGGCGCGTCGGCGGCCTCGTCGCGCTCGCTGAGGCCGGCATCCCCGTCTCCGCCCCCAGCGGCAGGGGGGCTGTCCCCATCCGCGTCGTTGTCGTCGCAGGAGTCCACCTCCTCGTTGCCGCCGTTCGAGGGGCCACCCGCGGAGTGCCCATCGCCGCTGCCGTCATCATCAGCAGAGCACATCTCGCTGTCCTCGTCAGTGGGGGGTTCGTGGTGGCCCGCCTCGCAGCAGGTTTCCGCCTTGGCGCATGCACCACACCTCGTCATCTTGTGCTTCTTGCAGCACCGTACAGACAGGCCGTCGTCATGCGAGTGGTGCGCGCGACAGCACGCTTCCAGATGCGTCTGGTAGTTGCGCTCCTGGCCTTCGCAGAGGTCGCACCTAGGTTTTGAGTGCGCGTTGCAGACCCGCGTCTTGTCGTGTATGGCCAGGTGATCAGGTACAAGCACTGGAGAGGCGCTACGGGTCGGTCCAGGCCCGGGGGTTTCCCACGCTGCGGCACGCCCTGCTCTGTTAATCCCGGTGTAGTCTGGGTATACGTCACTACCCCAGGTCAGGTCGCCCTTCTGGACCCGCGCGGCACGTTTGGCGCTGTTCTCAATGGCGGTGATCGTCTCAGCGCCACCGGCAAAGATGGGTCTGGGGACGACGCCGCCCCATACTTCCCCTGCGCCGACGGAGGAGAGGCACCCCACTCGGTCCTGCCGCTCGGCAGGCCACGGCTTACCGAGTTGTGTGCGTTGGCAGAGTTGCATCATGTGCTTCATCAACGTCCATAGGACACGTCCACGCTCCCTGAGTGGCGGGAGGGGGAGGTCGCTGGTCCCTTCCGTCGCCCGGGGGAGCTGCATGCCTGTGTACACCTCGAAGTCGAGAGCGAGCTCAATGTTCGACACTACGCCCCTATCCGTCCAGCGCAGGGCCTTCAGCCAACCAGTGAAGGCACGCAGGAGCGCAATGTCAGCCTTCTTCCAGATCCGTTCGCCCGGAGGTACATCGGGGATGCGGGAGAAGTCAAAGTCATGAGGTTCCGCAGGCAGCGAGAGGGCGGCTGTCCAGGGGTGGACGAGGGGCTTTGCACCACGGCTCTTCGCCTCCAGTTCCCAACGCTTCAGCACAATGCGACCCATCAGCGTGTGGAGCAGCGTCACGTCGACGTCGAATCCCTCCGGCACGACGCCATAGCGCGCAAGGCACGGGGGCCAGTCAGAGCGGTCCGCGGCAAGTAGAGGCGCGAATTGGGGCTCAGACCGGACACAGTCGAAGGCACTGCACACCCACCAGAGGTGGTCTGGTGTGTCGTCCAGCACGTCCGCACAGTGTACGCATTTCTCAGGAGGGGGATCTGCGTTCTCAGCATGGGGGGAGGCAGCATCAGGGTCGTCATCAACAACAAAATCAACAACACAAAAACCGCGCTGCTATTTTTTGCGATTTTTTGTGAAATGGTTTCCAATTGTGCTATTTTTTGTGATTTTTTGTGAAATGGTTCGCGATTGTGCGATTTTTTAAGCACATGCATGATGCGTAAAAGTGTAGGAGTGCTTTCGACGACCTGCTTCTTTTCAGTGTGTCTTGCTATTTCGTGTTCACATGTGCTCCACACCCACATCAAAGCAGCAGGCTAGGGTGGTGGAAGCGTCAACGCAAACTTAAAATTTTTGGTGAAGACGCAACATCACTACTGAGACGAGCCGGCGCGCCTGAGAGTAACCACCTTAGCAACGTCATAGTGTGATTGAGACCAGAGCAGAGACAGAAGACAACGCCAGAGTGCGAACTGAGACCGAACACCGCCTGAGTGTGGAGTGAGACCGGAGTAGCGACAGAAGACAACGGAGCAGCGACAGAAGACACGCCTGAGTGCGAATTGAGACCGAACATCGCCTGAGTGCGAAGCAAGATCGGAGTAGCGACAGAAGACAACGGAGCAGCGACAGAAGACACGCCTGAGTGCGAATTGAGACCGAACACCGCCTGAGTGCGAAGCGAGATCGGAGTAGCGACAGAAGACAACGGAGCAGCGACAGAAGACACGCCTGAGTGCGAATTGAGACCGAACACCGCCTGAGTGCGAAGCGAGATCGGAGTAGCGACAGAAGACAACGGAGCAGCGACAGAAGACACGCCTGAGTGCGAATTGAGACCGAACACCGCCTGAGTGCGAAGCGAGATCGGAGTAGCGACAGAAGACAACGGAGCAGCGACAGAAGACACGCCTGAGTGCGAATTGAGACCTAACACCGCCTGAGTGCGAAGCAAGATCGGAGTAGCGACAGAAGACAACGCCAGAGTGCGAATTGAGGCCGAACACCGCCTGAGTGTGAAGTGAGACCGGAGTAGCGACAGAAGACAACGGAGCGGCGACAGAAGACAACGCCTGAGTGCGACGACCAGTAGCGGAAGACAGGACACGCGCGAAATGGAGGTGGCAGATTGGAGCGCGGTGCCCGTACCCTCCCTCGCGGAGGGCGACTCAGCCCCCCCCCTCTCCCACTGTGTGTTCCCAACCTGCTCCACTGCCCACTCCCCTCCAGCCGCGTTCGGATGCCACGGATGTGGTCAGAGGGCCACGAAGACCTGCGTGCGGGCCAGGCTGAAGAAGTCAGCTGAGCCTTTTCTGGAGGCCGCGGGCGAGAAGGGCTGGGTATGCCCGATGTGCGCGTGGGCGCAGACGCAGGTCGAGGAAGCGATGGCGGAGGATGACGTGGCTGTGCCAGAAGCGATTCCCGCCCCGCCGGGAGTGCCTCCGCCTGCCCAGAACGGGGACCTCGCGAAGCGGGTATCGGTGCTGGAGGAACTGGTGGCACGTCTGCAGATCAGGGTGCAGGACGCCGAGGCGGGCCTTCCCGCAGACTTCTCCCCCTTCGTCGTCGCCACGTGGGGGGCAGTGGAGAAGCCGGTGATTCGCAGGCAGATTCGGGCGGAGATCTCGAGGGTCTTCCGCGAGGCTGCGATCCCCCCACCCAGCTCCGAGATGTCGGGGGACGGCGAAGAGACGCTCCGCTCCCTCTTCGAGCGGTTCGACGACACTCTCGCCCTCATCACCCCGGGCGCCAACAAGGCGGACTACACCCGCTCCCTGCACCGCACCATCGTCGAAATGACGGCGATCACCCAGCTGAAAGGCGTAGCGGCTAAACTCCACTACATGCAGAAAGGGAAGTCGGAGACGGTCTCGACCTTCACCGTGACGAAGCACAGGGACCTGCTCGATGACGCCATGGTTGAGCAACGAAAGGCCTGGGCCCGGAAGCACCAGTCGATCATGACGTCGGCACGCCAGACGCACACCTCGGGATACACCCCGTACCCGGACGTCAACAGGGGAAAGGGAGGCAAGCCGGGAAAGGGAAAGGGAAAGAAAGGGGTCGGAGCCGCACAACAGGACAGGGACTACTGACTCGACGAATCACCCGACCAGATGATTCCCCAACCTCCGCCACCCCAGACACCCCCGACGCCATACTCGTTTATCCTTGCCAAGCCAGCAGGAAAGGCGAGACTCAAGCAGCAGACTCTTTCCCCTTCAGCGCGACGCATCATCAAGGAGGCAGCGGAGGAGGCCATCGCCGGGGCTCTGGCCACGTCGTACTGGGAGGCCCTGAGACGCAGCTACGAGCGCTACAGGGAGTTCAGGGTGGAATGGGAGACCTCGGAGAAGGTGCGGATGGGACACGACGAAGGTGTGATACTGTGGATCACACACCTGAGGGTGAATGGCCTAGCCACAACATCGGCCCTGCAGTACCTCGTGAACGTGACGGCGGGTCTGAAGAGATTCGAAGGCTGGGTCAATGAGGGACAACTTCTGCGCGATTTCCGCAGGGGGCTCAAACGGGATGGAGGCCTCAAGCCCGCGAAGCAGGCGAAACCGGCGACGCTGGGGCAAGTGACGGCTGCTATCGCGAAGGAAACCCGCCCGTTGGTGAAGCTGGCGATCGGCATGATGTGGAGCGGTGCAGCGAGAGCTTCGGATGTACTGCGTTTGTCCCCGGGGGAGATCACGCCGACAGAGGGGACGGACACTATAACAATCGTGTGGACGCAGACAAAGTCGGACCATTTCCGCCTCGGGAAGACTACCGGGATGATACTACAGCCTCACCTCCGACAGATCCTGATCAGCCGCCTGCAGGACATCAGCGGGGAGCAGCCGGTCTTTCCGGAGGAAGCCGTGACGTACCGGAGCATCGCCATCGCACTCAAGCACATCGACCAGGAACTCACACCACACTCCCTCCGGCGGGGCGCTCTCACAACCCTGGCCAGACAGGGGGTTCCTCTGGACAAGCTGCAGTTGATTTCCCGACATTCATCAGTGGACGCAGTCCTGAGGTACGTGCCAGCGGCGGTGACGCAAAGAGTATCAGAGACGGGATCGCTGTCCCGCCGCCTCGTAGACACACAATAAAACAGCTGGAGTGGGCACAGGCGTACGATGAGCCAGATGACGACATGGGGCCAGGCGTCGAGAGCATCTACGGTGAGGACGTGGGTATATCGTGTGGTGATACAGTCGTGCGACCTCCCTCTACTCCAGATTACGCAGGCCACAACGACAACATTGCGCCAATCAGCGAGAACAGGCTGAACTTCCAACGCCTGCGGGAGATCGACACACACGGCGAGCTGCAAGGGGTGCTGGAGGCCATCACAGATGTTCAGGCTTTCCAGTCTCTCTTTCACGAAGCGGGCGCAGAGAAGATTCGGGAGTGGAGAGAATTCCCGGTGTCCCACTACATCCTGCAACACCTACAAGCCCTGGAGGGTTACGGAGTGCTGAAGCGCCGGGAAGGGCGTGAAAACCCGAAATGTGTGATGCCGGCGTACACAGTGACCAAGAAGAGCGGGGGACTCCGATTCATATGCGACGCGCGGCTGCTCAACGAGTGCATGCAGCGGCCTCCCGAGATGCGACTGAGCCACATCACAGACCTGGTGAGGCGTGTCAAAGAGGCTTCGTGGGTGTACTTGGCCGATGCCCGCTCATGGTTCTACCAATTCGAGCTGGCTGAGGACATCCGGCCCTACTTCGCGGTATTCGTCGGCGGCCAACGAGGAGACTTCATCAAGACACACCTCGCAGTGATGTGCATGGGATGGTCACACGCCCCGGCCATAGCACACAGAGCAGCGCGCGCCCTCCTCCCTCCCGAAGCGGGCGAGACCTGGATTGACAACTTTGTGATCGTCGGAACGACACGGGAGGAGGCCACAGCGAAATACAGGTCCTTTCAAGAGAAGTGCACATATGTGGGGGTGGAACTCAACCAGGATGATCCGCAGATGGGCGTGCCATTACAGCAGTTCGACACGTTCGGGATCCAGTTCGACTTACGCAGCCATCGACACCGCATGACAGAGAAGTGGGTGACAAAGGTGATCGAACGCGACGAAGTGCAGGACATCAGGGGAGGCCAGGTGACCCCGCGCAGATTCTACAAAGTGTTCGGCAGCCTGGTGTGGCACGGATACGTGATGTCGATCCCACTATGCTACATGCCGGCTTCCCTGTCTTTCATCAGGAGGATAGCACGTGACGCGAAGCGCTGCGCAAGCGAGTGGGACATTCCGCGCCCCGTTCCCGCAGCAGTGATACAGGAGATCGTGCGGCGTCTACAGACCCTACACAACAACGACTGGCGGGGGCGGGACCCGACGAGGCGCGTCACGGTATGGTCGGATGCATCGAGCGAGGAGTGGGCAGCAAAGCTCACCATCTACGGGCGGACCATCGTGTCGCAGGGGACGTTCAGCGACGCAGACCGCCCAAAACACATATACCTGAAGGAGCTCGGGGCCGCTCTGCAGGCAATTCGACTGGCGTCAGCACACGTACAAGCGGCGGTGCTCGTGACCAAGATAGACAACAAGGCAGCCATGTTCTCCACAGCCAAGGGTCACAGCGCGAACTACGCTGGCAACATCATCCTGCAGCAGATGCACGGCACAGCAACGGCTCACGGCACGGTTTTGGCGCCTGAATGGGTTCCAACTGACCAACAGGAAGCGGATTGCTACACACGAGGAGTGAAGGCAACATACAATTATCCGCTCCCGACTCTTACCCTATGACACCTATCCCGAACCGAGTAGCGGACACAACAGCCACCGCGGTGGTTCGTGACCACCACGTCCCTAAGGGATCCTCAGGGTCCAGGTGGAAGCGTCAACGCATCATTAAGGAAGAAGGAAGCACGGTCGCTACGCTTTTTAAGCACATGCATGATGCGTAAAAGTGTAGGAGTGCTTCCGACGACCTGCTTCTTTTCAGTGTGTCTTGCTATTTCGTGTTCACATGTGCTCCACACCCACATCAAAGCAGCAAGCTAGGGTGGTGGAAGCGTCAACGCATCATTAAGGAAGAAGGAAGCACGGTCGCTACGCTTTTTGTGAAATGGTTTGAGAGCGTGTGATTTTTTGCGAAGCCTGATATTTTTTGTGACGCTTTGCTATTTTTTGCGATTTTTTGTGAAATGGTTTGAGACCCGAAGGGGGTCGGGTACCCCCTCTGTCCCCAGCACCAAGGGGGGTAGGGTAGGTCCCAGACACCCCAGGGCAAGGATTTGCCTTGCAGTTCGCCACTGCTTGCCGTTTCGTGGATCTCCACGACCTGTGCCGCGCACCTTCGTTAGAGCAGCGACCTCAGGGGTGGGAGATGGCGTGACCGTTGTGAGATCCAAGACGGACGCTGACACACACGGCCAATGTGCGTTGGTCCACTGCCGAGGAACCCTGAGGCAGCACTTCCTGCAGTGGCTGCAGGGTGGCACGGCCCCGGGCCGTGTTTCCCCAGCTGGCGCAGCAGATACAATGCGTACCTTCAGGAGGAGTTGGACATCACGTCCACCACCCTTTTTCCACAAACCCAAACCACTGCATCCGCCATTAGTGCCCAAGTGCCAGCACCGCCCAAAACGCAAGAAGGCGCAGAAAGTCGCAAAAAGTCACAAAAAGTCGCAGAAGTCGCAAAAATTCACAAAAATTCACAAATTTTGCACTGCGAAATTTTGCTATTTTTTGTGAAATTTTGTGAAATGGTTTGAGATGGTGTGAATTCGACCAGGCGGTATTACCCCAACTTCGCATTCGCTGTCGTCCGTTCCTCTGGGCGTATGATCTTGACGACACAGGAAGAACCCAACACAAATCACTCACCGCCGTGTGGCCAGCAGAACTGGAAATAGTCAGCCCTCCCGCAGGGCTGCCTGGGGCACGGCCGAGAATATCGAAAAACAATCGCCTAACAATTCTTTCAAAATCAAACCGGTTCCGTACCAAACAACCTGTCCCATAGCAGGCACTGGGGGGACTTCGCTCTGTGTCAAAGTGTCAAATTGTGTCTTTTGCAGCCAGTGTTGTGAGGCGGTTCATCATTCCTCACTTCTCTGCATTTCTGAGACGGCCCCCACTGGATCAGTAAAACCGTCACGGCCTGGTCCCCTTTGGCGGGTCTGTTTAGATTCTGCTGCGCAATTCATAAAGCGACTTGCATGCAGACCGTGGGCAGGGGACATGGCTGTGCCACGATAGTGTGAGCAAAACACACATGGCGACGGTGACACGGCATGAAGAACACATAACATGTCCGAATGAATCGTGTGTTTTCTGAAATGTCATGCGTTTCGGTCGGATAGGGTCTGTTGATGGCCAACGTTTCTTCCCCTGGACGCAGCCACGTGTACGACAAGGCCGGCTGCCGTCCAGATCCCGCGGTCTGAATGCTGGCTAAGGCAGGACCAAACGACCAGATCACACCTTGGAGGCAGAGTCTGTGCCGGGGCAGGGTGTCCCACAAAGATATATGGGAGGCCGTGCGATGTTGTCTCTACTTCCCGATGCGACAGTCCCGTCCACCCCCCTGGTTCCCACGCCCAGTCTGGGCGGCGTTGCCACTCAGTTTTTAGTCAGTTTCCACCACCCCACTTCCCCGACCCCCAACCCACGGCAGCAAACCGCATAACTGTCGTAGTGATGTGCATCTCGCTGTTTTCCAACTGGAAGCGTGCAATGCACTCTCCCAGTGCAGAAGCCAAAAAAAAGAGATTGTCTCGTCATGTATCCAACAGAATAGCAACAGCAATGCAGTTTTTGCCCGGAACCCAATTCATCCTATGCAGCCCAAAAGCAACTCTTTTTTATTGTTGAAGAATCTTGGGTCGTCATCGGATACACACACCCCACCGCCCACCATCCAAGAAGAACTGTCCCACGACTATCCTCCCTTTAGTACTTTGTCTTTTCACGAATGTGCTCACCCCCATTCTTTCTTCACGGCACACTGTCTCCGGGAACCTTTCTGCGGAAACAACAGAAAACACCTCTGATCACCGAGTTGGTCTTCCTTATGGATTCGGGAGACCTACGAAGGGTGAGGAGGAAGTGGTGTGGTCTCAGCATGCATTAGTTCGCACCGCTGGGCGAGGCGAGTTGGGTGGCGAGCTGGGAAAGGGACCCCGTGCCTGGAGTGCCCCGAGTGACATCACCTCCAGCACAACAGAGAGATGTTTACTAACTCATTGCGTGTGTGTGGTCCACCTCAGTCGGGAGTTCGGATGCCCAACAGAATACAGAACCACCAGAACCACAACAGCAAGCAAGCACAGTCGCGGGAAAAAAAAAAGAATCGTGCGAAAAATGCCTGAAGGGAGATGCCTGTCGAATTGCGGAAGAAAAATCCCTTCTTTCTGCACAAAGACTTTGCACCCCTGCCGCGGCTTCCTGCGGTTTCTGCATCTCCCGAGAAGAAACAAAGAAAATCCCAGGCTGTGCTGAGATTGGTTGTGGTTGGCGGCGTGGCCCAATTTGTTTTACAGAAAGGCACCCATGTGGAGGGGGGCTAAAAGCTAATGCAGATACAAGGCAGAATCGTTCAACAACATCAACATCATTGTTTGCGTCCTTCTGATTTCGGCCAGCAGCACGCCCCCCACCCACACACCCACTCTCGCCCCACGGTTGAAGAACATTTCTCCTGTGCCAGCGTCAATAAATCTGCACGGTGGACTCCAGCGGCCCTAGCGGGAGTCTGGGAGCGGGAGTCTGAGAGGGTGTCAAAGACTCCCGCTAGCGGGAGTCTATACTCCCGCTAGGGGGAGTCTGACTCCCCCTAGCGGGAGTCTTTTCACCTATTTTCATCCATTTTTCCCATGATATAGTTACAGTCTACTGGCGTGGGGGGTAAAATCATGCGGGGGGAAGGTGGAAGAGGGATGGGGAGGGGCTTGTTTTGCTTCTGTCAGTTTCCCCGGACTCTGGACTACCTACCTATCCTCCTGGTAGCGGCTGCACCTGCGGAGGTGAGCGGTTAGAATTTGAGGTGTCAAAGTGCGGCCGTCGCCTGTCGTAGTTGTGTTACACCTTGGGCAAGACAAACCATCCTGCAGGCTTTCCTCATCTTCTTCGTCAGAACTGTCATCCCCCTCCTGCTGTGCGCGTTGGTCAAGCGTGCTCAAAGTCGCCTCGGATGACACGAATGGTGTGAAAGTCGCCCCCAGCGGGATTGGCATTTTGCACAAGCAGAGCGATAATTTGCGGTGTCCTTCGGGGAACCGGAACAGGAAGTAGGGCGCGCTGCTGGGTTCAACGAAGTCCTGTGTGTTGCAGTGCACAAACCCCTTCTGCAGCTGTGTCAACTGTGTGCAAAGAACATACACAGCCAATCTATGAGCGTGTCGGGTGTGCAGACACGGACACAGAATGACTTCTCTATACCCGAGGATCCCGTCCTGCGACAGGTGCGCAACCTTCCAAGGCATGCCCGATTCGCGCCGCTTCTCTTCTGCCATTGCAAGATCTCTCTCGTAAGTTGCGGAGCTGGCGATTGTAACGGCATCTTTCTTGCGATGTCCGTTCTCTGCTTCTTCAATTTCGTCGTTGTTCTGCAGAGGCACTGCATCTTCTGGAGCCCACCAATGATGGAGACTGTGTACGTAGGCATTGCGCGTTGATCCCTTTTCGGCATGCTCCATCAACCAGTGAAATATATGCCCTGAGATCCGAGCACGCAAGAAGGGAATCCGGGCTGACTCATCCTTGCATCCCCAGAAGCGCCAGGGGATGTCTGCATACCGGAAATGCATGAGGTCTGCAAGGGAGACAAAGAGGTAGCGGAACAAGCCCTTGTAGGTGGTGTCCTGTGACATGGCAAGCACGACCTTCCGGAACTGAGCACCTGTCCCATTCTGCGACACATTCAGTGCAAGGTTTGTACAGGTCTTGTCGAATATTTTTTTTGTTGTCTCATCCAGTACCCTGATCAGCCGCATGGCGAGCCCCTTGCAGTCATGGAGTGCTGGGGTGACGTAGCGGGCATTGGGAAGCACACCTGCCAAGAGGGAGGGGTAGCCAGCCTCTTTCATCTCAGAGAGAGTCAGGTGCGGGTATCGATGCACCTGTTGATACCAGCGTTCTTCTGGGATGTCGCACAGTGAGCATCGGTGCCCTCGCCCCCCGCATCGCCTCATTGTTGCCCACTGCTCAGCATGGTCGGCGGTTATTCTTGCTATGGACACACTCGCGACATGCACCCCTCGGAAGATTTTCGCTTTGTGCAGCCTCATGATCTGTTGCAGCAACGCGTGATTTTGGAACAGCTTGTGATCACCTTTCGGAAGGTCTGAGAAAGTAATACCCGGCGCAGTCATCGTGTTTTCGGGATTGATGACCCCGAGAGACAGACGGACACGTGCGTTATCGGAACGTAATGAATTACGTGGCGTGTATCCGTCCGTGTACATGACGCCGAGAAGTGGCACGCTACACTGCATTGTCGATGATTCTCCCGCCTCTTCTTCGAGGAACTCAAATGCCCCGAGCAAACCACGGGAAAGGCGCCATTCAACACGTTCGCAGGCAGGCTTCTCCATTTCGCGGAGTCGCTTTCGTGACACACCCAGGTTCTCACCAACACGCTCCTTATGAAGCTGGTTGACCTTGGCGAGTGTCCGTTGAGACATCCGAAGGGCATGCCGGTTGGCAGCAAGAGTCTCCCCGACACTCTTCGCTTCATTTGCATTCGACATGGTTCGATGGCATGGGTCTTGAAAATACCCCCTGTGACACCTGTGAGAGCGAGTGTGAGTGGAGCCGAATAAGGTTGCAACACACACACCACGTCAGATGTAGCCAAGCGAAAAAACTGTCGATGTTTTGGAGTGTGGGGTTTGTGGCTTCCATGACAGTCTGATCATTCAACTTCCGCAGGCTGATGCACAGCCAGCTTCCCTCAGAGGGTGTCCATGTCGTCCTCCTCCACTGTGATGGCCTGCGGGATGCTCGGAGGGGCTTCTTCCTCTGTGTCGGGGACCTCAGGCTGTGCGAGGTCGATCCCCAGCAGGTCCTTGTACCTCCCCACGGTGGAGGTGTTGGCCTGGCCTGAGCCGGTCACCGTGGCGCGGGGCTGTTCCAAAGGAACGGTGACCTTCCACAGGGCCAACTGCCCCTCCACCTGCTCGCAGGTGATGGGCTCGCCATCGGCAGGGCTCCTGGGGAGGAAATAGGTGGCGGTGTATGTGCCGCTGGGGATTGTCGAACCCTCGTGGACCACGCGAAGACACGTCAGCGACACCTGCAGGCCTGTCACTGAAAACTCAACCCGGGTCAACAGCCCCTCGAGCATCACCACATGCACGTTGGCTGCCCCAGGCAACGGGGTGACCACCGGGAAGTGCTGCATCACATTCTTCGTCGTAGTATCCTCCTCCTGCTGCACGGCAGTGTACACGTTGTTCATCTCGACCTCCTTGTAGGCCGGGGCAAGCGCAGCAAGGACCCGCTGGTACAGCGGATTCTTCTTGTGGCCCTCCTCCGCCCAAGCCAAGGGCATCTTTGGCTTGAGGGTGACACCCACCAACTTGGTGTCTTGCACCTTCCCGCGCTTCACCTCAACCCTGTAGGTGGCGGGGAGGGTGCCGTCCTTCTGCATCATCTCGACCTCCCTCACAGCGAGCTTGTCCATGTCAGGGAATACGGCGGTGATGGCGTTGGCCACCTGGGGGCTGTGCTTGTTGATCTCCTTGCCGGTCAACACCGTTGCTAGGAGCCTTCTAATGGATCCCAGTGTCAGCACACTTCCCCCTTTTTTAACGAGGAAGGCCGTGCAAAAATCAGCCACAATGTTCGTCGCCTCCGCAGCCTCGGGACTCTCTGCGCTCTTCTTCTTCTTACTCGACTTCGCCGCCGGCTTCGCTGCCACCTTCACTGCCGGCTTCGTTGTCGTCTTCCCCATTTTTGTGAATCAGGTCTGCGAGCTGGGATGGGTGGAAACGTCCGTTTGGTGTGTGTGTGTGTGGCTGTACTTCAGTGACGAGTGCCACATTGCATAGGTATCATGGGAAAAATGAGTGAAAATAGGTGAAAAGACTCCCGCTAGGGGGAGTCAGACTCCCGCTAGCGGGAGTATAGACACCCGCTAGCGGGAGTTGGACTCCCCCTAGTTGAGACTCCCGAAAAGGGTTACCCTACCCCCGCTGGAGTCCACCGTGTGGCAATGCCACCAAAGATCCCCCCTCCCGCCTCGCCCTTTCTTCTTTCATGGAATAGACACCGCAATACCTGCTTCGATGCAGAGGATAAGCTGCGGGACCCAGCAGGCACCCACCTGCCTGCAAGCCTCTTGGTGCCTCTCGGGCCAGGCCCGTTTGAGAACCCGGCTGAAGCTGTCGTATCGGACATCCCGCTTTTTCCGCACTTCTGAGCGAAAAGTTCCCCAAAAAAATAGGATTGGCACGGTTTAACCCTCGATCTCTTCCAAGAGATCCCTGTTTCAGGCACCTGGCATCAGGCCTGGAGGAGGGGGCATGCAGGAAGGTGTGGGGGGCGTCTGTGTCCCAACAAAATTACTTTATGCAGCGGCGGGCACGGTTTGACTTGAAAGCAGAAACATCTCATCAAGCGAACCAACAGAATGTCAGGGCGCGCGCAGGACACCGGTCTACCCCCCCTCCCTCCCTCTCTCCCCAAACAATAACAACAGGAAACTGTCTGCCATATACAGGGGTCCCTCGCTACCGGGCGTGACTGAATGAGAAGAAGCGAGCGACAGCCCACTTCCCCTCACTGACTGACGAGCTGTGGCGAGCTGTGACTTGGTAGCGAATATCCCCCGCGGGGGTGGACTAATTTGAGAACAAAAAAAAAGCAATATTGGTGCCCCTGACGACCCCCTTTTCACTACGCACAAAGTACGCATCTGCGGGTCGTCGGGGGCCCCAAAGATGCTGCCAAGCCCCCCCTCCCCCGAAATTGACCCACCTATGTTCTCTACCTGACTTCCCCCCACTCGACACCATCCCTTGTGACCCCCCGAATTCAGATGCAACACCGCGTTTTACCTTGACATCCCCTTCCTATTCCTGCCCCCCTCCCGCCATCTCCCTTTCGGTTGGTGTGTGTATCCTCCAGAGAAGATATACGCTACCCAGACCACCCAGTCCCGCCCCGTATTGTGGAAGCCCACGCCCATCACGCCCATGACGTGGGTTTTTACTATTTTTCTGGAGCGGCGAAGTGTAGCGAAGTCGTGAAGCGACAAAGAAGGAAAGCGTACGGCGATGCAAATCCCCACCCCCCCCCACCGCACTCCTCGTTTTTTTACCACAACAGGGAACCTGTCAGTGTCAAAAAGATATAGGCAGCGCTTGGGCAACAAATTCCCGGATTCGGCGCACAAACAACAGCCTTATCTTTTTTTTTTCCGCACACTCGTGTGAGCAGAAAGTCACCCACCACAGCAAGCATCCAAAAGTGCTCTATACACTAACCCCACCCTTCATCAGGCTCAGGGTGTGATTATCACTTCAGGGTTTGTGTGTAGAAGCGTCAACGCATCAACAAACAAAATACAGGCTAAGAGCGGTTGCTGCTGAATGGTGAAGTGACTTTTGCGACCAGTTACGAGCGACGAAGCGTAGCGAATTCGCGAAGTAACGAAGGAAATTGTACGACTGAAGCTTTAGAAGGATCACCTTCATGCCACTTCACAGGGCCTCAACACAGCCTTGAGACAGCAAGTGTGCGCTCAACAAAAAGTAGTCCGGAACTGTTCTCCCACAGTTGCTGGGCAGGGTGTCTATAATAAAGCGAAAGGAGTACGATTTTTGCCAAACAGTCACTGCCTGTCTCTGTAAAGGCAAGGCCAGGTGCCTTCCCGGTGTTAGAGCCGTGGTCAAAGAAATTGTTCAAATCGTTCAACCCACTTCCACACACACGCCCGAAAAGGGCTTTGGTTCTTTGCAGCATGCTTATGCGGCACTTCTGACATCGTGCGATGCGTGCGGGAGGTGGACCACGCTTGGTTGCACCCTTGTGCTCCTCATCGATATCTCCACATGCCTCCGCGCAGGCGAGTGGGCCTGTGGAGGCGTCGAGACGCAGAACGGGGAAGTACAAAAAAATGTGCCAACATCATAGCGTGGCGGTGATGCCCGCGCTCCATATCAACAGTTCCTTGTCTTTGTCGGATATATTTTCTATTGAGAGTTGTGCAACAACGCAGGAAACTGTGCCAGTGCAGATCCTTGCAGAACTTCCCACACGCTTCATGACAGGCGCGTGGGGTGTTCTCGCGATCGACGACTAGAACGCAGGTCCCCAACCTCGGGGCCACACTCACCCCCGCTTCGTGGAAGTGTGCGGAAGCGGAGGGGTCGGAGGCGAGTGTAAAATCACAGAAAGCCCGTTCCCTCTCCCAGTTCCTGGCAGAAGAAAGCTGCTATTTAACAGTAAAGGTGTTCAAATGATAAATGATTGCTCCTCTGACCGTCCTCAGTGCCACTCAAAGAGCTTCACAATGGCGAAATTCTCCAAACTGGCATGGGCCGAGTGCGAAATGCGACATGCGAAAACGCGAAAAGCTAGCTGTGTTCGACCCAGGAGCAAGGAGGGTCCAGAATCCGTTTGCAGAGAACTTTTTTTTAAAAAATGTGCGGTGCTTCTACAAAATACCCACCCCCCCCCTTGTCTCCTGCCTCCTGCAGTATCTTCAACACCCCCCCCCCCCCTCCCCACCCTGCTGCCTTTCTCGACTTCACTACCCATCCCCCCTCCCCCCGAATCACTGCTTGCTGGAAGGCGGAGGGGAATGGAATACCGGACCCGTTTCCAACCAAAACAGCCTGCCCCCCCCCCCCCTCCCCGTGGCCCTTTACCAGCATCAGTAGAATGTCCAGTCAGGCGGACGATTGCTACTGTCCGCCCAGGGCCCTCACACCGGGTGATTCCAGGAGGGAGGGGGTTGCAGCCCATTTTGCCCTGTGTCCCTGGTCATGACCAGGCCCTTCGTTGACCAGGGACAGGCCTGGTCAAAACCCTGAGTGGGCAACCGTGCGGATCAGCGCATCAGAGCTTTCCTGTTTTCAGCGGGGAGAGGGTGTCCTGTTCACACCCCGCCATGCAATTCCCTTCACACGCGATGGCCGTGTCGAACAAAAGGGTTTAAACCGTTCTCCGGATGGCATCTTCTGCAAACAATCGCCCCCCCCCCCTCCTCCTCCTTTTTGAAATCTTTGGATCCCCCCCCCCTCCCCGGTTTTTTAACTAAATTTATCAAAAGGCAGCCGACCTCGGGAATTTTCACCTGCAGCTGAACACTGTTTTGATTATGACCCCCCGGTCTGCGAAAACTGGGCACCCGGGATGGTGAATGAAAGTCAAAATAAATACAGAGAAAATAGGTTCCACCCCACCGGCCAGTTCGTTCGGTTCTGTGGGGAACCCAACAGAGAGAGGAAAGGAGATCTGCAAAAAAAAAGGATTTGCCGGGTCGTGTAGCCGAAAAAAAGGGGGTTTTGACTACGAACGAAGTACGAAATATGGAGCTTCGGCTACACCACCGGCCGAGGTTCTTCTGTTTTGTTTGTGCAAACCTTCTGGTCACCGGCATGCTGGGGGAATACACACGAGGGGGGGGGGGGTAAACAAAACATGCCCCCCCCCCCCTAGGCATACTTGTCCCCCCATATGGGGAACCCCCTAAATCTGGGGGAAATATGGGGGGTCTCAAAACCCCGCCCCCATATGGGGAAAAAGGCTGAAAATATGGGGAAAACCCGGTAAAATATGGGGGAATATGGGGGAAATATGGGGCCCATATGGGGGGATATGGGGGTATTCGTGCTGCAACGGGAGAACATCAAACCACTCAGGCACAGACACACACGAAGTGCGCGTCGAAACCGGCCTCATGCCTTGTTGGGGATCCTCCAGGAGTCCGATCCTGGGGAGGTGCGCGCTCGTTCAGGTGTGGCCAGGTCTGGCCCCCCCTGGAAGATCCCCCAGGTGGGTCGCACCGACCTCCTGTTCCCCTCCTGCGCCGATACAGCGGCAGCGGAGAGCGAACGCTTCCCGGTTTGGCGGGGCACCGCAGTGACAGCGGCAGCGGTGGTGGACACATACGCACAGACACACATAGCGCGTTCAGGGTTAACAGCTCCTCACAACACACACTCTTGTGTTTTTAAGTCCTCACTCTCACACTCGCTGTCCTCCTCCTCTGGTGTGTTTGCGATTGCGAACTGCCCCCTGAGGTCCTTAATTAGACAAGGGAATTCACAAGCAGTGCATTCTGGTGTCAGGCGCTTCCGCCGCTTTTGACCGCTCCGAGCGCCGAAAAGTCGGAGTCGACGCTCGTCACCAGGCAGCTTGACATGTTCAAGCTGCATCTGCCGGGTGGAATGAGACCTGTGAAGGCCAGTACAAGGACTGGCTGCAGGACGCAACTGTTCTGCCAGCAAAGACAGGACTACTGGACAGCATGCTCTGATGACCGCTACTCAGACTTGAAGAAAGTGGCGGTCGGCACTCTCACAGCACCTTTTGTGGTCTGACTCGAGCACTTCAGCCGGGCGTTTCCTCTCTGCAGAAAGCGACGAGGTGAGATGGCTCTGCAAGGTGCTAGACGTCCCCTGTCAGTGGCTGACTTCACACCCTGTGAAAAGCAGAACGAAGAGAACTGTTTGCTGACTGCTTCCACCTGAGGAACCCCTGGGTTTTCCCCCATATATCCCCCATATGGGGGAAATATGGGGGAACAGGACTTGAAAAACCCCCCATATTCCCCCCATATTTTCCCCATATTTTTGGCCTTCCCCATATGGGGGTACAAGTATGCCTAGGGGGGGGTCACTGCTAAGGAAAAGTGGTAGACAAACAGCAATTTTTCCGACACCCCCATTCCGACCCCCGGAGAGCCTATTTTTGGGTAGCTGTTGGCCGATATGTGGTGGAAAACAGGTTTTAGGCCTATTTCGGTGATTTTTGACACCCGGGAAGGCATTTTTCGCCCATTTTTTATTTTCCTACCAGAACTTGTACCTCGGGGTAGTAGCGTGGCTTCGTCATTTTTTGACTACAACCACTGGGAAGAGGCATTGTATCAAGTTCCGCAGACATATCGTCCAGGAGGTTCTCCTGGAGCTCAAGTATGGTGAATTCATCCTGGTGGAGCCCGCTCTCCTCGGCGCGATCCATCAATTCAGCACCCCGTTTCCTTCCCAGGAAGCTGCGGATCTCGCCCTGTTTGTGGGCCAAGTATCTCCCGGAACGCTTCCTGGGCAGTTGTCTGGGGACGCGGTCGCTTCGCAAATGCGCGCACATCCTCTGCCGAGGGTACAGGGGGATTTCCCCACCTCAATATTCACTATTCCGCTTGCGGTGACCTGTGCGAGTGCAGTCACCGTTGAGGCTGTACACTGAAAGCGGCTGATCAGCTGTACTGTCATTGACGAGAGGAGACCCCCCAGCCAGTCGTGCACCACACCTGTTTGAATTCGATCCACACCGACCTCGGCTCACGTCAGCACTAGGGTGCGAGCGCTGCAGTGGAGTATATGTTCGTACAGGGGCAACCGTGCCACCTGTGCTGCACCTTCACCATGGTGTGCTTCCGGTACAACAACCGGTAGGTACCTTCTTGTGCGATATCTGCGACCTGCAGCACCGCTATCTCACAGCAGGGCTTGCACCGCTGTTCCGATAGACTCCACAGGAACCTCTCGGCAGCTTTGAAGGGTGGAACAGAGCTTTTCTTGGCCCATTGCATGTTGATCACGATGAGACCTTGCCCACCGGGGGTGGGCTCGGTACAAGTTGTGGTATGGAAAATTAGGATGGGGTCTGAGAGGGTAACAAGGCCACAGATCATGTTGTAGTGGGGGTATTTCCGGGTTCCGACATATTCTGGACCGGTTTTTCATATTTTTTTGGCCCAAAAAATGACCTCCGAGGGAAAGTGGAATTTTGGGGTTTGTCCCCCCCAGTGACCCCCCCCTACCCCCCCCCCCCCTTCCCCTCCACTACAACCCTTTTTTATATACTGATTACTGAACGCCTTTCCGGTTTGAGCATGGAGCATTTGTCACAAAAAAACGCGATGAGCCGCAACATGCGCACCTTTCTCTCCCCACTCCCACCTCCTCCTGTTGTTCAAAAATAGGCCTCCCTCACAATTGTCGTCACCCGACACATCCCAAACACGCATGCGTGTGCACAGTGTGGATCGCATCAAACAGTGGATGTTTCCGTGTGATCTTGTGTGCGGATTCAGTGCCCGGCCCTTCCCGCCGCCCTTCTTCGGCAATGACCCGTTGTGACCTTGTCGCGCGTTTCAATTCCGTTTTCCCCCCGCCCCCCCCCCCCTCCAACGTCCCAACCCCAACCGCCCTCCTCTTTCCCGTTCTTCATGGCAGGTTCATTAGAAGCTGCAGGGCCGCTTGTGTGTCTCTCTCTCCATCAGGTAGGAACCCAGAATACAAAAACAAAAAGTGACCCCCCCGCCCCCCCCCACCCCCCGTCTCTCCCCTCCAAAAAAGGAACGGGCTGGCCAAAGAAACCAATTCTTTCAAAAACGAAGAAAAAAACCCCCCCCTCGTCTCGAGGTAACGAGTGAAGGGAGATCATCCTTGTGATTCCTTCTACTTCTATTTCAGTACCCCCACACCCCTCGTCTCACACCCCCATCGGGGGTCCGATGTGCTGCTTTTGCGTTGAGTTGCCAACGCGCGCTTCCATTGATTCCTCCAGTTTTTTTTTCACTCAACTCTGTCTTTCTGTCGTATACTCACAGCGTATATGCCACCGTGAAAGAAAATTTGCACCCATCCCCCCCGCCCTCCCCCCACTCCCTCCCTCTGACAGCGTGTGCCGTTGGCGTTTGTTGGATTCCCCCGAAGCTCCAGACACCGCAAAGCGCCCAAACCAGAGCAAAACGGCTCGCACGAAGCACCCCGCCTTTCTCGTTGCAGTTTCGGCCTGCCTTCCAAACGACACCCCCTCTCCACCAAGCAGACATCTCCGCCGCGGCGTGAGATGCAGATCACTGGCGCACTGACGCTTTTCAGAGGGTGGCGGAAGGAACGGGGGTTTCACAGCGGCGCACGTTTGTCTTCCCCCGCCCCGCCCCCCCCCCCCCCCCTCTCACGAGTGAAGGGTGATCATTCTTGTGGTCCTTTCTACTTCTGATTCACTACCCCCCCTCCCCCCCCCCCCGTGTGTTGTTAGCACAAATCGTCGATCGCGAGAACACCCTTTCTGGCAATCCTTCGTCATTTTTTTTTCACCTCATCAAAACAGGAAATGCACCAAAAAAAATGACCCTGCGGGGTGATCGAACCCCCGTTTTTTGAGCCAGACGAAACCTACACGGAAAACTCGGTTCTCGATCACCCCGCGTTGTCGGAAAATCCGTAGCGGAGCTTCTCTCTCTCTCTCTCTTCCCCCCCTCTCTCTCTCCTCTCTACCGCCCTTGTTGCAACACACTGGGGTGCATTTTGCCTTCACTTTTGTGTCAAACTGCGTCAAAGTTTGCCACTTATATTCATTGTAGGTCGGCGAGCCTCACCCCGCACTACCTTCCTGCCTGGTAACCCCTTCTCCCCCACGAATTTTATCCGTTTTTTTTTGTAAGTTCGGCGTAGCCAACTCAGGAAACTTTTCACCGTGCGGATCACTTGCGAACACTTCACACGCCCGGCAGGCTGGTGGGGTGTTCTGCGTTCGAAGAACACAAACTGTCGTTGCTACCTTCTCTCTTGAGATTCACTCGGTTGCATTAGTTTCTCCTCCTTCCTGGTTCCTCCTCTTCAGCATATATTTCTCACGCACTCTCTCTCTCTCTCCTTGTCTGCTTGGATTCTGCCCCCCCCCACCCCCCACCCCCTTCAAAATAATGAGCAAACAGATTTCTTACCCTCACACCCCCCCCCCCCCCTCACCCCCCGCTGGCAACGCAAGTTCGTACGAAGGTGTCAATCTTCCACCGACAGGGATCATTTTCTAATATGACTCGTATTCACTACTGCCATTGTCCTACCCTCGGCAGGGCAACTGTATTGGCGGGTATCTTTATCTCTCTTTCTCTCTCTCGTATGTTTTAAGTGTGAGTATCCCCGTAACGTATGTAGTACCTTGCAATCTCTCTCTCTCTCTTGCACCTTGTGTGATCAGGAAGTGACACGACACAGCTACAGCAACCTATTGTGCTCTCAGAACGCTCGCCACGCCCCTCCCTTCATCAAACGGGGGGGTCGTGGTTACCATTGGGGGGCCTCGCCACCAAGTCACAGCTCGTCAGCCAGTGAGGGGAAGTGGGCCGTGGATCACTGTTTCTCGCTCAGTCACATCTGGTAGCGAGGGCCCCCATTGGGTTCTGTTGTTTTGCCGAGAGGGCGCCAGGGGAAAAAAAACCCCCCCGCGCCCAAAAAAAACTCAACGGGATGGCAGCAGAGAGGGTGGGAAGGTTGCTGAACGGTGTCACTTTGTCATCTTTTCTGCCCCACAACCACCAGTAGAGTAGTGTTAGTGTTGTTTGGTCCTGCTGCAGTCTGCTGAAACACGTTTTTTTTGTCAAATATTGGAAGCCTTTCCAAGGGGGCGGGGAGGGGAGTAGTTAGCTACCCCGTAAGTTTCTGGCAATCTTCGTCATTTTTTTCCCCCACCTAATCAATACAGCTTGCAATGCACCAAAAAAAAAGATCTCGTCGGCACCCCCGCCCCCCAAAGGCTGCAGGTTATCAGGTTCTCTGTTCGGAGTCCGTCACCCCTCCCTTTCTTCTCCCACCTCGTGTATCCAGGGTGTGTGCCTTGTTGGGCAACAAGGTGTGTCCCCCACACACACACACATCCCAGCTTTTACCCTTCTCGTGTGATACCGGTTTGCGACATGCAGGCGCTGTGTTGTCGTTATGATGATGTAGTTACCCCGCCCCCCACCTCCCACCCCCGGCCAGTGCTGTCTCGGCAAACTGCACAAACGTTTTGTGTTTGCACACCGCGTTCGCAGACAGCGCTGCCCCCCGGGAGGGAGGCGGGGGAGCGGTTAACCAGCAGACGAGGCTGTGGCGGGAAGCACACAGCCGTAGGAGGGCTGGCATTAGCAACACTGGTGTGGTATCGCTGACATCGCCTGTCTCGTATCGCGTTTTGAACGATTTTGAACGATTTTTGGCCGTGCTCGTAGCATTCCCCGTTGAGGGGGTCGCTATTTCGTGTTCTCCTGGCCGCACGGAGGCATTGCCTTACGTCGCCTCTTCCTCTTTTCCTTTGGTGGTGTGTTGGTCTGGCACAGAGGGCGGGACCGTGCTGATATGCACAGTGACGACTCTCCCTTTTGTTTTGTGCCCGCCTCCACCGAGATTCGGCTGATGCCTCTCAGACTGGGGGCGGGCGGTCGCCGACCCTTTTCTGTACGAGGTTTTCCACAGGCTGCACACCTGCCCCGCGGCTGTGTGGCAGTCTTCGCGGAGTGCAATGCGAAGGTCTGGCCTGACGTGGTGTGACTATTTAGACTCCAGGTGTCTCCACCCTTCCTGGTCTGGGGAGCCTCGGTACCCAAGCAGTTTTCGGTCATGCCCTGGACCACGGCCGTGCTAGACTCCTGGTGCAGGCACCCGTCATGGTCCGGGGACGGCCCCCCCAGGCAGTTTAACGTCTTACCCAGGACCTGGCGCGAACGGCAAGGTTTTCTGGAGTTGGTTTTGTGGTGGTGGGTGGAGTGGTGGGAAGTGTAGAAGGGTGAAGTCTGAAGTTCTCCCCCCCGCCCCCCCCGCCACACCCCCCTGGCACTTCACGACCCGGGTAGGTTGGGAGGGAGGGGGGAAGCTCTCCCTCTATATCTTTCTGTCTGCAGACATGAGAAATGTGGCGCAAAATTACCGCCAAGCCCCTTTGTGGCCCCACCTGACCGTCGACCCCCCCCCCCCCCCCCCCCGCACTACCACCACCGCCACCACCGCCACCACCGCCACCACCGCCACCACCATACCCCCCCCCCCCCACCCCCGCTTCCTGCTTCGGGATCTGCTGTCTCGCACAGCGATTATCCGGTATTCTTCTACCTCTCGGTGTCTCGGTGGTGTTGACAGCGTGTTGGTGTTGTGCCGCTGGCGTTGCTGCTCCCCCGCCTACCTCTGAAGCTCCAGCAACGCAAGCGCCAGCCCAGATCACACGCGACCCCCCTCTCCCCTTCTCTCGAATATTTACCGTATAAGGAGCGCTGCGGTGCTGAATAATACGGTGTGATTTTTTGGTGGGTTTCCTCCGAGATACGTGGGGGAAGCTCGCCGAATTTCTGCCGAAAAACTGCCGACAGCGAAGTGCCCCCCTCCCCTTTAAAGTGACACAACAACAACGATGGCGTTGTGGCACGACGGGCCCGTGGGGTATGCTGCGACCTGGGGTCCGCTTGAAGAACAACGTGCGGCACTGCTGCGCCCAGACTTGACAAAGGAAGCCCCACCTCCCCCCTGGGTTTGGTGTGGTGTAGTCGTCGATGCCGAGGAGGTAAACAAAATAAAATCGTACTCCTTTCGCTTTATTATAGACACCCTGTCCAGCAACTGTGGGAGAACAGTTCCGGACTACTTTTTGTTGAGCGCACACTTGCTGTCTCAAGGCTGTGTTGAGGCCCTGTGAAGTGGCATGAGGTGCTAATCCAAAGCTTCAGTCGTACGATTTCCTTCGTTACTTCGCGACTTCGCTACGCTTCGTCGCTCGTAACTAGTAAAAAAAAAGGCAAAAGGCTTCGCCGGGTCTGTGCGTGCAGGGTTAATCGTCGAACCAAGAATAGGACGCGGGCTGGGCTGCAGGGTGGCTACGCCCCTCCCCTCCTTTGAAACCGGCCCCCCCCCCCCCCACCTTGCACACCGCAGTGCACTCAGAACAGAAGCTGCATCGTCAAAACCACACCGCCCATGCAGGACCCCCCCCCCCCCCCCAGTGTTGTTAGAAACCGAGTTTTAGGAGGATGTATAACGAACTGTAAATTCTGTAAAATTTTGTAAAAAATGGGGGGATTTTTTGGAAAAATGGCCAAAAAAAGAGTGTGGGGAGTTGGGTCCAGTTTAGCAAAGTCCGTGTATTTGGACGCGGCCCCTCAGATAAGGAAGCCGCGTCTCAGGTGCGATATGGGGTGTTGGAGAATTTCAGGGTTCGGCCCGAAATTCCCGTTCGAACCGCTATCCCAGGTCCGACTCAAAACTGTGCTGGGCTCTCGGAGACGGGAGCCCGAAAGCGGGAAGACCAAGCCAATTGTTTTTCCGTGCGAGGATCACTCCTCGACACTGTGTGGAAGCCCTGCAGGGCACATCCATGAGACGCATCACAACAGAAGGGACAGAAGAACATGAGGCCACGAGGAAGCTGGCCGTGTATCGCAAAGTTTTCGACAACGTAGCATGCCCGAGAGGAACGTTCTTCCCGTTCCCATTCAGGGTACGGTACACCTGAGGACAGCAAAAGACGGTCACCTTGCAGGCGGGGCAACGCCTGCATGAACGCAGATAAAATTGCAGCATACGTTCCCTGCATCAGGAGCCGGTTGTCAAGCCTCCCGTGTTGCAGTTGTAGGGCTCCGAATAACACCCAGTTTCATCGGACCGTAACGAGGATCTTGGCATCGACGAGCCACAGACTGTGACACTTTACAGTCGGAATCGCGTCCGACACCTGGTAGGCATTGCCATGCCGATGGAAGGCCCCCCCAGCCCATGGGGGGCCCGGGGTCTCAGACGGTGGGAGGCACTCCAGAGTGGCGTGTGGCCTCCGACCGGCGCGGACTGCGCTACAACACCGCAACCGAGGGCACCTGCAACTACATTTGGATGCGGGACACGGCATCTTCTGAGATGCTCGGCGGGGAGAGGGGGTCTCTCTGTACCTCCTAGGGAAAGCGGACAGAACGAGGTAGGCACTCGGAGATGGAGCCGAGAGGGGCGGACGGGGGTTCTTTCAGGCAGCGCCGCAACAGCGAGAAGAACACGTGCAACCCCAGAACATGAGGCGCCGTGACGGAGCAACAGGAGAAAACCATAAAAACAGGGCGTCCGGACGACAGACAGGCACGGGACTGGAAACGCAAACAAACAGACAGCCGAAAAGAAGTCGAAGTGAAACGGTTGTACAAAGGGCTCGGCTTTACCGACGTCCTTCGTACAGAGTGAAACGACGACGCCGCCGAAGGCGGCCAATCCGCCGCCCGAAGGGCGGCGGAAAATTTTTTGGGGTGTTTTTGGGTGAAAATCCGGGCAACCCGGGCCCTTTGGGACCACATAGGCCAGGAAAGGCCAAAATTTTCGACTTTTTTCGGAAATTTTCCGATTTTTCACAGTGTGGCAGTCCGCAGACACAGATTTTCGGGTCAGAAAAAAAATTTTTTTTTCGACCCAAAAATTTCGGATTTTTTTCCGGAGGGTGTATGGTGACCATCCCGGAAATCCGAAAAAAACCTGATTTTTCCTGATTTTCGGATTTTTCTCGAAATTCGCCCTTGTGTCAACCAGTGGCAATTTTTTCGGAAAATCGGGAAAAAACAGGAAAATCCGGAAAATCATACACCCTCCTAGTGTCTGGGGGGTGATATGGCGGAAAATTTTTTGGGGTGTTTTTGGGTGAAAATCCGGGCAACCCGGGCCCTTTGGGACCACATAGGCCAGGAAAGGCCAAAATTTTCGACTTTTTTCGGAAATTTTCCGATTTTTCACAGTGTGGCAGTCCGCAGACACAGATTTTCGGGTCAGAAAAAAAAATTTTTTTCGACCCAAAAATTTCGGATTTTTTTCCGGAGGGTGTATGGTGACCATCCCGGAAATCCGAAAAAAACCTGATTTTTCCTGATTTTCGGATTTTTCTCGAAATTCGCCCTTGTGTCAACCAGTGGCAAATTTTTCGGAAAATCGGGAAAAAACAGGAAAATCCGGAAAATCATACACCCTCCTTAAACATTTTAAACGTTTTAAACGTTTTAAAGTTTAAAACGCCGTTTTAAATTACCGTATACGTAAATATTTTGGAACGTAAATATTATGGAACGTAATTATTATGGAACGTAAATATTATGGAACGCTGGTGGGTTGGCGTTCCAGATTTTTTTCGTTCCATAATATTTACAGGGCTTTCTGCGACTCGGGGACTTGGACCAGGTGATCGGACGGCATACAGAGTCCCTGACGGGACCTACTCGTGCACTTTTCGTGCGATTCCTGAGGCAAACCATCCTCACCACCGAGTCCCCAACTGGCCCTGTAAATATTTTGGAACGTAAATATTATGGAACGGACCGGGCAAAAATGGGCCCGTTCCATAATATTTACGTTCCATAATATTTACGTATACATTATTTAAAACGGGGTTTAAAACGGCAAAAAACCCTGCAAAATATAGGGGGAGACTTTTCGATTTTTTTTTCTGGAACCCAAAATTGATCGTTTTGGGCCATCTGAGGCCATCTTCGGCAAAAAAATCCAATTTTGAGGCTCCCTGGGGGTCCCAAATGGGTGAACAAATTCCCTGTGTGAAATAGCCTATTGCAGGCCTTTTGAGCATGATCAGGCAAACACAGCTGTGTGGCAGGGCTTTCTGCGAAAATTCGCCTCCTGGTGAAGTGGGCTACTTTTCACCCTCCATTCACCCTGGCCT
>OY723271.1:2107974-2225632 GCA_963210315.1 Rhynchopus euleeides
TGGCCATTCTTCGGGTGCGAACAGTTTGTTACGCGGTTCTGTGACTGTTCTGGGCCATGTTCATGACCACCCCCGGCTGGGTGCTGTGACTGTTGCTCAAGAACCAGTTATCCGAGCAAAACTGTGACCAACATTTTCCATACCACGTAACAAACTGTTCGCACCCAAGAAAGTGTCTCCCGGAGGGTATTTCTCACCTCTCTTCGGGTGCGAACAGTTTGTTATGCGGTTCCGTGATTGTTTGGAGATATTTTCATGACCACCCCCTGGCTGGGCGCTGTGACGTTGCACGAGAACTGATTATTCGAGCAAAAGCACGCCCAACATTTTCCATACCATGTTTCAAACTGTTCGCACCCAACAAAGTGTCTCCCGGAGAGTGTTTCTGGCCATTCTCCGGGTGCGAACAGTTTGTTACACGGTTCCGTGACTGTCCGGATCATCCCCGGTTGGCTTGATCCAGGACGAAGGCTAGTACATGCCCGTTTGCACCCTAGATGCCGTCCGTTTGTCGCAGAATGAACTCGGGATGCTGCCCGTTTGCTGCCGCAGTTCTGATGCAGGATGAAGTCTGGTACATGCCGGTTTGAAGCCCAGATGATGCCGGTTTGTTACTGTTGTGATGCAGAATGAGGTCTAGTACATGCCCGTTTGAACTCTGAATGCTGTCCGTTTGCGGCAGAATGAAGTCGAGTACATGCCCGTTTGCTGAAGGCACGGAGTTAGTACATGCCCGTTTCGACTCTACGTCGTGCCGGATGAAGATAGTACACGCCCGTTTGTACTCTGAATGCTGCCCGTTTGCTCGAGGCGAAGGGCGAGGACATGCAGGTTTGGGATTGGAATTGTGAAGTTGTGGAGCAGAATGAAGGCTAGTACATGCCCGTTTGAACTCGAAATGCTGCCCGTTTGGTTCAGAATGAAGTCTAGCACATGCGCGATTGGAGGTTCGACGTGGGCTGGGCTGGGTGTGGGTCGGCACCTCGTTTTCTGACAAGGCCACACAGGGGAATTAAAGCTTCATTTTTTTTCTGCTGAAAATGGCTGAAGTGTCCCTCTGCTACTCATAGATTGGCTGTGTATGTTCTTTGCACACAGTTGACACAGCTGCAGAAGAGGTTTGTGCACTGCAACACACAGGACTTCGTTGAACCCATCAGCGCGCCCTACTTCCTGTCCCGGTTCCCCGAAGGACACCGCAAATTATCGCTCTGCTTGTGCAAAATGCCAATCCCGCTGGGGGCGACTTTCACACCATTCGTGTCATCCGAGGCGACTTTGAGCACGCTTGACCAACGCGCACAGCAGGAGGGGGATGACAGTTCTGACGAAGAAGATGAGGCCTGCAGGATGGCTTGTCTTGCCCAAGGTGTAACACAACTACGACAGGCGATGGCCGCACTTTGACACCTCAAATTCTAACCGCTCACCTCCGCAGGTGCAGCCGCTACCAGGAGGATAGGTAGGTAGTCCAGAGTCCGGGGAAACTGACAGAAGCAAAACAAGCCCCTCCCCATCCCTCTTCCACCATGATTTTACCCCCCACGCCAGTAGACTGTAACTATATCATGGGAAAAATGGATGAAAATAGGTGAAAAGACTCCCGCTAGGGGGAGTCAGACTCCCCCTAGCGGGAGTATAGACTCCCGCTAGCGGGAGTCTTTGACACCCGCTCAGACTCCCGCTCCCAGACTCCCGCTAGGGCCGCTGGAGTCCACCGTGTAAGTGACCGTAAGTGTTGGTAAGTGACCGTAAGTGTTGGTAAGTGACTGTAAGTGACGTTAAGTGACACTAAGTGACGGTAAATGACGCCAAAAATCCTGAATGCACACGCCTGGAGGGGGCTTGCAGGAGGTCCTCACGTCTCGGGCCCCAGTGCGTTCCTTTGACTCCGTGCTGACTGTAGTGGGGTAACTTGGACACCGACCGGCCGGTTGACCGGTCAGGAAGTAACCCGTTGACCGGCCATCTGACCGTTCACCGGCAGACCGGTGGCCGCGCCGGTTGACCGGCCATCTGCCCGCAAACCCGCACACAACGCGCTGTTTTCCACACCTCTACGAGGTTGCCCCGATATTCTCCACATCTCTGCGAGGTTGCCCCGATATTCTCCACATCTCTGCGAGGTTGCCCCGACATTTTCCACACCTCCACGAGGTTGCCCCGGTATTTTCCACACCTCTACGAGGTTGCCCCGATATTTTCCACACCTCTGCGAGGTTGCCCCGATATTTTCCACACCTCGGCGAGGTTGCCCCGATATTTTCCACACCTCGGCGAGGTTGCCCCGACATTTTCCACACCTCCACGAGGTTGCCCCGATATTTTCCACACCTCTACGAGGTTGCCCCGATATTTTCCACACCTCTGCGAGGTTGCCCCGACATTTTCCACACCTCTACGAGGTTGCCCCGATATTCTCCACATCTCTGCGAGGTTGCCCCGACATTTTCCACACCTCCACGAGGTTGCCCCGATATTTTCCACACCTCTGCGAGGTTGCCCCGACATTTTCCACACCTCTACGAGGTTACCCCGACATTTTCCACACCTCGGCGAGGTTGCCCCGACATTTTCCACACCTCGGCGAGGTTGCCCCGATATTTTCCACACCTCGGCGAGGTTGCCCCGACATTTTCCACACCTCTACGAGGTTGCCCCGACATTTTCCACACCTCCACGAGGTTGCCCCGACATTTTCCACACCTCTACGAGGTTGCCCCGACATTTTCCACACCTCCACGAGGTTACCCCGATGTTTTCCACACCTCGGCGAGGTTGCCCCGACATTTTCCACACCTCCACGAGGTTGCCCCGATATTTTCCACACCTCTGCGAGGTTGCCCCGACATTTTCCACACCTCTACGAGGTTACCCCGATATTTTCCACACCTCGGCGAGGTTGCCCCGACATTTTCCACACCTCTACGAGGTTGCCCCGACATTTTCCACACCTCCACGAGGTTGCCCCGATATTTTCCACACCTCTGCGAGGTTGCCCCGACATTTTCCACACCTCTACGAGGTTACCCCGATATTTTCCACACCTCGGCGAGGTTGCCCCGATATTTTCCACACCTCTACGAGGTTGCCCCGAGATTTTCCACACCTCTGCGAGGTTGCCCCGAGATTTTCCACACCTCTACGAGGTTGCCCCAATGTTTTCCACACCTCTACGAGGTTGCCCCAATGTTTTCCACACCTCTACGAGGTTACCCCGATATTTTCCACACCTCGGCGAGGTTGCCCCAATGTTTTCCACACCTCTGCGAGGTTGCCCCGATATTTTCGGGGGGCAACCTCGCAGAGGTGTGGAAAATATCGGGGCAACCTCGCAGAGGTGTGGAAAACATTGGGGCAACCTCGTAGAGGTGTGGAAAATGTCGGGGCAACCTCGCAGAGATGTGGAGAATATCGGGGTAACCTCGTAGAGGTGTGGAAAATATCGGGGCAACCTCGTGGAGGTGTGGAAAATATCGGGGCAACCTCGCCGAGGTGTGGAAAACATTGGGGCAACCTCGTAGAGGTGTGGAAACCATTGGGGCAACCTCGTAGAGGTGTGGAAAATCTCGGGGCAACCTCGTAGAGGTGTGGAAAATATCGGGGCAACCTCGCCGAGGTGTGGAAAATATCGGGGCAACCTCGTAGAGGTGTGGAAAATATCGGGGCAACCTCGCCGAGGTGTGGAAAATATCGGGGCAACCTCGTGGAGGTGTGGAAAATATCGGGGCAACCTCGCCGAGGTGTGGAAAACATTGGGGCAACCTCGTAGAGGTGTGGAAAATCTCGGGGCAACCTCGCAGAGGTGTGGAAAATCTCGGGGCAACCTCGTAGAGGTGTGGAAAATATCGGGGCAACCTCGCCGAGGTGTGGAAAATATCGGGGCAACCTCGTAGAGGTGTGGAAAATGTCGGGGCAACCTCGCAGAGGTGTGGAAAATATCGGGGCAACCTCGCCGAGGTGTGGAAAATATCGGGGCAACCTCGTAGAGGTGTGGAAAATATCGGGGCAACCTCGCCGAGGTGTGGAAAATATCGGGGCAACCTCGCCGAGGTGTGGAAAATATCGGGGCAACCTCGTAGAGGTGTGGAAAATATCGGGGCAACCTCGCAGAGGTGTGGAAAATATCGGGGCAACCTCGTAGAGGTGTGGAAAATATTGGGGCAACCTCGCAGAGGTGTGGAAAATATCGGGGCAACCTCCCAGAGGTGCGGAAAATATCAGGGCAACCTCGTCGAGGTGTGGGCATTGCTTCCCCGTTTGAGCCCCTCCAACAGCGTTTCCGGGCTCCGGGACCCCTCGTCGTGGGCTCACATGCTTGTCGGGTGGGAAATATGTCCCTTCTCAGCTCTCTCTGTGCATTCACGATCAGTCCTGCGGGATTCACATCGACCACGCTCGGATTTCTGCCATTACGGGGCTTGATCAGCTCAGAACACGAGAAAACCAACGACTCCCTGAGTGACTGTAAGTGACACTAAGTGACGGTAAGTGACTGTAAGTGACGCTAAGTGACGGTAAGTGACCGGTAAGTGACACTAAGTGACGCTAAGTGACCTTAAGTGACGCTAAGTGACGCTCTGTGACTGTAAGTGACAGTGCGGTGACTGTAAGTGAAGCTAAGTGACCGTAAGTGACAGTAAGTGACGACAAAAAAGCGGAAAAAATGGGACAGTCACCTGACCTCAGTTGGCCTAGTTTTGGCAAAAACCGGTTTTGCAAACCGGTTTTTCATTAGCACCCACTGTCCCTGCGGAGATCCCAGCCCCAGCCCGCCAAGAGGGGCTGTGAGTTTCAGCTGGGTGGCTCGTTTGTTGCCTTGAAATTTCACCCAGATCATTGTGTGAAGAGCGGGAGGTGTTTCATTTCTTGTGGCACTTCTCCGCATTTGAGAACCAGGCCCTGGCAGGCACTGCGAACAGTTCTGCTTCCTCCGTCCATTGCCTTCGACTTGGCAGACGCTTCCATCCGCCTGCTGAACAAACTCCTCAAGCGATGCAGAAGGGTTGAGGTTTGTGCCCGCTTGTTCTTTGCGCTTGATGCAGCGAATAATCAGCGACGCTTCGAACCGCAAGTGATGGATCTTCGCTCTGTATGAAGCCCAGCGTGGCATGAGCTATGAGCGCTGCATGTCCTGCGCTTCTGAGCGAAGCCACCCTGTTTGTGCTTGTCCATCTGTGCGTATATATGTCCATACGTGCACTGACAACAACCTTGCGCGCGAGGTTGTAATTGTTGCCCAAGCGCTGCCTACTATCTTTTTCACACTGGCAGGAGCCCTGTTGCAGTAAAATAATCCTTCTTGATGGGAACCACGTGGCATGAATGAAATGGGAGGGTGTGGCGGTGACCATGTTTTGCGTGGGGCCGACCCTGCGAATCACAGCGAGAGGCAACTGTGATCGGCGGGTGGGTGGGGGCGGGGAAGAAGGGGGGCGGGGAGAGAGAAGGGGCAGTGACAAAATAATCATTTTTTTCTATACAATTTACGCGTTTACACAAATAATAGGGGGGATGCGGTTCTCCGACACCCCGTCAGCCACCACCTCCGCCCTCATCAAGCAAAATGTCTCCTCTTGATCAAGCGACAAGCCGATACGCTTCGGGAAGGTTGGGCGCGTCATGTCCAGCCACGTCACTATCAGGCAAACGCCCTGTGATGTGGCCTGAGCGCAGATGTCTTCCCTTTTGATGTAGCAGGGTTTTTGTTCCGACTTGTTCTCTTGGTATGGCTGTTGTGGAAATCGTACTCCCGATTGACTACGCACCTGTATGCGTGTCCATACGTGTGCTGCCAACAGTCTTTTTTACCGTGACCTGGGACAGGTCATATCGAAAAAAAATGTGGCCCCGCTGGGAAGTGTCACCCAGGCGCAAATCAGTAAAGCGTCAGCCATCTTCGCTGCGCTTTATCAACGCTTCATCACCAGGATAACTGCATCCGGCCTCTGTTCTACCGCGTTGGTTTTTCGAAGCCCATATCCTGACGTAGGATGAGACGGTTGCCTCTGTTGGACCCCAGAGTGGGAACATTAGCGGGGTCGGGGGACGAAGGATACGGATAAAGCAGGAAGTGCGACACCCCACGGGGGGCGGGTGAAGGGAATACGTGGGTGGGAGAAAATTCAGAAAAAAACGACGAAAAAGATACTGACATGAACCAACGCACACACAATACATGGGGGCAAACGGGGTGTGTGCGGAACAGTTTATGACAAATCGGCGAGGACACAAAAAATATCAAAAATACCCACCCAAACAGATCAGGTTTGGTGGGGAAGAAGTGGTAGTAAGGGTTGATTGTTGATCCGCTTGATGCCAGGCTTTACGTGATGGCGGAACGGCAACCAGGAAAGGCGCGATTCTGCTTGAATTTTGTTCGTCCTGCCTGTGCTCCTGACAGTGTCCCACATCGCTTCTGCTTTCCTGCTTTTCGGGAGCGCCAGCAGCCGAAGCTACGTTACGTGAAACACCCCGTGGGGACTCCCAAGCAAAGGGAGTGATGAAAAGTGAAGCGCCCAATCCTAAGAGGCACGACAGACACTTGGCACAGGTTTGAACAGGGAACACACAAGAGTGAACGCCCACACCCTCCCTGCTGCTGCTGGATCCTCTCCACCCACATTTTCCCGACACATTTTTTATTGCCTTTCTCGAGTTTCAACACACGCAGGCCCCACCGCAAGCCTGCTTGCCTGTGCAAAGCACGCGAGACAGCAGACACAGCAAGACAACCGACCCCCCCCCCCCCCGCCCCCCCACACCCCTGTGCGTGGAGGCTACAAACCCTCTGCCTCACACCCACCCCCCTTCCCCCGCAGCTTGTGGTTTTGTTCACATCGGCTTTGCCGTGAGCAGCTCTTTGAGGTTCTGCGGCGGCCGGTTGCCGCTCTGTGGGGTGCCGTGCGCAGAGCTGTTGCGCTTGCTGTCGTCCTTCTTCGAAGGGATGAAGAGGCGCAGCTTCTGCAGCAGGGTGTAGTGGTCGAACTCCTTTGCCTTGTAGGAGTGCATCGCCATCTCGACAACGATGTTGATGAACTCGAAGAAGCTCAGCCCCGTCGAACCCTCCCGCATCTTCAGCTTCTTCAAAAACAGAAGCTCCAGCTCCGGCTGGGTCAACGTCCGCACCTTGTCAACCAGGTGTGTCGGGATGTCAATGTTGAACTGCTTCAGCCCATACAGTGGCTCATAGCCGTCGGGCGTGGTGTAGGTGTCGTCGTCTGCCGCTGCATTGTCATCACCCCCCTTCTTCCCCTCCTGCATGCGCTTCCGCAGCTCGAAGGCCTTGTTTGTGGAGTACACAGGCGGCTTCTCACTGACTGATGTCGGCACATCGTCGACTCGGATGGCAGTCTTCCTGCTGTCGTGCCCCAGCTGCTTGAAGGAGCGGATCACGCCTGCCTCACGGAAGAACTTGCAGAAGCGTGTGGCGGTCATCTCGCCCTTCAGCCCGCAGGCCGCCTCGAAGCAGCTGCGCAGCTCCTTGTTGAACAGCACCAGGTGCCCGTGCAGGTGTGAGGTGACGGAGGGGAAGATCTGCGTCAGGGCCCCGAAGTGCCCTGCCTCGAAGGCCTTCCGCAGGCTGGGACGCACCCGCGGGAGCAGCCCGAAGGTGCCCAGGCGGAGGGCGGACACGACGAGCGGCTCCTTGACTGCCTGGTCCAGGGGGGATGACGCCTCCAGGGAGGGCCCGGCGTTGATCTCCAGCAGCCACGGCTTCAGGTTTGAGTCGAACATCACGTCGAACCCGAGGATCTGGAAGCATTTGAAGTTGTCGTCGCCGGGCTTGCTGATCGCCTCCACGTTCAGCTGCAGGGAGGGCTGCAGGGCCAGCATCGTGTTGTTGACGAGGCGGTGGATGTCGGCCCACACCTTCTCCGAGTCGTGCCCCTCCGACTCGAGCCACTTCCGCACGCTCTTGATGGACCGCTTGCTGCCGGTGTCCTCATTCGACGCATCTGTGTTCGGCACAAAGTTGTCCGAGTCTTTGTTGAGCGAGTAGTTTGTCAGATGCATGTAAGCATCACGCATCGAGTGCGACTCCAACGGCTGGTATTTGTTTGTGGCAAAGCGTGCCAGCCCCTCGTCGTAGATGTAGACACGCAGAGGGTCCACACCGAACACCACAACGTACAGCCGCAGGTCGAACTTCAGCCCGTCAATCAGCAGCGGCTTCTCGATGTACTGCTGCACAACATACTCGACGTCGCAGTTGAACGGCACGCCCCTCTCGCCCACCACGTCCGACAGGTCCTGCGTCAGGAAGATGCCTGTGCCCTGCCTGCCCCGCGAGGGCTTGCAGATCCAGATGGGGCGCGACGAGTCGATCTTCTTCTTGTTCTTCCTTTTCAGCGCCGCGTTGCTCGCAATCAGCTGGTGCAGGTCCTCCTCGTCCCCCGGCAGGCAGTACGTCTGCGGGTAGAACTCAAAGTCCTCAGGGAACAGAGCCGCCATCCGGTTGAGGTGGCGCGTAAACAGCACCTTGTTGCAGAGGTCCTTCATGCCCGGGAAGCGGTTAATCCTCTGCTTCTCGTCAACCAGCGCCTTCGCCGCCTCCACAGAGATGCCCCTGTCCAGCCACAGCAGGTTGGCGCCGTCCCGCAGCGGGGCGAACTCAAAACGGCAGGTGTTCATCGCATTCAGCACCACCATCTTTGCAGCCGAGGCGTTAACATACACCTTCACGCGGTCCTTCGTCTTGCCCCGCTTCTTCCGCAGGTTGGCGAGGAGGTCGCGGTGCCGCGAGGGGACCTTGCTGGGCGTGGGCTGCTGGGTCTCGCCCCCCTCGTCCTTCGTGGGGGATGCGGGCGCTGCGTCCTCCGCATCCTCGCGCGTCGGGCTGCTGGCATCCTTCGTGTCGCGCGCCCCCTTCTTCGCAGGCGTCGCCGCCTCCCTCCCGTCGCGCTGCGGGTCGACGGACCGCTTGCGCGACCTGCTCAGCTTCTCCCGCGGCAGCCGCGCCGGCGGCGGGCCCGGCGGGATGTCGCTGCCACGCCTCTCGCGCTCCAGCTCACGCGCCTCGCGCTCCGCCATACGCAGCGCCTTGACGGAGGCGGGCAGGCTGCTGCCCGAGAAGGGGTACCCCCCGCTGTTGCCGTTGGGCGACGGCGGCTGGAACCGCTCCCCGTTGTTGCGGGGCGGCGCGCCGCCCGCCTGCTCCGCCTCCGTCGCCCCCGCCGCCGCATCCGCAGGGGGTTGCTCCGTCGGCGGCTTGGCCTGCTGCTGCTGCGCAGCAGCTGCGCTGTTCGCACGCGTCTTCTTGCTGATCGGCTTGTAGGAGAACAGGTGTGTGTTGGGGGTCGCACCGCCTGCCCCACCCGCCCCGCCACCCGCCTCCCTCTCGCGCGCCTCATGCTCGGCATACTGCAGCTGGTGGCGCCGCCGCATCGCGGGGGTGCGGATCTCCGACGACGGCACAGGCGCCGACACCGTGCGGCTCTGCACACCTCCGCCCTGCCCCGGGGCAGCGGTGCCGCTGACACGCCACCCGTCGCCCTTCGGCGCCCCGCCACCCCGCGGCCCACGCTGCCCCTCCTCCTCACGGCGGCCCAGCTGCTGCTGCTGCTGCTGCTGCTGGTGCGGCATCGCCTCACGCTCCTTCTCCTGCAGCTCCCGGGCACGCTCCAGCTCGCGCTGCTGCATGCGCTCCATAATCTTCTTCGCAGGGAAGCGCAGCACGGGGCACGGCTCGGCAGGCGCAGCCTCGCTAACCGGCGTGGGTGCAGCGGGCACCTCCGGCGCTGCCGGAGGGGGCGTGTCGTCGATGCGGCGCGGCAGCGAGGAGGGTGCGCCTGAGGAGGAGCGGAGGAGCTGGCTGACGCTGACGCCGTTCGGCGTGGAGGGGCTTTTGGGCGCCGCGTGGGGGTCGGCATAGCGCGGGGGTGGCGCCTGCTGCTGCCGCTGCTCCTGCTGCTGCGGCGTGGCGGGCGTGTCGAGCTCCGCCTCCTCCTCCTCCTCGGCATCGCAGTAGTCGCGCTGCACCGGCATGTAGCCCCCGCCCGACAGGTCGTCGTCGTCGGAGGGGACCTCAGGCTCCCCGGTCTCGCGCTCCCATGCTGCGAACTTGTCGTGGTCGGCGTCGTCGCCCTCCTCCCGCCGCCCCTGGCCCTGTGACTCTCCCATGCACATCATACACGCGATCCCCACGTGCAGCCGTGTGCCGGCCCCGTTCAGCAGAACGGGGAGGGGGGGGAGGGGAGGTCCTGAAGAGGATGGTGTGTTGGTGTGGTGTCGGTTGGGTTTAGGGGGAGGAGGGGGTTTTGTCGGAAGCAAGCTTGCTTGTGAAAGTAACGATGTGGGCTTGGCAGCGTTGGCAGCGCGCAGTGCAACATTCTTCCAAAAACAGGTATGCGTAGGGCAGGGAGGGGGGGGGACGGAGAGGGGCATCTGGGCAGCATCGTCGTATCTTGGTCACAGCTTCGGACAGGGGGAGGAGGGGAGTTTTGCTTGTTCGTACAGACATTCTTTCGCACCTGCCACCACCACCGCCCCCCTTCCCCATCCTGGATTTGTTCCAATGTGCAGGAGCACATTGGGGTCAAAGAAAAGAGCATTCCGTCACACACGCACTCGGAGCACTGTTTGGTCCACCCCTCCCCTCCCACCCACCCCAACACACGACAAGTCTTCCTGTTTAGCGTCGGCCACACCGAGTACAACTCTGATGCAATCACCGCTGTGACACACACACGCAACAAATAGGTAACGACGGCTGGTGGGATTGGGAACAGTGGTTTCTGATGCCCCTGAAAAGTCCAATTTCCGCAGCTCTGAGCATAGTTCTTTACAGAGTAAAGAGTAAACAAAGACAGGGCGTTCTACGGACAATTGTTTGGCCTTCTGTGCTCGGTGGATGTGAATCTATAGAGGCCTTTGGTACATCGGGACAACAGTTCCTCACAGTACCCAGGGGGGGGGGGGTGCCATTCTGTTGAATCGAATCGGAAATTTGTTTCTTTTAGCAGCATCGAAGGGGTAGAGACAGAGCGAGAGAGGGGGGGGGGGCAAGGCAATGGGGGGTGCCTCATTCCCCCCATCGAGATTTTTGCCGTCGATAATCACCCCCACGGTGGCCTGGTCAGCTGACTGACCAGGTTTTGACCAGGTCCAAATCTGACCAGGTCATGACCAAATCTGACCTGGTCATGACCAGGTATGACCTGGTCATGACCATGTCATACCTGGTCATGACCAGGTCATTTTCACCCATTTTAACCGGGGGGAACATGTTGAGTGGCCAAGCAGGGGGGACAATTCGCATATTCCGGACTCTCTCCGGCCGTTGTGGAAAGTATGAGTCAAAAGGGTTCAACCATACCCCGAGTCGAGAAAGAAGTCGAAGCTTGAATCATGTTGGGCACAAGGGGAAAATGGTCAAAATTGGCCCAAAATTACCAATAAAATATGCTGCAGTGCAGGGGGGTGGCGGGGGAGGGGAGGGTGGGGTCGGCGACGAAACTTGATGATCAGCAGCTTTGGCCCAAAATTACCAAAAAGGAATGAGGCCCCCTGCCCCCTGCCCAGGTTCCCTGCCCGCCTGGACGCACTCAAGTGCCTCACACCGGGTCCCTCCCCCTGGTGGTATCCCAAAAAAATGTCGAGGAGGTCTGCATCATCCCAGGCCACGCAGAAGGCGTCGAGCTGTTTCACAGCAGCCTCGCGGCGCTGTTTGAAAAGCCATCGCACCACCCACTTTGACAAGGAGTGGGGCAGGAAGCTGACACGGAGTGAAGAGGCCGACAAGAAGAAGGCCAGGACACTGCCCGCAGTCTACTCCATGCGTGTCTCTGGCAACGCGCGTCGGAGGCGGCATGAAGCGCCTCACGAGCGCCGACAAGAACTCGTCTGAGTACGAGGTGCTGACGGAAGCGGGGTGCTCGGATGAGGTGCTGGGAACCGATATGAAGAGGCTGCCCACCGCTCAAAGCGCGGTGGGCAGTACTTCTTCGAAGGCAGCTGAAAAACAACTGACCCCGAACCCCCCCCCATCACGCAGATCGGGAGGCATTCGATAGCAGACGTCCTCTTCTACCGGATCATCGTAGAGGTAGGTCCGGGAGCTGACGTGCCCGACGAGCACCCACCTGTCCTCGACGGATCGGTCATGACTGTCACGGTCATGAGGGACCTGCCCTACAAGAGCGAGGTTCCGAATGGTCTGCACGCCCGAACGTTTCACATTCCGGATCCGTTCATTGTGGCGGTGGGGGCAACACCACAGGCAACGCAGGGGCAGGGTGTCGTGACCATCGACATCCAGTTGGTGAACGCGGTGATGAGGCAGGCGGTGGTGACAAAGAAGCCCGACCAGCGGGCGTGCCAGAGGACGAGAGTCCCATCGGCAGTGCCGTAACGGTTGACCACATCTGATTGTGACACTTTTCAAAGAGTGTAAAAGAATGGAGAAGGGAGTGCCCTGCCTTGAATGCCTCAGGACCCTCAGGATCCTCAGAACTGCCACCTCTCCGACGAAGCGTTCGAGAGGGAGAATGGGGAGAGGAAATCGCGGGCCAGGACAACATCTGCTTGTTTCCGGGAGAGGGACCTGATGGTGTTCGAGCTGGCAAACTATGCCAGTTTCGGCAACGACCCCGCAAGAATCTTCGTGTACCCTCTTGCAATACAATGTCATATCGTTGTGCGGGAAGTGCATGGCAGCGGGTCCCGTATGGATGAAAAACTTCGATTCGTTTCGGCACCGTCTCAGGGCTCTCGGTAGCAGTCGAGTAACCCCTGTCGGCCCGATCGATTCGCTCGGCAAGTGTTCCGATGGCTGGTTACTGACTGGCGATGCTGCCTGCAACAAACCGCGTGGTCTCCGTATTTGCCTCTGCGACAAGCAGCCGCCGATCCACACCCAGGATGCGAAGGACGGCGTGTTACGCAAGGCAGCACTGGCCTGTGAAGCCGACGACGACAACGAAGATCCCGAAGAAGAGGAAGAAGGAGAAGAATGTGAAGAAGCGGAAGAAGGCAGAAAGCTGCTGATCATCAAGTTTCGTCGCCGACCCCACCCTCCCCTCCCCCGCCACCCCCCTGCACTGCAGCATATTTTATTGGTAATTTTGGGCCAATTTTGACCATTTTCCCCTTGTGCCCAACATGATCAGGGTATAAGATAGACTTTTTTTCTGGCGCCGTTTTCCGGTTTTTCTGGTTTTGAATTTTTTCGCGCGCGCCTTCGGCGCGCGCGACCCGCGCAAACCCTCTCAGAATCACACCCAACACGGCTGGACCAGGCTCTGCCGAACAGCAGTGGCGTGTTGCTCCACGCAGCTCCCCGAAGGGACGGAACTGAGCTTTCAATGCGTCCACGTACTGACGGAGCGCGGCTTGGCATCACCTCCCGCATCAGGACAAACCCCCCGAGGGTGCTGCTCTGCTGGTACGCCTCACGAAGGGCAACTACCTTCATGGTCGAGCTTGTTGCATGACCACCCCCTTGAGGCAGTCAGTCAGATGCTGCGCACAACATGCGCTCATGCGAACACCAGCGGGTGTCTCCAACACTGCACAAATCGCGGTCCCGCCAGAACCCGAATCCGTCGATCCTCTCCAAAGCGGACGTGCACTCCCGAAAACACCGGAGTTTGCATGTGCCATCCCCAGCAAGGCAAACGTGCTCGAGACAAGGTCGTAGCTTGCGTGGATGACAGGGTGGTCCTTGGCAGTGTGCACCGCAACGAGATTGAGTGCATGCGCTCGGCAAGCCGCCCAGAAGGAGTACGGTGCGGTCGGAATGATCAAGCTACCGGAGTATCTCGAAACTTCAAACAGAGAAGACCTGCATGACGAGGACATCACCACCCACCGGGCCTCCCGCTGGGCTCCTTTTCTCCGCTTCTCTGCTTTCTTTTGACTGTTTGAGCTCCGTGCGGATCACGATGGGGTCACTTTCCATATTTTTTTGGCTAATGGTCCCACTGGTTGACTGTCACAAAGGTTCCCCAAAAACCGGCGAAAATCCGATCGGCCTTTTTTTTTCCTCCAGAAAACCGGAAACCGGGAAACCCTGGTTTTGAAAACCGGAAAACCAGACCTATCTTATCCCCTGAACATGATTCAAGCTTCGACTTCTTTCTCGACTCGGGGTATGGTTGAACCCTTTTGACTCATACTTTCCACAATGGCCGGAGAGAGTCCGGAATATGCGAATTGTCCCCCCTGCTTGGCCACTCAACATGTTCCCCCCCCGGTTAAAATGGGTGAAAATGACCTGGTCATGACCAGGTATGACATGGTCATGACCAGGTCATCATACCTGGTCAATGACCAGGTATGACCTGGTCAAGATTTGACCAGGTTTTGACCTGGTCAGGGTCTGACCAGGCCACCGTGCCGCGGAGAAAAGGCATCCGTCGGGGGGGGGGGGGGGGAGGGAGGGGGGTACATCTCGCTCAGAGTACAGAGTGCAGACAAATTCGAAAAAGTGCATTTTATGGTGCATTTTGAATGCATATCGCCGAACTTTCGCCGGAAATTTGAACGTTTGTGTTCTTCTGTTCTGCTGGCAACTGTTTCGACGAACGGTGCCTGTGCAGGGATCGCGAGTCTGCTTCATTTTTATAGCGCGAAAAGCGAGCTGCTCTTCCAAACACAACGTGACATCCACCCCTCACCTAGCCGGCTGCAAAGCGACACACAGTTTTGCCACACACAGTGACACAGAGCCAAATCACCCCCTACCCCCCTCCTCTCGTTTTAAAGGGGGGGGGGGGGGGGGGATTGCCGCTGCTTGTCGCACGATGTTCGAGAGCAAGGAGTTGGTGTCGCGACGAATGCGCGCCTGGGGCTAATCCTGGGCTCCGACAGTAACACCCCTGCTGTGCATGGCACAGTGCGCGTGGGGGGGTGACGGGCTCGCAATCCGAGAGCCGGGGCAACAGGTGGGTGGTAGTAGTGATGCAGCTAAACGGAAGTGCAGGTATGCAGGGGTGAGAAGGGAAGAAGCAAAATGCGTGAAACGGGTCTTCCCCGCTGCAGGTCGTCCGACTGGGATGGTGGGTGTGGCGGTGCAGGTGGGGGGGGGGGGTGGGGATGGGGTGCGAAGGGACAGAAATACAAATGGTTTCTTTGCAGCGTTTCTGGTAAGAAGGCGGAACATGAAAAAGACACCCCAAAAACAAGTATGCCTGGGACTTTGGCCTTTTTGGGCCCAAAAAGGGGTCGGGATTCCACTTTTTCTCCAAGGGTTTTCGGGGGGGGAAATGGCGCGCAATCCCCCTCACGGGCAAGAAAATCCCCCCATCCCCACCACACAACCAGTGTGAGTGTGGTGTGTGGGTATTGGACGCCCTGTGTGATGAGAGATAGTGGCAACACAACAGCAACATGCCAGGCAAGGGGTGCCAAAAATGGGTTTTCGGGGCGTTATTGTAACGACCCTTTCCTATGCCCAGTGGCACAAGCTCAAGGATTTGGTTGCTCGACATAAGGGGGGGTCTGGGGGGCGGAGCCCCCCAGCCGCCGGAGGCCACGGTAGTGAGTATCTGTTCCTTGCGCCGTAGTGGGAGCGCGTGGGAGTTGCGGGCGTACAGATTGTTGGCTGCGTCCTCCTGAGGCTACTGAGAGTGGTCTGGGTCCCATTCGCTGATGTGAACCCAAAGGACTTGGCTACAAGACAGGCACACGCTCCAGCCTACTGGTACAGGGGGGTCTGGGGGGCGGAGCCCCCCAGCCGCCGGAGGCCACGGTAGTGAACGCCTGGCTCTTGACTGGGGAACAACGCCGGGTTTTGGCTGGAACAACCGAAAAAAGGGCGGGTGTCCGGAGGATTCATCCTCATCCCCCACTAGAATACCACCTGCCCCCGAAAAACTTCACCCAGAAAACCTGTGGGGAAAAAATCCCACCTAAAAAACCCAAGGAGAAAAGTGTCACTTCAACTCTGCCGCTCTTTCTCTACTGTTGATACTTTGTTTGATGCGTTGACGCTTCCACACACACTTACAAACCCACTTGCCTGATGAAGGGGGTGGTGTGTAGAGCACGTTTGGCAGAGCTGAATGACACTTTCCGCGCGAAAGTCGTGTGCGTAAAAAAAAAATTTCCCTCCCTATAAAAACCCAAAGAGAAAAAAAGTGCAATCCTGAATCGGGACTTGGACTCCACATTTAGCTTCATACTTGCCCAAAAACCCCCCAAAACCCCCCCCCCCCCAGCAGTACAATAACACGGTGGGATCTTGTAAATTTTACATGTAAAAATACCGATTTTTACATGTATTATACATGTATAATACTTGCATGTCAACTATTATACATGTATAATACATGTATATGCCTGAAATATACATGTAAAATACATGTATATCAAGTAAAAATACATGTATAATACTTGCATGTCAACTATTATACATGTATTTTTACTTGATATACATGTATTTTACATGTATATTTCATGCATTTACATGTATTTTACATGTATAATACTTGTCATGCAAGTATTATACATGTAAAATACTTGCATGACAAGTAAAATACTTGCATGCAAGTAAAATACATGTATTTTACTTGCATGCAAGTATTTTACTTGTCATGCAAGTATTATACATGTATTTTACTTGTCGTGCAAGTATTTTACATGTATAATACTTGCATGACAAGTATTATACATGTAAAATACATGTAAATGCATGAAATATACATGTAAAATACATGTACCGTATACGTAAATATTATGGAACGTAAATATTATGGAACGGGCCCATTTTTGGCCGGTCCGTTCCATAATATTTACGTTCCAAAATATTTACAGGGCCAGTTGGGGACTCGGTGGTGAGGACGGCTTGCGTCAGGAATCGCGCGAAAAGTGCACGAGTAGGTCCCGTCAGGGACTCTGTATGCCGTCCGATCCCCTGGTCCAAGTCCCCGAGTCGCAGAAAGCCCTGTAAATATTATGGAACGAAAAAAATCTGGAACGCCAACCCACCAGCGTTCCAAAATATTTACGTTCCATAATATTTACGTTCCATAATATTTACGTTCCAAAATATTTACGTATACGGTATATCAAGTAAAAATACATGTATAATAGTTGACATGCAAGTATTATACATGTATTTTTACTTGATATACATGTATTTTACATGTATATTTCAGGCATATACATGTATTATACATGTATAATAGTTGACATGCAAGTATTATACATGTATAATACATGTAAAAATCGATATTTTTACATGTAAAATTTACAAGATCCCACCGTGAAGACAGACTTACTCCAGACACACAACCCGCCAACCGCCTTCGCGCGGCGACAACCACTGGGTGACACCCACCCAGGCAAGCCAAGGCAATAACGTAACTCAATGAAATACCTAGACTAGCAGTGACTAGCCGGTGACCATCACCCCGCAAATCTGAGGTCCTCTCTCTATCCACTCGGGAATGGAAGGGAAACGTGCGTAGTTGTTTGGGGGCGAGTTTCAGCCTTTCCTTTGTTGCTGTTGGTCAAACACGGAAGAGCATAAGCCGCCACGTGTTGGATATTTTGCGTCAAACGCACCGTGCTCACGGAAGGCGTTCAGAACTAAAAAGGTTGCAGTGGGAGCAATGTTTTGACACACGGAAGACTAGATGAAGAGCTTGTTTGTTTTAACCGCATCCACCTGACCGGGGTGGCACTCGGGCCGACGCACCAACTTGCCCCACAGGGTGGATGCCGACTATTCCAGTTCCTTTCACGTCATGCCCTGTCCGTCGACAACTACGAATGACTCGCGCGCAAGCTATTCAAACACACACACGCATAGGAAGAGACACAGACTTACTTTGAACGAGGGGAGGGGAGGGGTGCGGGGCCACGACGGTGGGAGTTGGGGGCCTTCACCTCAGCCAGCTCAGCGGGGGGGCTCAGTGGAACTAATTCCGTTAGCCTTCCGCACACATCACCCCCCTCCCATGCGCTGCACAACTAATCAGCGCGACTGATCTGGAGAGACACCCGGCTTTCATTTTTTTGGTTCATTTTTCTCCCAATAAGGTACTTGTCAGGCGGAAATGCAGCGATAGGGGAAGTGCTAGGTGCTTGCCGTCACACACAGTCTTATGCGCCTGCCAATCACACACCAACACTTCCGCAGGCAAAATTTTCTGTGTGTGTCGTGCGATCAACGAAAAACTTTTTCTCGTTTACCTTTCGTATTTCTTCACGAATGATCCTGCACGACTCCAGCTATATTTTGAGCTCCACCGCCCATCCCTGTCTTTGTGCAGGGGAGCTGGTCACGGAGGGCTTCACAGTTCTGGGCCTTCCAACCCCGCCTGCCATCCAACAACACACCGCCTCTCCTGGGGCGCAATGCCATCACAGGCTGCCCCCCACCCCGCCCCCCCACCCAACCCTTCGGAGAAACATGGGAGCCTTGTTTGGTTGTCGGCAATCCATCTCTCTCTCGGCATACACAAGGTACACCAGAAGGGCTATATTCTGAAGTGCAGAAATGTGGGCCCCCAAAGTGACTGCTTCACGGTGCCGGCGACTGTGCGTCAGCCTTGGGGAGGAACAGCCTCGGAAGGAATGCGCGAGGGGAGAGGGTGTGCTCGTGTGATTGGGTGGTGAAATGTGGTGTCACGTCTTCTCGTTCAACAACTGTTTGATAGACATGCTGCCCCTGCACGTGCGCCCCTTTGTCCTGAGAAAGGGTGGGGTTCAGTGCGCAGGGCACGTTTGATTGTTGTGGCTGTGATGAAGTGGTTTGTTCTGCTCGCAACACAACGCACTCCTTTCGCTTTGCGGCCAACACCCTGCCCAGCAACTGGGTGAGAACACGCCTTCTTTTGCTGAGCGCACACACTTCCTGCATCAAAGCTTGTGCTGAGGCCCCGTGAAGTGGCATGAAGCGCGAATACTTTAAAGCTTCTTTTCGGACGATTCCATCCGTTACTTCGCGACTTCGCTGCACTCTTGTCGCTTGTAACTCGTAAAAAAATGGCAAAATTTTGGGGCCACCCCCCCTCCCTTCAGGTCTTCCACAAGCAGGCGCGAATGTGTGAGAAACAATTTGCACAAGAAAAATAGGTGCGGACGAATCGGACAGAACCACAACATCTCTGCAGGGTGCAGGGTATGGCGACAACCGCCAACGGACACTAGTCGGAGGGGAGCAACATAGGCTCCTGGTGTCAAGGGGCCTTCACGCTGGCCAACGCTGTGATAGTGCGATGCCCTCTTATTGTTCAGGCGGCTCCCTGTTGTTCAGATTGGACTTGAGGGCGTAAAGCCCCCCGTGTGTAGGCAGCCTCGCCTTCAGGTCTGCTCCTCCGAGAGGCTGGTGCTCGTCCTCCGCCGCTCGATCTTGTGATCGAAGAACCTTGCCATGATAGCCGCCTTGTTCCAGCGGAACCAACTCAGGGCAAAGCGGTCCGGCTCCGTGGGCTGGTCCTTCAGCATGTCGGTGAGCAGCCACTCGATGATGAAGGGGATCTTCCATTCCACGGAGTAGTCCCGTGCCGAGGACGACAGTTTGCAGTACATCTTCTCCTTATCTGTTGGGAGGGGTGGTGGTGGTGGTGGTAGTGGTGGTAGTGGTGGTGCGAGATTGTCCTTTGTGTCGACAGTCCGACGCTGCACCCACTGCTGAAGAGCAGCTGGAGGCCGCCTGCAGGGCGGCCAAGCAGAAGCGGACGGCATCGCTTGTTGCCCTCGCGAGGGAAGATGCTATTAACTGGCGTATCCTCGTGCAGGTCCCAGAATCACTGGTGCTCTCGGGCATGTCGGGCGAGGCCGAAGACCTCGCAAAGGACGGAACAATGACCTCGGGGATCGCGAGTGCTGTCTACTGCTTCAACTGCTCCGAGCACTGCCCAGCACTGGGGTTTCCGGAATCGCTTGATTAAATTGCCGCACCGGAGGAAGAGCGGCGGAAACGAAACTTTGCTTTTTTGCCCAATTCTACCCTGACCAAACACACACGCTTTTATTGGGGGCCTTCGATCGGAAATGCAGAAGTGGCGAGAAAAATCCAGCCCCCCTACAACATACTGGCGGCAAAGTGACACATTTTGGGATACACAGTGCAGCACAGAGCGAAGGGCTCCGTTGTGACCCATGAACTGCCCGGAGTGCACGCGGTGGAGAAATGTGCGAAAACACAAACAAATGATCCGCCCGAGACCCCTTCCATCACAAGGTCATCAGAAGTCCAACTACACTGCTTCACGGCGCACCAACAACACACATATCACACCGTCCTGCCCATGCGATTGCCAACTCACCCCGCAAGGGGAACACGGGGGGGAACATACGGCTCTGCAGCAGGTCGTCAAACACATCGTGCTTCGCCAGGAACCGCATGAACCATACGATGGGGTCGCTCGGCTTCTCAAGGTAGAGTTCCGTGAGCACGCAGTCCAAGAATATCGCAATGCTGTGCTTCTTGAAGTACTGCAGGGCCTTCTCTTTGTTGTCCACAGGCGGGCCCTGCGAGATCAGGGGCGTTGCGCTGAGGTCCACGTCCATCGTCAGCGTGTCATTGGGAATCGCGATATCCATCCTCACGGCCCGCTGGCCCGAGACCAGAAGTGCCGGGGTGCGCCAAGGGTCCGGCTACCGCCCTGCTGCCGCTTTCCGCCCCTCCTCCAAATGACCCTCGCACTGAAGCCCCCTTCCTGTATCCCTGAATATAGGGGCACAGTGGGCGGAAGGAGGGGGCGGGGGGTGGGGCGATCAGGCAATCAATACCCCCCACCAAATCAGCTTCCTTTTCTCTTGCCCCGAATCGATTTTTGTTGTTGTGTAATCAGGATTGGCCTCACCCTCTGCCCCGGTGGTGGGTGTGTGTGGCAGGTGGATGGCAGGGGTGCATAGGCGGAGCAACAGAGAAACACCCTCAGGTGTGGCGGAAGGATGGTATCATGGCTGGCTCTGCTGCTGCTTCGAGAAAAAAAACAAACGCCCCGACGGGGGGATGGGGGGGGAGGGGCGGGGAGGTCAATGCCACATCTTCTTTGCGAGGGGCAGCTCAACGCAACCCCTTCTCTCTCTCTCACCCTCCAACGCATGCGGGTGGTTTTACAGCACCAATGTGTGTTTTACAGTGGGGAGGATATGTTGTACGCATAGGTTGAGGGGAAAATTGCGACACCGCGACACGCCAGATCGCCAACATCGCTCAGAGAGAAGCGGTTGCTTTTTTGGGATCGGGCAGCCCCTCCCCCACCCCCCCCTACCAACCTAACCACCCGCCAGGCAGATGAGTTCCACAACGCGGCCCCCGCCAGAAGGCGGTATTTGCTTTTATCAGTGGGTGAGGGGAGGGGACGGAGGGGTGTGCGTGTGGGGGGTGGGGGGGGGGGGGGGGTGGGGGTGGGGGGGGGAAAGGGGGCGAGTTTTGTCCCAAAGGTGTGCGGGGGCCCGGACGCGTCCGGGAGTGAAGACTCCCGCGAAAGACCCCCCCCCCCCCCACCCCCACACCCAGCAGCCCCACTCCAGACTCATACCCGACACACCCACACACGCACCCCTCTTGTATGACCACCCACCCTCGCCCTGAAAGGGCGGGGCGGATGGTGACGTGGGGGGAGGAGGAGGAGGGGGTGGGGGGGGAGGGAGTGGTGAAATAGACGTCAGTGTAAGTGGAACACCTGACCCTTGACCCGCCACCCTGGCACGCTCGGGATATCGAGGAGAAAGGGCGGGGGAGGTGGGGTGGTTGGGAAGGGGGGGGAAGGGGGTTGGAGGGTGTGCTTTGTTGTCCCGACACACAACAGCAGGCGCAACCTGGCGCTGGTGCCATGCGGGGGGAGGCGCAGCGGGGGGATGTGCTGCAGAGGCACATCCTCAGGTGTCGGATCAGAGCCACGCGGGCGTCTCTTCCGCGTCCCATGTCGGGTCGTAGTTGTAGTGCCACCCCTGTTCAGGGTCCTTTGTCACGAGGTCCACAAAGTGCGTCGTCTCGCCAGGCTTTACCCGGAGAGTCACGGTTTCCCCGTCAATCTGCAGGGGGGCGGTGAAGGCGGTTTTGGGGATTGGGAAGAAGGGGGTTTGAAAATAAGGATCCGGCGCGAAACTAATGTCTAACAATTTCACTGACCTGCGCGCCGGGAAACGGGCCCGGCAAGGTGGACAATCCCGTCGGCGGAGGGAAGGGTGTACAGCGCGTGCCATGGGTGAACTCATTGCCGCGAGTCTATGCATCACGGACACGTCGGGGTGGCCTCCCAAACACGGACCACCCCAAGCCGATTCCGTTTGTGCCAATGAGACCCGCTACCCCCTCGCCACCCTCGCTTGCTGAGAAAACCTTTGGTTCTCTCCCATCTGCCCTCCTTCCTCCTACACAAATTCTCTCTGTTGCGTGCTGGACGCCAGAGGCTTGCCATCGGTCTAATGCGGGAGGACAAATACACACGGTTCTTGACCCGCACACACACGGGCGGGATGCCGGAGAAACTGCACTGGCAGATCGAGGTGAGCCCCAACACCCATCACGGCCGGATATTTCCTCGTGACGTCAGGGTCGCGACCCTCATGTTTCCATCCCATAATCTTTTCGAGGAGGTGACTGGCCACCGCAATGTAATGGGAGAACCCGCCCGAGCGCTGGGCCCGCGCCCGCGCGTGGTGCTCCCCCTCCTACACGGTGGACTCCAGCGGCCCTAGCGGGAGTCTGGGAGCGGGAGTCTGAGCGGGTGTCAAAGACTCCCGCTAGCGGGAGTCCAGACTCCCGCTAGGGGGAGTCTGACTCCCCCTAGCGGGAGTCTTTTCACCTATTTTCATCCATTTTTCCCATGATATAGTTACAGTCTACTGGCGTGGGGGGTAAAATCATGGTGGAAGAGGGATGGGGAGGGGCTTGTTTTGCTTCTGTCAGTTTCCCCGGACTCTGGACTACCTACCTATCCTCCTGGTAGCGGCTACACCTGCGGAGGTGAGCGGTTAGAATTTGAGGTGTCAAAGTGCGGCCATCGCCTGTCGTAGTTGTGTTACACCTTGGGCAAGACAAGCCATCCTGCAGGCCTCATCTTCTTCGTCAGAACTGTCATCCCCCTCCTGCTGTGCGCGTTGGTCAAGCGTGCTCAAAGTCGCCTCGGATGACACGAATGGTGTGAAAGTCGCCCCCAGCGGGATTGGCATTTTGCACAAGCAGAGCGATAATTTGCGGTGTCCTTCGGGGAACCGGAACAGGAAGTAGGGCGCGCTGATGGGTTCAACGAAGTCCTGTGTGTTGCAGTGCACAAACCCCTTCTGCAGCTGTGTCAACTGTGTGCAAAGAACATACACAGCCAATCTATGAGCGTGTCGGGTGTGCAGACACGGACACAGGATGACTTCTCTATACCCGAGGATCCCGTCCTGCGACAGGTGCGCAACCTTCCAAGGCATGCCCGATGCGCGCCGCTTCTCTTCTGCCATCGCAAGATCTCTCTCGTAAATTGCGGAGCTGGCGATTGTAACGGCATCTTTCTTGCGATGTCCGTTCTCTGCTTCTTCAAATTCGTCGTTGTTCTGCAGAGGCACTGCATCTTCTGGAGCCCACCAATGATGGAGACTGTGTACGTAGGCATTGCGCGTTGATCCCTTTTCGGCATGCTCCATCAACCAGTGAAATATATGCCCTGAGATCCGAGCACGCAAGAAGGGAATCCGGGCTGACTCATCCTTGCATCCCCAGAAGCGCCAGGGGATGTCTGCATACCGGAAATGCATGAGGTCTGCAAGGGAGACAAAGAGGTAGCGGAACAAGCCCTTGTAGGTGTGTCCTGTGACAGGCAAGCACGACCTTCCGGAACTGAGCACCTGTCCCATGCTGCGACACATTCAGTGCAAGGTTTGTACAGGTCTTGTCGAATATTTTTTTGTTGTCTCATCCAGCAGGGGTGGAGCTTGAAATATGGGGTTGCGGGCTGGATCGGGTCAGATCGGGTCAGCCAATTTTTTCTTATGGGTTCCCCCCCGGTTCGTCTCAGAGATCAGTGCTCGGGCCCAGCCTCCCGCGAGGTACCGGAACCGATATGCAGCCCCGGGCGCGCAAGGACTTGGTTACAAGACAAACACATGCCGTAGGGGGGGTCTGGGAGGCGGAGCTCCCAGCCGCCGGAGGCCACGGTAGTGAACATCTGTGACTTGCGGGCGTACGGATTCTGTGTGAGTTGGCTGCGTCCTCCTGAGGATACTGAGATTCCCTGATGTAAAGGGCTTGGGTACAAGACAGGCACATGCCACAGGGGGGTCTGGGGGGCGGAGCCCCCCAGCCACCGGAGGCCACGGTAGTAAACGTCTGTTGCACGGTACGGGTTGGGCAGCTTCATTTGTCCTCTATTGTGACTGTTTGAGGCCTGTGCTCATGTCGCTGGGGTCACTTTGCTCACGAAACGCCTCCTGGTCACCTTGAGGCCCCAAGGCGAGGAGCCAACTTTTCCGGTTTCCCGAAAATCTATATTATTTTTTTTTACTAGTTACGAGCGACGAAGCGTAGCGAAGTCGCGAAGTAACGAAGGAAATCGTACGACTGAAGCTTTGGATTAGCACCTCATGCCACTTCACAGGGCCTCAACACAGCCTTGAGACAGCAAGTGTGCGCTCAACAAAAAGTAGTCCGGAACTGTTCTCCCACAGTTGCTGGACAGGGTGTCTATAATAAAGCGAAAGGAGTACGATTTTCTTTTTACCCCTGACCTGATTTTTTGTGAGGGCCTGCAGAAAATCAGGTCAGCTGACCCGAAAAAACCCCCAAGCTCCACCCCTGTCATCCAGTACCCTGATCAGCCGCATGGCGAGCCCCTTGCAGTCATGGAGTGCTGGGGTGACGTAGCGGGCATTGGGAAGCACACCTGCCAAGAGGGAGGGGTAGCCAGCCTCTTTCATCTCAGAGAGAGTCAGGTGCGGGTATCGATGCACCTGTTGATACCAGCGTTCTTCTGGGATGTCGCACAGTGAGCATCGGTGCCCTCGCCCCCCGCATCGCCTCATTGTTGCCCACTGCTGATCTATACTCCCGCTAGCGGGAGTTGGACTCCCCCTAGTTGAGACTCCCGAAAAGGGTTAAACCCGGTAGTGGTACCCTACCCCCGCTGGAGTCCACCGTGCAAGGCCGGATCAGCCCACGGGTGGGTTTGAGGAAGAAATCTGGGGGGGCAAATTTTGCTGCGACTTCCGGTTTCACCCGGCCGAACTCCAGCATCTATCCAGACCCACGGTGCCAAGCCGTTCGCCCGTGTCGCGATCATTCGCGGCTTCAGGCTGCCCCCGACGACACGTTTGTATCCTGCACCTTGCCATACTTCGCCTCCACCTTGTATATGACGGAGAGCGCCCTCCTTCCGCATCGTTGCGACTTCCCTGACAGCGAACTTATCCATGTCAGGGAAGACATGGCGATGATTGCGTTGGCCACCTGGGTGCTGTGCTGGTGGAGCTCCTTGCTCAACACCGTTGCTAGGAGCCTTCTAATGGATCCCAGTGTCAGCACACTGCCCCCTTTTTTAACAGGGAAGGCCGTGCAAAAATCATGCACAATGTTCGTCGCCTCCGCAGCCTCGGGACTCTCTGCGCTCTTCTTCTTCTTAATCGACTTTGCCGCCGGCTTCGCTGCCGGCTTCGTTGTCGTCTTCCCCATTTTTGTGAATCAGGTCTGCGAGCTGGGATGGGTGGAAACGTCCGTTTCGTTTGGTGTGGCTGTACTTCAGTGACGAGTGCCACATTGCATAGGTATCATGGGAAAAATGAGTGAAAATAGGTGAAAAGACTCCCGCTAGGGGGAGTCAGACTCCCCCTAGCGGGAGTATAGACTCCCGCTAGCGGGAGTCTATACTCCCGCTAGCGGGAGTTGGACTCCCCCTAGTTGAGACTCCCGAAAAGGGTTACCCTACCCCCGCTGGAGTCCACCGTGTAGAACGCGCCAGCACCTGTAGACGGAACCCCCCCAGCAGGACAGCCTTGCGTGGATGCAACAGGCGGAGTTCCAGCGGACGGTGCTGGCCTACGTACAGGCCTGTCGCCTACAAAAGACAGAAAGGTGCGACGTGCTTGTTGGTACACCCGGAAAAGGTCTTCGGCTGCGCCGCGGGGCGACAGCGTGTTCAGCCCGGCTACCATACCTTGCTGCGTTCCGACTCAATGGACAGGTTTTCAACATCGAAGAAGGTGAACTTCACCGTGAGCGGCTTGTTGCTGCGGTTCTGCAGCTCGTAAGTCGTCTTGTCGGGCTGCGCGTGGCGTGGCGTGAGTGTAGGCAAAGCCAGAAGCAACCCAACCAACCGCCACCACCCCACCCTGACACCGCTTGCATACGTAGTTGTACTTCAGCTTGAAGAACCCCGAACCTTCCTCGAGCTCGGCGATCTCACCACGGACGCTCATTGTGTCGGGTCTGAAACCGGAAGGCTCAGGGCACAGGACCGTGTGGCCTGCGTGTGTAAGTGCAGGAGCCTGGCGGAAAGGGCGATGCATGTTGCGAGACTGCACACCCAAAGAAAATCACCAGAGGGGCACACAGCACGTTAAACCGACACACCGGCAGGCGAAGGCAGGGCACCCTAACATGCTGGAACCCCTGCTTTTTGGTCGCTCTACCCCAACTGGGCCAGGTGCAAAACAAGCGACAAGGGATGTGTGTGTTGGAAGCCTCGCAGACAACGGCCCGATCGCAACGGCACCTCTAACGGATTCTATGCATGGCCCTCCGGCCTCTAGGCCCACCCCACCACCCCCCAGATGCAGGGCACATGCCGCTTCAGCCGCACCCCCCCACACCCTGCATCAAGTCTAGTGATCTACTCTACTGAACCCCTGCAGGAGCCGCTGCTTGGGATGCTCCACGTTGCCAGGGCAAGCAGGACAGCCGCAACACCACCCCACCCGGGTAATTGCCTGATCGAAAGAAGGCAGTGCCAGACAACGTGAACCCCTCTCCCGATACCGAGTATCCCTGCACCCCCCCACCTGAATCAGACCCGCGTCCCCCACAGCTCTGTGCGTTGGGACTGCACGGCGTGGGCCCACCAGTCAGACGCGCCCCCCACACCCCTGCTGTCCGACTTGGGCGTGCGGGGCTGGGACTCCTCTGGGCTTTGCACCACCCTGGCCCTCGCGCTGGCAGGCTGCCGCATCTGCCCTGACGACCCGGGCTGTGTGGGGGTCGTACCACCACCACCACCACCACCAGCCTCCGGCGTGCCAGGCGTGCCCGGGGTGCGCCCCACCCCCGCCGCCGCCCCGCGCACCCGGGCCACCGGGGCGCTTCCCCCTCCGCCTCCACCGCTTTTCTCCGTCGCGCCCCACTCCGTGTCCTGCAGGTTCCGCACCAGACGCACCTCCTGGAGGGGGACGCGCCCGCCACCGCCTGCTGCTGCTGCTGCTGACGCAACCTTGCCCCGCTTCGCGGCAGACGGTGCGCCGCCGCCTCCACCGCCCCCACCGCCACTGCGGTGTTTCGATGTCGCGCGCCGCTGCGGGGCCTCGGTGTGTTCTGCAGGATCTGTGGCTCTGTTGTCCCGGGGCACCGAAGCGGCGCCGTGCCTCCTCCCCCCCATGATCCTCCGCGACCCGGCGGACATCGCAGGCGCAAAGGTGCACGCCTCCTGCTCCTCCTGCTGCGCGGGCGTGGGGCGCGCCTGGCCCCCTCCACCGCCCTCCCTCCCCCGCCGCGCCGCTGCCGCCGCCACGCCACCCGGCGCCTGCCGCCGGCTCCGCGCGTTGATCTGCGGCGCAAAGGTGCAGCTCCGGAGCAGCTCCTCCTCCTCCCGCACCCTCACAAGCTCGGCGCGGCGCGCATCACGCTCGGAGGTGTCCGTCAGGCGCGCCAGCGAGCTGGCGCTGGCGCTGCCGCGCCGCCGCCGCTGCTGCTGCACCTCCGCCTGGCTGCGCGGCGGCGTCACCCACGCCCCCAGCGGCGTCGCATCGTAACCCTGCTGCGGGGAGATGGGCGGGGAAACCACGCCGGCTCTCCGCGAGGTGTGCTGCTGCTGCTGCTGCTGGTGCTGGTGGTGGTGGTGGGTCACCGCACGACCCCCACCCCCCCCGGGCACCGTGCTGTCCAGCGGGGATTCGTCCAGGCGATGTGCGGCGGCTGCGGCGCGGCGGTGCGTCAGAGGCTCCCCCGCGTCGAGCGGGAGCAGCAGGATCTCGCCGGCTTCGCCGGCGGGATGCCGGTGCTGCGGCGGCGGCGGCGGCGCAGCCGCAGGGCGGTGGCGGGGCTGGGGGGACGGCTGCTGCTGCTGCTGCTGCATCTGCCAGGAGGGCGGCGTGTCGAAGAACCGCTCCCCCGCCTCCTCAGCCCCGCCGCCCTCCCCGCCCCGCGCATCCCAGCGGGATGCGCCGGTGCTGCCACCCTCGTGCGTGCTGTCCGCCTCCACCTCGCTCCCCTGCTGGCGGTGGCGCGGCTGCGGCGAGGGCGTGTGGTGGTGGTGTTGGTGGGGCACTCTCGCGCCTCGCGCCTCGCTGCCCCGCTGCTGGCGGTGGCGGTGCTGCTGCTGCTGCTGTGTAGCGGCAGTGGCAGCGGGGGGCCTAGTGGTGTTGGGGGTCCGGGCGGCTGTGTCTGCCTGCGCCGTGCGGCTCCCCCATCTGTCCAGCGCGGCGCGGATGGCCACGCTGCCCTGGCGTGCCGTGTGTGCCTCGGACACCGCTGCAGGGTGGCTGCCCGGTGGTGCTCCGCGTGCCGGTGGGGGTGTGGCGAGGGGTGGGCTAGCGGCGTGCCGGGATGCCTCCAGCTTGCGCAGCAGCTCCGAGTAGCGCTGCCGCACGTCGAGGTGCTGCCCGGCGCTGCTGCTGTCCTCCTGCGGCGGGGAGGCGCGAGGCGTCACGGGGGTGGGCGTGTTGTGCCACGCAGGCCTGCTGCTGCTGATGCTGCTGCTGTGTGCCGAGGCATCCCCGCCGCAGGAGGGGGGTGGGCTGCCGCTGGGCTCCTCGCTGCCGCTGTCGCTGCAGTTCTCCTCGTCGCGTATGGACTGCAGCACTCTGTCCAGACGCTGGCGCGCCTGTGCCAGCATCGCCCTGACTCCCCCGATCCTGAAAGGGGGTGTGGGGTGGTGTGGGTGGGTGGGTGGGGTGGCCCAAATGCCGCAGACAGGCGAGCGTCAAAAGGGTGCAGTGTGTGAGATGGGGTGGCGGGGTGGCGGAGGGGGGGCTTCATGTTGATTCTTTGGTTAGCTCAAGGGGGCGGCGGCGGTGCCGGGAATAACGGCGTGGGTTAAAAGGGCAACCCGGGCGTGCAGGGTTTCTCGGGACAGAATCGGGGGAGGCAGGGGGGTTGGGGGAAGAAGGAAAATGTGTAAACCAGCAACCCCGAGGGCATGATGGCATTGATAGCAGGAGAGTGCGGCAAATTCCGAGGGCGGCATGGAAAGACAGAACGCCCCTGGCAAAAAGCTGACCCAGCCGGCAGGCAGGGAGGGCGACAGAATCGTCGTCTTCTGCATAGCCCGAGAGGGGAGGGCAACCAGGGGCCAGCAAGCGTGCAGAGGCCGTGCGCAGTGCAGGCCGTCTCCTCTTGCAAACCCCGAGGGCCTGTGGATCTCGGGGAGGGGCAAAAACACCTGCTAGAGGGGTAAACGAGTCCGGCTGTGTCTGTTTTATTTTGGCGGATGTGGCGCGCAGACTGCAGAGCCCAGTTTGTTTTGATTCGTTGTGACTTGTCGTGCGCAGTCAGATGTGTTTCGTCCAAAAAAAGATAAGGCGTTGTATGTGCGCCAAAACTCGGGTGAACAAACCTCACGTGTTTTGCCTGATGAAGGTTGGTGCGAGGGGATCTTGCCCCCACTTCGGTAGTGTGGAGGTGTGCATGGCTGGAAAGCCAGCAAGGGCGGGGGGTTGGCGGGGGTTGGGCGAGTGAGAGAGACACAGAGAGAGAGAGGGGGGCTGCTATTTTGCAAACGCCACCCCCACTCCCCCCCCCTCCCCCTCTCACCCCACGGGGGTGGGCACAACCATAACGTAGGGCCGCAACGTAAATAAGCAGAGCAAAAAAATGGATACGCTGGCATCTGTCTGAACACGGCAAGGCAACCCCCACCCCCTACCCCACCCATTCACCCTACCCCCTTCTTCTCACAGATCTGTCCGGTTGGCATTTCGTATCCTCTGGTAGAGGCGCCTTCCCGATTCGATGTTCCAGAAGCCTTCGTAGGGGTACTCATCCTCGGGGTGGGTTTCGTTGCGGGTGATTTGGACTCGGCCCCCACGGGAGCTCACCGGCTCAGACAGCTCTGGCTGCGAACACCCTTGCGAGCAGCTGTGGTAGCGCCCCTTGCGCCCTTGCGTGTACTCCCCATCGGCGGGGTACTGCTCGCAGCTGTAGCAGGCATCCCACAGCACCTCACTCGTGGTGCTGTTGAGGTGTGCCGTAATCTGCACCCGCCGGGCCACATCCCGCAGCCTCGGCATGATGTCATTCGTCGCCCGCACCGGATGCGTGAAGTCATTCGCCCACTGGAACTCCATCACAGTGTGGTACCGCCCCCCCGGCTTGTCGGGCCACACATTCAGCCCACGCAGCGTCTCACGCCCCTGCCCCTCTGCGGCAGCGCTCTGCAGCAGCGGCACCACCACCGCCTCCACATAACCCTCCGCGTGGAAGAAGTAGGCAGAGTACCTTTCGAACTTGACAAACATGTTGCGCGGCACGTAGTAGATGTTGATCCCCGGCACATAGGTTGGGTGCACCTTCGCCCGGTCCTCCGGAGCCTCGCGCTCGATCCTGTCGAGGGCTGGGGCGAGCTTCTTCCAGTCACGCATGTCCTTCGCGCGCATGATGCTGCATGACCTCCCTTTGTAGCTCTGCCTGCCCCCGCCCTTCCGCTTGTTGTACAGCTTGCGGGGGCACCGCGGCAGAGACGACGGGGAGAAGTAAGACCCAGCCTCTTGGTACCACGGCTTCTCCTTGTCGAGCCTGGGGAAGTTCCAGAAACCGGGCAGCACATCCTCCTGGGCCCAGTAGAGGTAACCCCGGAAGTTAGGGTACAGACGCATCGCCATCACAATGTCGTTGTGGTCCCCCATCCCAGCCAGCACGCCTGTGTCAACCAGATGGACGTAGCGCCTCTTTGGACCGAGGTACATGTGGGAGAGGTGTGCACGGAGGTCATCGCTTGTCATGTTCGCGGTGACGTCGTTGTCAGGGTCACGCAGGGCAGGGATGGACACAAGCATGATGTGCGGGGCAAAGGCCTGCGCCATCTCCAGGAGGGGCTCCAGCCACTCAAAGCGCTGCGGGTTGATGTGCAGCACAACCAGCACGTCCTTCAGGTATCCGCAGATGTCCTCCTGCGTGCACAGCGCCCCGCCGGACAGCAGCGTGGGGGCGGCCCGCCCGCACAGAGCCTCCGGATGGGCCGAGGGGAAGCGCACCGTGGAGGTGTTGTGCCAGCGCGTCACCTGGTCCAGCGGGGCCACGGGGTGCTCGCACCCGGGCCGGGGTGCTTGCGGCGCAGCCCCTGGAGCGGTGTGGGGTGCAGCGGGGGCGGCGGTGGTGGTGGTGGGGGCTGGTGGCGTCGTGCTTGCGGCAGGGCCGTGGGGTGCTGGCGTGGCGTCGCGGTGCTCCTCCGCGTCAGGGGGGCTGAAGAAGCTGCGCAGCGGGGATGGAGTGGCGGCGGAGGCGGAGGCGGAGGGGGCAGCGCCCGGGCCTTTCCCCGCTGCACGCTCCGCAACGCGGGAGCGGTACGTCGCACGCATGTGCCACACATCCACGGCCTGTGTGCCGAAAAGGACGAACAACGCCACGAACAGGCACAGAATCCTCTCCGGCCTGCACCGCTCGCTCCGAGGCGTCATTCTTCCGTGGGAACAGGTGCAGAGAAGTACAGCCCAGGGGTGGCGGTGTGTGGGGTGCTGAGGACGCAAGAGGTCCTGTGGGTGTGGTGGTGGTGTGGGTTGGGGGAGAACAGAGAGGGAGAGAGGGAGAAGGTTCGGATATCTGGCTGGCTGAGTCCGGGGTGATGTGTGAAGGACGGACAAACCTGCGGAAGAAAGCTGCAGAGGGCTGGCCCGGCAGCAAACGCTGCGAGCAAGCGTCTTGGGAGAAAGGCAGGTTGGGGAAGGCTGGGCGAGGCGGCTTGGCAGTGCACAGCATGCGGAGTTCCCGGAGAGAGGCGAGCGAAGAGTACAGAACAGAGACAGAGGGCGAAGGGCGCCGGTGCGTCGGGCCAGAGGCGGCAGCAGCACAGAGGCGGAGAAGCAGTGTACAGAAGAGAGGCACACGATGCTAAAAGGGGCACAGAGGCGGCGAGGCATCAGAGGGAAGGGGAGTGAAGCAGTGGAGTGCAGAGGCTGTGCCCTACGGAAGCAGGGCAGCGATGGCGGTCCACACATCGTCTGCAGCACAGTCGCCGTTGACGCGGGAGACGCGTGTGTCGTAGTGCTGGAGAAGAGGGACTGTCTGTGCATGGTAGGCTTCAAGTCGTGACTTCAGAGCCTCGGCAGTGTCATCTGCACGTTGTGTGAGTTCCTCCCCTGTCTCGTCGTCACGCATCGTGTCAACAGAAGGTGTCTTGTCACCCAGCGACTTGGGTGCATGGTACTTCACGTGGTATGACCGTCCGGATGCCTTGTGTACCCACCTCCCGCAGATGCGTTCTTCGAGAATCCCATCCGGTACCTCGATGGCAACGACTTGCTTGACACGTTCACCTGACTGTGCCAGCTTTGCATCCAGCATGTCAGCCTGGTCGAGGGTGCGCGGAAATCCATCGAGGATGAAGCCCTTCTGGCAGTCAGCATGTTGGATACGGTCAACGATCACGTCCATCACAAGGCTGTCGTCCACCAACCCACCGACCTTCATGACAGACTCAGCACGCTTCCCAACATCGCTACCCTCCTTCACCGCAGCACGCAGCATGTCTCCAGTTGAAAGCTGTGGGAGCCCAGTCGCCTGCACCATGCGTGGTGCCTGTGTCCCCTTCCCAGACCCTGGCGGTCCGAAGAGGATGTAGATCTCACGATGGTCCCGGATGTCAGCAAGGCTGGATCTAAGCTGCCGCATGGCAGGCATGTCTGCACCACTGCTACTCAGGACAGTGCCGAGGGCGTCTGTGGGTGCAGGCGGCGGTGGTGCAGGAGCGACATCGTCTCCGACGCCAATGGCAGTCTTGACTTCGACCCAGACCCCGTCAGCACCTTGGTTTCCATTGACACGGGAGACGCGTGTGTCGTAGTGCTCGAGAAGAGGGACTGTCTGTGCATGGTAGGCTTGAAGGCGTGACTTCAGAGCCTCGGCAGTGTCATCTGCACGCTGTGTGAGTTCCTCCCCTGTCTCGTCGTCACGCATCGTGTCAGCAGAAGGTGTCTTGTCACCCAGCGACTTGGGTGCATGGTACTTCACGTGGTATGACCGTCCGGATGCCTTGTGTACCCACCTCCCGCAGATACGTTCTTCGAGAATCCCATCCGGTACCTCGATGGCAACGACTTGCTTGACACGTTCACCTGACTGTGCCAGCTTTGCATCCAGCATGTCAGCCTGGTCGAGGGTGCGAGGAAAGCCGTCCAGGATGAAGCCCTTCTGGCAGTCAGCATGTTGGATACGGTCAACGATCACGTCCATCACAAGGCTGTCGTCCACCAACCCACCGACCTTCATGACAGACTCAGCACGCTTCCCAACATCGCTGCCCTCCTTCACCGTAGCACGCAGCATGTCTCCAGTTGAAAGCTGTGGGAGCCCAGTCGCCTGCACCATGCGTGGTGCCTGTGTCCCCTTCCCAGAGCCTGGCGGTCCGAAGAGGATGTAGATCTCACGATGGTCCCGGATGTCAGCAAGGCTGGATCTAAGCTGCCGCATGGCAGGCATGTCTGCGCCACTGCTACTCAGGACAGTGCCGAGGGCGTCTGTGGGTGCAGGCGGCGGTGGTGCCGGAGCCACACCTCCGGCGCCGACGGCAGTCGCAACCTCGACCCAGACCCCGTCAGCACCTTGGTTACCGTTGACACGAGAGACGCGTGTGTCGTAGTGCTGGAGAAGAGGGACTGTCTGTGCATGGTAGGCTTCAAGTCGTGACTTCAGAGCCTCGGCAGTGTCATCTGCACGCTGCGTCAACTCTTCGCCGGTCTCGTCGTCACGCATCGTGTCAGCAGAAGGTGTCTTGTCACCCAGCGACTTGGGTGCATGGTACTTCACGTGGTATGACCGTCCGGATGCCTTGTGTACCCACCTCCCGCAGATACGTTCTTCGAGAATCCCATCCGGTACCTCGATGGCAACGACTTGCTTGACACGTTCACCTGACTGTGCCAGCTTTGCATCCAGCATGTCAGCCTGGTCGAGGGTGCGAGGAAAGCCGTCCAGGATGAAGCCCTTCTGGCAGTCAGCATGTTGGATACGGTCAACGATCACGTCCATCACAAGGCTGTCGTCCACCAACCCATCGACCTTCATGACAGACTCAGCACGCTTCCCAACATCGCTACCCTCCTTCACCGCAGCACGCAGCATGTCTCCAGTTGAAAGCTGTGGGAGCCCAGTCGCCTGCACCATGCGTGGTGCCTGTGTCCCCTTCCCAGACCCTGGCGGTCCGAAGAGGATGTAGATCTCACGATGGTCCCGGATGTCAGCAAGGCTGGATCTAAGCTGCCGCATGGCAGGCATGTCTGCACCACTGCTACTCAGGACAGTGCCGAGGGCGTCTGTGGGTGCAGGCGGCGGTGGTGCAGGAGCGACATCGTCTCCGACGCCAATGGCAGTCTTGACTTCGACCCAGACCCCGTCAGCACCTTGGTTTCCATTGACACGGGAGACGCGTGTGTCGTAGTGCTCGAGAAGAGGGACTGTCTGTGCATGGTAGGCTTCAAGTCGTGACTTCAGAGCCTCGGCAGTGTCATCTGCACGCTGCGTCAACTCTTCGCCGGTCTCGTCGTCACGCATCGTGTCAACAGAAGGTGTCTTGCCACCCAGCGACTTGGGTGCATGGTACTTCACGTGGTATGACCGTCCAGATGCCTTGTGTACCCACCTCCCGCAGATGCGTTCTTCGAGAATCCCATCCGGTACCTCGATGGCAACGACTTGCTTGACGCGTTCACCTGACTGTGCCAGCTTTGCATCCAGCATGTCAGCCTGGTCGAGGGTGCGCGGAAATCCATCGAGGATGAAGCCCTTCTGGCAGTCAGCATGTTGGATACGGTCAACAATCACGTCCATCTCAAGGCTGTCATCCACCAACCCACCGACCTTCATGACAGACTCAGCACGCTTCCCAACATCGCTGCCCTCCTTCACCGCAGCACGCAGCATGTCTCCAGTTGAAAGCTGTGGGAGCCTAGTCGCCTGCACCATGCGTGGTGCCTGTGTCCCCTTCCCAGACCCTGGCGGTCCGAACAGGACGTAGATGTCGCGGTCGAGCGACAGAGGTCCTCGCACAGCAGCAGCTGGAGCGGGGCAGGCAGGTGCAAGACCGATGGCAATTTGCACTTCGACCCAGACCCCGTCAGCACCTTGGTTACCGTTGACACGAGAGACGCGTGAATCGTAGTGCTCGAGAAGAGGGACTGTCTGTGCATGGTAGGCATCAAGTCGTGACTTCAGAGCCTCGGCAGTGTCATCTGCACGTTGTGTGAGTTCCTCCCCTGTCTCGTCGTCACGCATCGTGTCAGCAGAAGGTGTCTTGTCACCCAGCGACTTGGGTGCATGGTACTTCACGTGGTATGACCGTCCGGATGCCTTGTGTACCCACCTCCCGCAGATGCGTTCTTCGAGAATCCCATCCGGTACCTCGATGGCAACGACTTGCTTGACACGTTCACCTGACTGTGCCAGCTTTGCATCCAGCATGTCAGCCTGGTCGAGGGTGCGCGGAAATCCATCGAGGATGAAGCCCTTCTGGCAGTCAGCATGTTGGATACGGTCAACAATCACGTCCATCACAAGGCTGTCGTCCACCAACGCACCGACCTTCATGACAGACTCAGCACGCTTCCCAACATCGCTACCCTCCTTCACCGCAGCACGCAGCATGTCTCCAGTTGAAAGCTGTGGGAGCCCAGTCGCCTGTACCATGCGTGGTGCCTGTGTCCCCTTCCCAGAGCCTGGCGGTCCGAACAGGATGTAGATGTCGCGGCTGAGCGACGCAGGTGTAAGACCGATGGCGACTTGCACTTCGACCCAGACCCCGTCAGCACCTTGGTTACCGTTGACACGAGAGACGCGTGCATCGTAGTGTTGGAGAAGAGGGACTGTCTGTGCATGGTAGGCTTCAAGTCGTGACTTCAGAGCCTCGGCAGTGTCATCTGCACGCTGCGTCAACTCTTCGCCCGTCTCGTCGTCACGCATCGTGTCAGCAGAAGGTGTCTTGTCACCCAGCGACTTGGGTGCATGGTACTTCACGTGGTATGACCGTCCGGATGCCTTGTGTACCCACCTCCCGCAGATGCGTTCTTCGAGAATCCCATCCGGTACCTCGATGGCAACGACTTGCTTGACGCGTTCACCTGACTGTGCCAGCTTTGCATCCAGCATGTCAGCCTGGTCGAGGGTGCGAGGAAAGCCGTCCAGGATGAAGCCCTTCTGGCAGTCAGCATGTTGGATACGGTCAACGATCACGTCCATCACAAGGCTGTCATCCACCAACCCACCGACCTTCATGACAGACTCGGCACGCTTCCCAACATCGCTGCCCTCCTTCACCGCAGCACGCAGCATGTCTCCAGTTGACAGCTGTGGGAGCCCAGTCGCCTGTACCATGCGTGGTGCCTGTGTCCCCTTCCCAGACCCTGGCGGTCCGAACAGGATGTAGATGTCGCGGTTGAGCGACGCAGGCGTAAGACCGATGGCGACTTGCACTTCGACCCAGACCCCGTCAGCACCTTGGTTACCGTTGACACGAGAGACGCGTGTATCGTAGTGTTGGAGAAGAGGGACTGTCTGTGCATGGTAGGCTTCAAGTCGTGACTTCAGAGCCTCGGCAGTGTCATCTGCGCGCTGCGTCACCTCTTCGCCCGTCTCGTCGTCACGCATCGTGTCAGCAGAAGGTGTCTTGTCACCCAGTGACTTAGGTGCATGGTACTTCACGTGGTATGACCGTCCGGATGCCTTGTGTACCCACCTCCCGCAGATACGTTCTTCGAGAATCCCATCCGGTACCTCGATGGCAACGACTTGCTTGACGCGTTCACCTGACTGTGCCAGCTTTGCATCCAGCATGTCAGCCTGGTCGAGGGTGCGAGGAAAGCCGTCCAGGATGAAGCCCTTCTGGCAGTCAGCATGTTGGATACGGTCAACGATCACGTCCATCACAAGGCTGTCATCCACCAACCCACCGACCTTCATGACAGACTCAGCACGCTTCCCAACATCGCTGCCCTCCTTCACCGCAGCACGCAGCATGTCTCCCGTTGAAAGCTGTGGGAGCCCAGTCGCCTGCACCATGCGTGGTGCCTGTGTCCCCTTCCCAGACCCCGGCGGTCCGAAGAGGATGTATATGGAGCGCCGCCTCTCTGCAGACCCACCTTTCGCCCGCCGCGAACCCTCCACGACCGACACCTGCTTGTTCCCCCGACGCCCGCCGCCACCCCCACCACCCCGCTGCGCCCCTGGGCTGACAAAAGGCAGTGCCGCTGGCTGCTTGGCAGCCGGAAGCCCCACCGTCGACCCACCACAGTGAGCCAGCAGCTCCCGCAACGTCCGCTCGATCGCCCTCTCCAGCATCGAGTCGAAGCTGTACGGCACGTCTGCCCCCCCCTTCGCCGCCCCTAACGCCTCGCTGTACCCCGCCTCCCGCTTCCGCCGCTCCCCACCCTTCTTCTTGTGCGCCGCCCCTTTGCCGCCCTCCGCTGCTGACGGCGACTGCACCGCCTGGAAGTGATCCCGCGTCCCCACCTCCAAGCTTCGCAGCAAAATCTTCCGCACAAACCGGTGCGGCTCCCCTGCCCCTGTCGGGCTCCCGCCCCCATCGCGATGCAGCAGCGTCGACAGCAGCGACCGGAACATGTCGTGCTCCCGGTGCAGCCCCTCCAGCTGCTCCCCCATGCTCCGGTAGCACCCTGCCGAACCGAACCCCGCATACATGTCGTACAACCCCACCCCGCTAGCACCTCCGCCATCCTCCGACACCCCCGCCAGCGGTGCCAGCGGCTGCCGCGCAGCTCCCTCCCTCCCATGCACGTAGGGCTGGCGGTGGTGGGGGTCGGAGGGGCGGGGCCTGCCTGGGGCTGCCGCCGCGGCGCCGCCGCCACCGGCAGGCGCGGTGTCCTGCCGCCTGAAGTATATATCCGACAGGGCAGCCTGCACCAGGGAGGAGAGTGACGCCGCGAGGCTCTCCTGCGCCACCGCATCCCGCGCAACCGACTCGCAGGCGATTGCCAGACAGTGCGCTGCGTGGTGGTGGAGGACCACATCCGACAGCGCGACACCCCACAGCACCCCCACCACCACGACGGCGAGTGGCTCCTCCGGACCCTCCTTTCCGCACAGCGCCTCTGCTCCCCCCCCGTCCTGAGGTGCGGAGCACCTGCGTGAGGCCTCAAACAGAAGCATGAGTGCCGCCACGTCGGTGTTGTTTGGGTGGGGCTCGCGGCGCATGCGGAGGCAGTAGAGCCTGGCCAGCCTGTCGAAGAGCATCGCGCTCAGGGTGTACTGCACGCCACCATCCTCATGCAGGACGCGGAGCATTGCTGCGGAGGCTATGGAGAGGTATGCGTCACGCTGCCCGTGCCAGTTGCACAGCAGCAGCGAGGTGAAGAGGTTCATCATCGACTCTGCGTAGAACGCCTCGGCACCCTGAAGCCCTGCGTCTTGAGATGTGGCGGAGCCAGCCTCAGCCGCCACCCCGCGTGACCCGCAGAAGGCAGCCAGGCGGAACATGAGGTAGCACAGCTTGGACAGAAACCCCCTCCCGAACCGAACCTCGTCTCTGCACCCCGCACCCCCCTCCAGGTTGGCACCCACCAGGGCATCAGGCAGGAGGGGCTGCGCCGCGCCGCTGCCGCTGCCGCTGCTGCTATCCTGCATCCCTCCGGGCGAGATTGCCCCAGAGTAACCTCCGGGCTGGCGCTGCGCGCTGCCTCCCCCCTGCGCGGGGGGCGGGTTGGGGGGCTGTGCGCCCCCCGGGGATGCGAGATCAGGTGGGGGGAGTGGAGGTGCTGCGGCACCACCACCACCCGGCTGCTCCGGGAATATCGTGGCCCCCTGGACCCCTGTGGAGCGCCGCACAAACCACTCGAGGTGCTGCAGGAAGATGTGGAGCAGGGGGGCCGTGTCGGGGGTAGACAGCACCCCCTCGTCGCCGTCGTCTCCCTGATGCTGCTGCTGCTGCTGCCGCCTCCCCCCGCCAGGCGAGGGTGTGGAGGAAGGCGGTGTTGCCGCCTGGCGGTGGGGGTGGGTGCCGCCGCCGCCGCCACCCCTGAGGAAGACCCGGGTGTGCGACACCGCCAGATCCAGCGCGAGGAGGAGGAGGTCCTCACGCAGGGCAGGGAGCAGCCCAGCCCCCTGGGGGTCGCTGGTGCCGCTGGCGAAGGCGGTGCCGGTGGTGCCGGTGGTGGCGCTGCTTCCGCGGTGGTGGTGGTGGTGGTGGTGCTGGTCATCACGCACCGTGCGGCGTGACTTTCCGGCGCTGTGGGTGTCACCACCGCCACCGCGCCTTCCGACAGGGTGTGGTGGGCTGTAGGGCGAAGCGATGCCGGCGACGCCGCCACCGCCTCCGGTGGACCTCCGGCCGGCCCTGCGTGAAGTGGGGGAGGAGAGCTTCTGCTGCTGCTGCTGCTGCGTCTGCTGCGCGGCAGGCGCGCGCAGCCCCGCCGCGCTGTGGTGGAGGACAAATTTGAGAACCGCAAAGGACAGCTCCAGCTGCCCCTCCTCCGTCAGGAAGGCGGCGAGGTAGGGGGTGGTGGGGCTGGGGGTGGCACCGGCACCGGCACCGCCACCCCCGGCACCAGCCTTCGAAGAGACGTACCGGCGGCACTCCGCCAGCAGGTCAGATGTGGCGCGGAGGAGCTGGGCTGCAGAGGAGAACCGAACGATCAGCTCCTCCTCGACGTAGACCCGGATGGAGAGAAGCGCGGCAGAGAAGAAGAGGCAGCGGCGGAGGCACCTGAGTGTGTCGCGGCGTGTGCTGCTGCTGCTGCTGCTGCTGTTGGCGTCATGCCTGTCTCCGGAATCAGACGCACAGAGGACATGCCCCGCAGGGGGTTGGGCCAGCTCGACGCGCGACCTCACGACGAAAAGCACATCGACCCCCCCGCGCACCTCGAACATCTTCTCCACGATGGCGGAGCGGAGGAGCGACGCAGCCGGGGTAGACAGGGCATGCTCCGCACCCACCGCTGCCGCGGCTGCCGCCCTCCGGTGCGCCTGCGAGCAGGACTCGTGGAGGGGGTCCATTGCGATGGTGCCTGGTGGTGGGGGCTGCGGCGCTGCGGCTGCCGCAGCGTGCGACATGAGCGCCTCGAGGGCCTGGAGGGCGGAGAGGGAAACGGCGGCGGAGGATTCGCACTGCGCCCCGAGGAGGAGCAGGTCGAGGGTGTACCCCGCCTCGGCATGCAGGGCGGAGGGGGCGGCGGGGGGCGGGGGGTGGTGGAGCGACTTCTCGAGGAGCACCTTGAGGAAGAGCGACTCCGCCGCGATGTAGTCAAACCAGAGGGGTGCCCATTCGTCCAGATCGTGCGCAGAACCGGCGAGGAGGGAGGCTTTGAGAGGCGCGGGGATGCGGAGTGTTGTGACCTGCTGCTGCTGCTGCTGCTGCTTCCCCTCCTGCTGCGGCAGGCGCGACGTGTCGAAGAGGTTGGGGTGTGGCGGGAACATCCCCAGCGGGTCTGCCATCTCAGGATGTGCCTCCCGCAGCGCCAGGAAGAGGAAGGACAGCGGGGTCGCCGCATCGGAGTAGCCGCGCAGGGGAGGGGCGCGGCGGTGGAGCAGCGTCAGCAGCGCGGCGCGCGACGTCACATCCCCTGCAACCACGACGGAGGCGAAGGCCTGGCTGATGGGAAAGACACCCGCCGCCTCCCCGCCCTCCCCGCCGCCGTAGCCCCCCCCGCGGAGGAAGCGGAACAGGGCGAGCCACCTGTCGGGGTCGTCCCCCTCCCCCGAAGGGCTGCTGCCGCCCCACGCTGCGGCGTGGAGCGACTGAACCTCTGCGGAGGCTCCGCCGTGGGAGCTGACGCATGCGTTCACCACAACCTGAGATATGTTCCGCGCGGTGAGGCCCGATCCGTCAGACAGCCCTGCGACATCCACCTCCCGGAGGAACCCTGTCACGCTGCGGCCCGCACTCTCGAGGTGGGGGAGTGGCTGGTGGTGGTGGTGGTGGTGGTGGCCTTGCTGCTGCTCCTGCTGCGGTGCCCCCCAGCTACACCGCCGCAGCCACACCTCCACCCCAGGGCCCAGCAGCTCCGCGCTGCGTCTGCCGGTGTGCTGAGGCAGATGGGGCGGGCTGCCGCGCAGCCCAGGCATGGCAGAGCCGAGGCCAGGGTGGTGGTGGTGGTGGTGCTGCCTCCGTGCCCCCTCCAACGCGTTTTGGCTTGCGGGCTTCTCCCCTCCAGCGGAGGGCGTGCCTCCATCGGGGTCGGCTGCGCTGCTGCAGGGAGGGTCGCTGGCAGGCATTGTTGTGTGTGTTGGGGAAGGGGCGATGGGGGCAATAGAATCCCCGCCTCACTTGCTGGTGGGGGAGGGGAGGGGGGAGGGGGTTTACAGGAGAGCTCTTGCTGCAGTCCCTCTGGGGGATGTTCAAGGGGGTGAGGGTGGGGGTAGGGGGGTGAGTGGTGGTGGGACCCACCGGAGCCCCCGGCAGAGTAACTAACGGAGTGGGGGGTGTTGTGTGTCAGCTGTTGGCGCCTCCCCGCCAGGCCTGTTGGGGTGGGTGGGTGGTAAGGCGTCAGAATGTGCCACTCCAGGACAGCCGCACCTCTCTTCTGACCGTTTTGTTTGTGATGCGCTGACGCTTCCGCGAAATGGAACACTATCGATACATCGCAGGGGGGTCTGGGGGGCGGAGTCCCCCCAGCCGCCGGAGGCCGAGTTCACAGGGCCACGTGGGACACAGGGGGGCGGTGACCCGCTCACCACTAGCTGAAGACCCCTTCAGAAAGTGCGGAGGAAAAGGGTGCGCTAAGGGAATTCGGTCCCCGGCTTCAGCCACTGGTGGAGGGTGCAGCCCGCTCGCTGGAACACGTCTCGCACTGAGTCAGGATGCTCATGATTGATGATGGTTGCGGAATGTCCTTCCAGGTTGAGGATGCGCCAGCATGTCTATGATGAGCTGCTCCAGACCACAGCATCACGCTGTTGTCGTTCCCCTTGTGCTCGTCCCTCCATGAAGAGGATGCGCAATGATTCAGCATGTCCGTTCCGAGCCGCAATAAAACACGGCGTCGCACCGTCGTCCATGGCCTTGTTAACATCAGCTTGTCCTTCCGTGATGAGGATGCGCAATGCGTCAGTATGTCCGTTCTCAGCCGCAATATAACACGGCGTCGCACCGTCGTTCATGGCCTTGTTAACATCAGCTTGTCCTTCCGTGATGAGGATGCGCAATGCGTCAGTATGTCCGTTCTCAGCCGCAATATAACACGGCGTCGCACCGTCGTTCATGGCCTTGTTAACATCAGCTTGTCCTTCCGTGATGAGGATGCGCAATGCGTCAGCATCTCCGTTCTCAGCCGCAATATAACACGGCGTCGCACCGTCGTCCATGGCCTTGTTCACGGCAGCTTGTCCTTCCGCGATGAGGATGCGCAATGCGTCAGCATGTCCGTTCTGACCCGCCATATAACACGGCGTCGCACCGTCGTCCATGGCCTTGTTCACGGCGGCTTGTCCTTCCGTGATGAGGATGCGCAATGCGCCAGCATGTCCGTTCTGAGCCGCAATACAACACGGCGTCGCACCGTCGTCCTTCGCCTTGTTAACATCAGCTTGTCCTTCCGTGATGAGGATGCGCAATGCGTCAGCATCTCCGTTCCGGGCCGCAATAAAACACGGCGTCGCATCGTCACCCCTGGCATTGTCCACGTTGTTCACGTCGGCTTGTCCTTCCATGATGAGAATGCACACCGCTGGTCGGCGTATCCGTTCTGAGCCGCAACAACTCACGGCGTCACACTGTCGTGTCGGCGTGCGAAGTGGGAAGCCTGAAGGGAAGCTGGAGAACACCCTGAAGGGGCAGGGCTGAGGTGTGTGTGATGCACGGGCCGTGTGGGTGTGGTTGCGGAAGAGGGTGGGGGAGGGTGCAGCAGAGCATGACATCAACGCTTGCCCTGTTCTCTTCTCAGATGCACCGCACAGCTGCCTCGAACAGATCATGGGTGAGAAGGTGCTGTGCTCGAGAGGCATGAGTCAAGAGTCAAGGAAGCCGGCAATCAAGGCAGTGTGAAAGAGTTCTGAGCTGCCGCGCATCACACACACGAAGGTTCTTTAGTGTGAAGATCAAAACCACTGCTGGCAACCACTGGCCTGACACGAAATGCGGTCGCAAGTGCGCCATGTCCGCAACACACGCGCCACATCCAGACCAGCTTTGGAGGGAGGTAGCATGGTCGCTTGGCGGATGTTCGGGTGTGTGCTGGGGCCGCCTTCGGATATTGGGATATAATGTAGGCAGGAAGCGGTTAAGGCCGGCCCCGCACCAGGGATGCTTCAGTCCTGGGGCTGTACGGTTGGCTTTGGAAAGCAGCAAAGAGGGAGGCAGGGAGGGCGGGTGAATGAAAAGAAATGCTGGAATAGGTGCCGTCGAAGGCGCGCCAGAGCAGAAGCCAACTCAAAGGCAGAACCAAAACGGCGGCAACAATAACAATGAGGGAAATGTGACGGCACGCACTGAGCCCGTGGGCAGCAGTGCACCACGCGCACACTTCGTGCAATCACCAGGCACTGCCGCGTGTGCGGGCTGGTGATGGAGCGGCTGCCCTTGCTGGAGCTGATGAGGACGTAGGACGGAACGCAGTCACAAACAGCTCGTGCGACCCTCCTGGCGTGATTCATAACGCTGAGGAGGACGGCCTGCAGGCTCTCCACTCAACCTGGGCTCTTTGGGGGTGCCTGGTCCAGCCCAGCGCCGGTGGATCGCGCAACGGAGACACACACAGACGCACCTGTCACCAGAGAGGAGTGGCAAGCAGGCCACCCCTCATGACGGTGGCGGAGCCGCTGCCCGTTCCGAAGAGTGTCATGACGATGCGGCACACCTCCAGCTTCGCCCTGTTGATCATGGTGTTCCCGGTGCTCGCGTTGCCTCCTCTGGGCGCGAAGGCGGGGGCTTCTGCCTCATTAGTGGTGCTGCCGTGCCGCACCGTTGCGTGGAGGACCGGCAGCGGGGTGGCGGCGCACGCCGCAGTGTTAGGGCTGGCGCTCGTTGCCAGGCCTGCACCCGAGGTGGACACGGGTGACATGACGGGGGGCTGGCGGACGCAGAGCCTCCCCACCGACTGCACGACTGATTACACAAAGTGCTCAGCGATTCCGCAAGGAATCGCTTGCATTTCTGGGTATGAATGGGTGCGCTGAACAGTCGCGGACGCTCAAGGACTTGGTCACGAGACAGGCACACGACAGGGGGTCTGGGGCGCGGAGCCCGAGGCCACGGCAGTGAAAATCTGAAAGTAATCGAAGGCTAGTCCCCACACCGGTTGGTGCTGTATCACATCAGCGGGGATGGTCGTTCAGTTGGGACATGATGAGGCGCGCTTCGATGAAAGCGAGCCTCCAGCGCCTGATACACTGCCCATGATGACGTTGAGTCTTCATATGCTGCGGATCATGAAAACCCGGCCGCAAAAAATCCCCAAAAGCTGAACCCGCTGTTTCGGTGACCGCGCGCTGGAAGTGGAAGCTTCCATTTATTGCGCCTGTCTGTAAAGTGAGCCTTGCTCATGCAGGAAGCCGGCAGTCCAGTGGAACCTGAACAGCGGTGCAGTGCAATGGCACCGGAGTGATGGCACTCCCGCACCCGAGGTGTGCGGCAGGGGCGTGCCGCTGTGGTGGCAAGGATTGGTGCAGACAGCCCCGCTGTGCCTGGACTCTGCACCGCTCCCGAGACAGTGTGCAGCAGATCTCCAGTGCGCCCTACTGTAGTACAGTGTATTTTTCCCTGTATTTTTCGTATTTTTTCCCCCTGGGAAAAATACGAAAAATACACCGAAAAATACACTCAAAAATACAAAGGAAAAATACATCCTGCCAATACTGGGGGGGGGCGGATGTGTATACACATAGGGTTTGCTTCGCCTCAACCACGCAGTTAGCTCTGCAGCTCAGAACAGGGCGAGCCACCTGTCGGGGTCGTCCCCCTCCCCCGAAGGGCTGCTGCCGCCCCACGCTGCGGCGTGGAGCGACTGAACCTCTGCGGAGGCTCCGCCGTGGGAGCTGACGCATGCGTTCACCACAACCTGAGATATGTTCCGCGCGGTCAGGCCCGATCCGTCAGACAGCCCTGCGACATCCACCTCCCGGAGGAACCCTGTCACGCTGCGGCCCGCACTCTCGAGGTGGGGGAGTGGCTGGTGGTGGTGGCCTTGCTGCTGCTCCTGCTGCGGTGCCCCCCAGCTACACCGCCGCAGCCACACCTCCACCCCAGGGCCCAGCAGCTCCGCGCTGCGTCTGCCGGTGTGCTGAGGCAGATGGGGCGGGCTGCCGCGCAGCCCAGGCATGGCAGAGACGAGGCCAGGGTGGTGGTGGTGCTGCTGCCTCCGTGCCCCCTCCAACGCGTTTTGGCTTGCGGGCTTCTCCCCTCCAGCGGAGGGCGTGCCTCCATCGGGGTCGGCTGCGCTGCTGCAGGGAGGGTCGCTGGCAGGCATTGTTGTGTGTGTTGGGGAAGGGGCGATGGGGGCAATAGAATCCCCGCCTCACTTGCTGGTGGGGGAGGGGAGGGGGGAGGGGGTTTACAGGAGAGCTCTTGCTGCAGTCCCTCTGGGGGATGTTCAAGGGGGTGAGGGTGGGGGTAGGGGGGTGAGTGGTGGTGGGACCCACCGGAGCCCCCGGCAGAGTAACTAACGGAGTGGGGGGTGTTGTGTGTCAGCTGTTGGCGCCTCCCCGCCAGGCCTGTTGGGGTGGGTGGGTGGTAAGGCGTCAGAATGTGCCACTCCAGGACAGCCGCACCTCTCTTCTGACCGTTTTGTTTGTGATGCGCTGACGCTTCCGCGAAATGGAACACTATCGACACATGTCACTCAACACGTGGGAATGGGGGGGCGGGGGGGAGATGTTGTGGTGAAACGCACACACCTCCACCTGTGATGAGGTGAGATGTGGCTCTGCAATGACCTCCTGCAATGCAGTGATAGAGTGGCTGCCCTTGCTGGAGCTGATGAGGAGGTCGGACGGAAAGCAGTCTCAGCTCGTGCGACCCCCCTGTCGTGCTTCATAACGCTGAGGAGGACCCTCGGGTGGGGAAGGGGGAGGGGGGATGTGTGGGGTTCGATTCGACGCAACCACTTGCAGTTTACCAACAAACCCAGTTGGGCCCAACTTCCCACCTTGGCCCGAAAATCGCGAACCCTCCACCGGTGTTTGTACCCCTCCTGTGTGGTTGTCCGTACATCCGCAACAACAGTTTTTTTTAAAGCGACCTGTACCGTGGTTTCCTACTTCGTCGTTGTGCTCTTGGGGCGCCCCCCCCTCGTGTTACACACTGGGGGGGGGCTAGGTACGGGCGAGGATCAGTCCTCTGTGAGGCGCTTCCGGGCCGTAGGGTTTCCCCGCGTGACCCGCGTGGTTGGGCCGCTTCTGGCGCTGCGTCGCCTCGGCGGGGCTCTCGTCCCTCGCAGTGTTGTGGGGTTGTGGGGGAGAGGGAGGGGCAAGTCAGGCTTGCTCCGTATTCCTTGAAAAATAGCCAAAATCCCGGAAATGTATTCCTGCTTTTTTCTAAAGATTTTTGCCTTGGATTTCGGACCCAGCAGTTCCCTGTGCCAGTCCCACAACCTCACGCAGTGCACCGCCTTGGAAAATTCTGTCACAAATCACTCATGGGCGCTCGTTTCGGCACGACTGCCGCGACCGGAACCGCATGGTGAAGGCCTCCTCGATCGAGACCACCACTGGCAGCCCCAGGTCCGGTAGCTCGCCATCCTCGGCCAAACACAATGTCGGCAATGACCGCCTTGTTTTCATTGCAATGTAAGGCGCGTACGACCGATACATGCGATGGTTGCCTCAACAGCATGAGGCGCTGCGCGGCTTGATGACCTCCTATAGGGTCGGCGCCACCTGACAGTTCCCACTGGTTCGACTCGCTAGATGGGGTATCCGGCGTCCACGGCTCATCTCTCCTGTGTCCAGTGATTCCGCCATCATCAGCTGCCAGATGAAAGCAAAAAATGGGTTTCGGGACCGGTTTTTCCAACGACACCCCTTCTTGACATACCATAGTGGCATACGCGTCAGGACTTGGTGACAAGACAGGCACAAGCCACAGGGGGGTCTGGGGGGCAGAGCCCCCCAGCCGCCGGAGGCCACGGTAGTGAACATCTGGGTCTTGGCTGGAAAGAACACCGGTGTTTTGGGTGCCGGGAAGAAACAGAAGAGGGGCGGGTGTCTGGAGGACTCATCCTCATCCCCCCCTCGGAAAAAGTTTCCTATGGAAAATCCTTAAAACTTTGTGTCTGCAAATCAGAAAGGGGAGAGAAGAACCAGCGGGTATTCGTCGATCGCGAGAACACCCCACACGCCTGCTGCGGGTGTGGTGCGTCCTGCATGATCTGCATAGCAAAGTTTCCTGCGTTGTTAGCACAACTCCAAGAAAAAAATACATTTCCCCTCCTAAAAATCCTTAAGGCTAAAGAAAAAAATCGGGAAATTTCGGAGAGTGTATTCCGTATTCCATGTTAGGAGCAAGCCTGGGGCAAGTCATGTTTGTTTTTTTTGGCAGTGTAGTTGCAGTCGATGGCCGCAGTCTACTCCGCTTGATCTTCGCAGTGTCTGATGGGGGGGGGGGGGGTGACCTGATACGTATAGTCAAACTGATCCGCGGGGTGACTTGATCCATATAGTCAGAATGATGCGTGGGGGGGGGGGGGGGCAGGGGCTGGGGTAATTTTCTGGGGGGTCGTGAACGTCGGGGGGGGGGGGGGGGGTAGGGCCCCGGATGTCCATACAAAAAACTGTAATTTTTTTGAAATATCCAGGTCTGGAGGTCAACAGCGCAAAACCACCCCCAGACCCACCCCAGATATGAATTTCCGGAGGTTTTTACCCACTTTTGGGCCCACCAACACTCATTTTTGGCCAGTTTTTAGCTTTTTTTGGCTTTTCTGGGGTGAGTCCTGTGCAGGGTGGTTGCAGGGTCATTTTTGGGTAAAAATGTGCATTTAACGCACCTCTGCTGGTCCTAGAGGCCCTGGATGGTCTACAATGTGCCCCAGGGATGCCTAGGGTACGTTTTTCACCCGAAACCCACCCAAAATGGGGTATAGTTGCCCAATTTTTGACATTTTTTGGTAAAACACACCCCGTGTGGTAGAGAAAATACGGCAAGAGTCTCGGTGGGTCGGAAGAGCAGATGGTTCCCGCAACAGCTCCCGGGGAGCGGCGGGTATTTCGCATAGGATGCCGGATGTGTGAACACGTTTGTGCGGTTTGCCCTGTGTTGTGTGAACATATGTGTATGTGTGTGTGTATGCTCCACCCAACCCGACACATTTTCTGTACTTCAGACAGGTAAGGTCACTCGACACGCGGGGGGGGGGGTTTTTTTGTTGTGTGTTTTTTCTGCCAGCCGACATCACTAGTGGAAGCGATCAATGCAAAAATCATCTGAAAGGAAGACTCGAGAGACTGCTGCTGTATTTTCATGAAATTGGACCTACAACATCGTTGCAGGGTCCTTTTCCTTGGGTAAAATTACGCATTTTCACGTGCTTCTACTGGTCGTAGAGGCCCTGGATGGTATACAATGTACCCCAGGGATGCCTAGGGTACGTTTTTCACCCGAAAAACACCCGAAATGGGGTATAGTGGGGGGTGTCGATTTTTTCGGTTTTTTTCCGTTTTTTCCTTTTTTTTCGTTTTTTCCGCCTGTGGGCGCTGGCTGCGACTTGGTCAAAATTCGACGAAAAAAATCCGAAAAAAAAACGGAAAACGAAAAAACGGAAAATCCCAAAATCGACACCCTGATTTTCCGTTTTTTTCCGTTTTTTTCCGAGCACCAGAAATAGGCAGGGTTGTCGTAAGACCGGCGTGCCAAGGGGGAGGTGCTCGCATTTTTTTTTGGGGGGGTCCAGAATGGGTCGTTTTTGGACATTTGAGCCCACTGCGAGCAGTGCCGGGTCCCGGAAACGCTGTTTCAAACGCTCAAAAGGGGAGGCGGTGGGCACCAGAACCCAGTAAATTTACCACAAATGGTCCCACCCACGAACGGGTTACCCCCTGCCTCTAGGGGTTCCCCCCACTCACAAACGGGTTACCCCCTGCCTCTAGGGGTTCCCCCCAGCCACAAATGGGTTACCCCCTGCCTCTAGGGGTTCCCCCCACTCACAAATGGGTTACCCCCTACCTCTAGGGGTTCCCCCCACTCACAAACGGGTTACCCCCTGCCTCTAGGGGTTCCCCCCACCCACAAATGGGTTACCCCCTACCTCTAGGGGTTCCCCCCACTCACAAACGGGTTACCCCCTGCCTCTAGGGGTTCCCCCCACCCACAAACGGGTTACCCCCTGCCTCTAGGGGTTCCCCCCACTCACAAATGGGTTACCCCCTACCTCTAGGGGTTCCCCCCACCCACAAACGGGTTACCCCCTGCCTCTAGGGGTTCCCCCCACCTACCAATGGGTTACCCCCTACCTCTCGGGGTTCCCCCCACCTACAAATGGGTTACCCCCTGCCTCTAGGGGTTCCCCCCAGCCACAAATAGGTTGCCCCCTGCCTCTAGAGGTTCCCCCCAGCCACTAATGGGTTGCCACCTACCTCTAGAGGTTCCCCCCAGCCACCAATGGGTTGCCCCCTGCCTCTAGAGGTTCCCCCCAGCCACCAATGGGTTGCCCCCTACCTCTAGAGGTTCCCCCCAGCCACTAATGGGTTGCCCCCTACCTCTAGAGGTTCCCCCCAGCCACCAATGGGTTGCCCCCTACCTCTAGAGGTTCCCCCCAGCCACTAATGGGTTGCCCCCTACCTCTAGAGGTTCCCCCCAGCCACCAATGGGTTGCCCCCTACCTCTAGAGGTTCCCCCCAGCCACCAATGGGTTGCCCCCTACCTCTAGAGGTTCCCCCCAGCCACCAATGGGTTGCCCCCTACCTCTAGAGGTTCCCCCCAGCCACTAATGGGTTGCCCCCTACCTCTAGAGGTTCCCCCCAGCCACTAATGGGTTGCCCCCTGCCTCTAGAGGTTCCCCCCAGCCACCAATAGGTTGCCCCCTACCTCTAGAGGTTCCCCCCAGCCACTAATGGGTTGCCCCCTGCCTCTAGAGGTTCCCCCCAGCCACCAATAGGTTGCCCCCTACCTCTAGAGGTTCCCCCCAGCCACCAATGGGTTGCCCCCTACCTCTAGAGGTTCCCCCCAGCCACTAATGGGTTGCCCCCTACCTCTAGAGGTTCCCCCCAGCCACTAATGGGTTGCCCCCTGCCTCTAGAGGTTCCCCCCAGCCACCAATGGGTTGCCACCTACCTCTAGAGGTTCCCCCCAGCCACTAATGGGTTGCCACCTACCTCTAGAGGTTCCCCCCAGCCACCAATAGGTTGCCCCCTACCTCTAGAGGTTCCCCCCAGCCACCAATAGGTTGCCCCCTACCTCTAGAGGTTCCCCCCAGCCACCAATGGGTTGCCCCCTGCCTCTAGAGGTTCCCCCCAGCCACTAATGGGTTGCCCCCTACCTCTAGAGGTTCCCCCCAGCCACCAATGGGTTGCCCCCTGCCTCTAGAGGTTCCCCCCAGCCACTAATGGGTTGCCCCCTACCTCTAGAGGTTCCCCCCAGCCACCAATGGGTTGCCCCCTACCTCTAGAGGTTCCCCCCAGCCACTAATGGGTTGCCACCTACCTCTAGAGGTTCCCCCCAGCCACCAATGGGTTGCCCCCTACCTCTAGAGGTTCCCCCCAGCCACTAATGGGTTGCCACCTACCTCTAGAGGTTCCCCCCAGCCACCAATGGGTTGCCCCCTACCTCTAGAGGTTCCCCCCAGCCACCCCCGCCCCGCCCCCCCCCCCCCCCATGACTTCATCCCGTCCCCACCCAAAGCTCAAGCTTCCTGGACACGCTCGTTTGAGCAATCTGGAATCTGTAGAAGGCTCGCCGTGTAGGCGGCCTTGGCTATTTTGCCGGCTTGCTGGTCTGCGGCCCAGGATGCGCCTGCAGCGCCGTGTTGTCCCACGTTCTTGAGGCACCAAGCTTGAGGATTCTCTGGCAGATATGTTCACGATGTCCTTCACGTCTCAACGGGTTCTTCGGGTGTCCCATTCAAAAAAACACCCGAAAAATATGATGACTTTGCTAAACTGGACCCAACTCCCCATACTCTTTTTTTTGCCATTTTTCAGCATTTTCCCCTGATTTTTCGGTTTTTTTTTTGAAAAAATTTATTTTTTGTCCAGAATCGACACCCCCCAGTTGCCCAATTTTTGACATTTTTTCATGAAATTGGGACTTTTACCCCACATGGGCGAATCCCCCATTTTTCACAGTTTTTTCAAAAAATTGGACGGAATTTAGGCAATTCGGTGTCGAAAACCTGTTCCAACAGGCCCGTCCACCCCTTTTCGGGCATACCCAGTGGTTTCTGGGTGGTTATAGGGTTGTAGGGTGCCTACAACACGGTTGCAGGGTGTGTGCAGGGTCCTACAACATCGTTGCAGGGTCCACATTTTTGTGGTAAAAATGTGCATTTTACTGGGGGGGGTCAAATAATTGTAACCCCTACGATTATTTAGCGACGCGGTCTGTATAAATCGGGTGTCCCAAAATTTACAAATTTTCAACGGTGGTGAATAATCGTAGGGGTTACGATTATTCACTTTTGGCAAAAATTTACCCGTTTTGCTGTTCAGAATGTCAATTGGTGGGGTGGGGGTGGGTGTGGGTCGCATTCTCGGCCTGTCTCACCGGCATTCCGTGCACACAGCAACAGCACCGGTGGAAACTGGCCATAGCACCCCGGTGGGCCACCAGGAGGGGAGGGACCCGGTGTGAGGCGCTTGAGTCATCCAGATGGGCACACGGTGGGGTCCGACACCCGATGTCGGACCCTGTGGGTTACCCGTTTTTTAGGTACCCTCCACACCCAGTGCGCGCTCGACCGTCGAATGGTTTTTCTGGTCCCGTGCACTTCCCTGCCTGCCACACCACCCCCTCGACCCCATCCCCAGCACCAGAGCGTCGTTGGCTGGCGTGCGCGGGGCACGCGTCGAATACCGATGACGGGGCCTGTGTTCCTGGGGCGCTGACGAGGTCCGAAGGGATTGACGCCTTGGCTCAGTCCTTACGTTTGGATGAGGGCGTGGTTTTTGACGTAGCGGGAGCCCTCAAGAATACAGCACAGCTGCACCTGCTCTTGCGCCGTCTCCAGTTCGCATAGTCCCTTCGTATGACGGTGACTGGGAGCCCTGGCTGTCCCGATCTATTTCAATGACTGTATCAGTTTCCAGCCTAGTTCCCATGCTTGGGTGCTTGGCTCGGGTGCACCCTTCGAGGTGGTACAGAGAATGCAAAGAGAGTCCACAGGGCGGAGCCCCCCAGCCGCCGGAGGCCACGGTAGTGGACATCTGTTCCTTGTGGGGACTGTGTCCATCTTCCTGAGGTTGCGTATGGGCCACCCCAGAATTTTGGTGCCCCCCCCCCCAGGCTCACCTCACTGGCAGGGAACCTGGGGGCGGGGGGGCCTCAAACCATACTCTCTTCCACCCATTAAACTCGGGGCATGTGTGCTCCGACATGTGGGGTGACTCAATCACTGGTCTATGACGACCGATTCTCCACTTTGTACAGCCTGAGTGGGATCCCTGCTGTTCCTGTTGCTTGATCTTCTGAGGAAAAGTCAGAAATTTGGCCAAAAGTGAATAATCGTAACCCCTACGATTATTCAAAACAAATTTACGTACCGTATTCGGAAAAATACTGGAACGGAATAATGTTCCAAGTTCCAGCCGAGACCCCATCTGTTCCAGTTATTTTCCGTTCCAGAATTGTTTTGGGGGGTCTGCGCGGACTTGGCCATTTTCTGAGAGTCGGGTACTTTCCCAAGGGTATGCTGGGCCCACCATCCTCCACCATGGCATGGGGTGGGGTGAGGTGGGATTTCGGACATGTGCCCCAAAAACTGACAAGTACCCGTCAATTTCCCCCATATTCTAATTCTGGAACGGAAAAATACTGGAACGGAATAATGTTCCAAGTTTCGAAAATCCGGGTTTGTTCCAGTTATTTTCCGTTCCAGAAAAAATCCGTTCCAGCATTTTTCCGTTCCAGTATTTTTCCGAATACGGTATAAATGGCCCAGAAAATGTTGTACAATTAATCGCCCCCTTACGATTATTCGACTACTTACGATTAATTGCCCCCCCCCAGTAACGCACATCTACTGGTCGTAGAGGCCCTGGATGGTACACAATGTGCCCCAGGGATGCCTAGGGTACGTTTCTCAGCCGAAAACCACCCAAAATGGGGTCTAGTTCAGTGTTTAAGATACTGTTATGAAAAACGGGGCTTAGCCCCGGTTTTTGAGATTTTGCCCCGAAAAACCGGGGGTGCCTCTTTTTTTTTTTTTAAGCACACTCGTGTGAGCGGAAAGCGCCCCACCACAGCTGCAACCAAACGTGCTCTATACACTAACCCCACCCTTCATCAGGCTCAGGGTGTGATCAGTTCAGGGTTTTGTGTGTAGAAGCGTCAACGCAACAAACAAAAGGAAATTCATCAGAGCGGTTGTAGCTGTGAAGTGATAGGGCGCTTTCCACCGGGATTTTTCTGAGATTCTGTCCGGGTACTATTCCAGGGTACTTTTTGGCCAGAGGAGGCCGGGGCCAAGAGCACAATGCCCTGCCCCAGGCGTTAGCCCGATGAACCTGTTGAGCACAAGGTGCACGTTGACTACATGCGGCGTGCGACTATGGAGCAGAATCAGCTGTTCACTACCGTGGCCTCCGGCGGCTGGGGGGCTCCGCCCCCCAGACCCCCCTGTGGCCTGTGCCTGTCCAGAACCAAGTCTGCAAGGGCAACCTGCGGTGCTTTCAACACCACCACGCTCTTCCTCATCGACTGGCTCCTTCGCGTTGACGACAACAAGGAGCGCGCTCCTCTCGGACCTGGCAGCGGCGGCGAAGTCAGTCCCCCGCAGAGGAGCCACCCTGCCCATCCCAGTTGAGTGGCGTGGAGTGAGGTGTTGTGGGAAGGGAAAACCCTTCCATTTGGGGAAATGGCCGAAATTTTACCCCCGATTACCCCCGGTTTTCGGCGCGCAGCCCGGAACCCTATCTTTTACCCTGGTCTAGTTGCCCAATTTTTGATAGTTTTTCAGAAAAATTGGGGCTGTTACCCTACACGGGCGAATCCCCCATTTTTCACAGTTTTTTCAAAATATCGGACTGAATTTGGGCAATTCGGTGTAGAAAACCTGTTCTGACAGGCCCATACACCCCATTTTAGGGCATACCCAGTGGTTTCTGGGTGGTTATAGGGTTGTAGGGTGCCTACAACCTGGTTGCAGGGTGCTTGCAGGGTGGTTGCAGGGTCCTTTTTTTGGGTAAAAATACGCATTTTAACGCACCTCTACTGGTCGTAGAGGCCCGGGATGATATACAATGTACCCCAGGGATGCCTAGGGTACGTTTTTCACCCGAAAAACACCCGAAATGGGGTCTAGTTGCCCCGATTTTGTCATTTTTTCATGAAAATCGGGATTTTGCCCAAAATGGGCAAAATCCCCTTTTTTCACCGATTTTTCGAAAATTCTGACCGAAAATGGGCACCTAAGTGTGAAAAACCGGTTTCATTGGGTCCACAGACATATTTTTGAGGTGGGTACACCCATTTTAGGTGCCAATAACCCTTGTTTGGGGTCGGAAAAATTTTTATTACAATTTTTTCCCGTACATCCGGGGCCCTAGGGGGGGGGGGGGCTGGCGTGCAGGGTGCAGGCAGCGCGCGCAAATGCGACCTGTTTCCGGGTGCCCGCGCGCTCCCGGCGACCGTGCACCCTGGGTGCACGGGTTTGGGCTCAATCTGGGTGACGTACGGGTAGGGCTCCCACCCTGAAAATGGGCTATCTGCAGTCACTCCAGTGACCTGACATCACCTGAAAGTGACCCAAAAGTGCGGAATCTTCGACTCGCGGAATCGCGATTGACCCCTTCCATTGCACTCTTTGGGCTCTGTGCGGATCGTAGTGGGGTCACACTGTGGGTCTAGGTGCCAAGCTTCACCCATGAAATGTGGGTCTAGTTCAGGGGCTGGTCATAGGAGACTGTGACTGGGAGGCCGAGAGTCAGCCAGCCCACCCACCCAGCGGGACCCCCTCCTCGGGTGTTCCGAAACCCCCTTCTTTTGAATACTTGGAATCTGTGCGCATCGTAGTGGGGTCACTTTGTAGGTCTAGGTGACAAACTTTGTCCATGAAATGTGGCTCTGGTTCAGGGGCTGGTCATGGGTGAAGGTGACTGGGAGTAACACACCATGCCACCCCACCCAGCCACCCACCCAGCGGGACCCCCTCCTCGGGTGTTCCAAAACCCCGTTCTTTTGAACGTTTGAAACTTTTGCGGATCGTAGTGGGGTCACTTTGGTGGTCTAGGTGCCCAGCTTCACCCATGAAAAAGCGGTCTGGTTCAGGGGCTGGTTATGGGTGAAGGGTGGCTGGGTGACACACACCATGACACCCCACCCACCCAGCGGGACCCCCTCCTCGGGTGTTCCAAAACCTCTTTCTTTTGAACGTTTGGAATTTGTGCGGATCACAGTGGGGTCACTTTGATGGTGTGTGAGCCAAGTATCACCCATGAAACACGGGTCTGGTTCAGGGACTGGTCGTGGGGGTGTCTGGGAGGCAGCCAGTCCACTACACCCCACCTACCCACCCAGCGGGACCCCCCCCTCGGATTTTCCAAAAACCCGTTCTTTTGAACGTTTGGAATCTGTGCGGATCGCGATGGGGTCATTTTGGCCATGGGGTGCCCATTTACACCTATTACTGGGAAACATCAATTGGGTGAAAGTACACGGTGGGCTAATGAAAAAGTGATCACTATTTTGTGCACTATAAATTGCCACTATATAGTGACAACTTACTGAACACATAGTACTATATGGAAATGGGATAGTGACTAATGTTTCCGACTCACTCGACACATACTGGACACAATCTAAATTATAGTGGACACATAGTGACAAATAGTGGACATGTCAACTATTATAGTCGACATGTAAGTAAAATAGTCGCATGTCCACTATAATAGTGACTATAATAGTGGACATGCGACTATTATAGTCACTATAATAGTCGACATGTCACTAAAATAGTAACTATTATAGTCGACATGTCGACTATTATAGTCGACATGCGACTATAATAGTCGCACGTGCCACTATGAGACCACTATAATAGTCGACATGTATAGGGGGACCCTTTTCGATTTTTTTTTTCGGATGGGTCCATTTTGCACGTTTGAGCCCAATTTCGAAGGAATTTTTGAGTTTTGAGCCTGTTTTGAGGCCTAAAACGCGCTAAAACGGCCCCGCGAGTTTGGCGTTTTGGCCTTGGTGAAAATTCACCTCAAAAAAAATCTGGCCCCAAAATCTGGTCCTTGTGGTCTGGAACCTTTCATTTTCGAAGGAAATCGTCGAAAAACTGAGACCTTCGATCCTGGCATCACACACGACGGCCCCAAAAAATGAAGCACACGAAGTTTGGGTCATTTCGTGGGCGAAGTACAGACGTGTGTCGAAATTGACATGTTGTTACCAGTATGTCAAAAGAGTGAATACAAAGAGCAATGTTCTTGACATTGCTCAGAACCATGGCTGATTCTTCAGCTATTTAAAATAACCCCGACCCCGACCCTGCCCGGCCCCGGCCCTTCCCTGTGCAAGCTCGTGCCCCCACCCATCGCATTGCTCCCTTGTTGCCTTGCTTTGCGCTGCTTTTCTTTTTCAGAATTTTCAGATTTTTAAAGTTCAAGACGGAGTGCTTTTTTTCCGAAAGTTTAGGTGGCCCGATGATGGGGATGCAGCACCCCGAGGGTCTTACCTACCGGGCGGTTGGGGGGCGGTGGGGCAGGGCAACTTTGGGTGCAGATTTACGTACACAAAGCGGCGTGAGACTGTGCATGTCAGCGGCCTTGCGTGGTGGCCCCCCTAGGTGACTATGTTCGGATGTCTGGGAATGGAATGAAAACCCCCATATGGCTGCCTGCGCCCTTGTGGAATTAGAGGTGGTCGGGAATCGGTCGGAAACCAGTACTCCTGCTGGCGCTCGTCGTGTGTGTGGAGCATCTGTAGACGCCCGGCAACTCAGCCATCTTGCCCCCGCGCAAGCTCTGCCTGGCCGTGGAAGAGGATGACACACGGTCTGAATCTGGACTCTCTCTCGTGGTGGCACCGAATAACTGTGACTCTAGGTGACTCCACATAAACATACTCCCACTGGTCTGTGGCAAAGGGAGAATGACTACATGCCTTGAGAGAGAGACCTCCGGCCTGAAAGGACAAGCATGAAAAGCCGGAATAGATCAGATAGAGTACAGACTCAGGTGCACGAACCGATCCTTCGGCAGCTACCTGCTTGGTTTGCTGGTGTATGGTTGAGCGCTGCTTGTGTACGTAAATTTTGCTTATATGAACACTCCGCCTTCACCAAAGGTGAAGAACTTCCCAAGACAAGCGGTGTGGCACCCCCTGTGGTGTTGCGCCCCTTTGGACATCGGCCCCAGCGGTAACCCGCAGGTTGTTGTTTCTTCAAAGAAACACGTCGATTCTGTCCCCCACAGCAGGGTTTATCCCTGCTTACCCATGGATGTTTTCTCATTATTATTATAACAGTTGATACAATACACTAGCTCGGCAAATGCCTGGAGCGCCACTGGGAAGGTGTGTGCCGACATATAGCTCGGCACACGCCTGAAGCGCCACCGTGACGACATATTCGTCTCTGCTGAAGCACTCCGCTACACAGGGGGCTTCCGGTTCCTGTCCATGCAGAGGTTCTCAAGGCAGATAATGCCGAGACTTGTGGTGCGCTCTCGTTTGTTGATCGAGGGTCAACCCAGTGACGAAAAATGTGGAACGGCATGCTGCCCGTTTCTTCATTTTTCACCTTGCGTTGCAAGGGGGTCGCCCTCACGAGGGAAAAATGTAGAACGGCATGCTGCCCGTTTACTCATTTTTACCTTGGGATCACCTCGTTCACTAGGGAAAAGCGCCAAGGCGTCTCCCAAAGGTGGAACCGCTCCACTCATATGGGGCCGTCTCCCAATTCGTGTTGGGCGGCGAGCCTTGAGAGTGCTGAGTATTGCACTTGGCATGAACTTGCAGACTGGTCACAGACAATGTCGACTATAATAGTGACTATAATAGTCGACATGTCACTAAAATAGTGACTATTATAGTGAACATGTTCACTATATCCTGGACATGTGTGCATGCGTACACTATAATAGTGGACATGTTCAGTAAATGCTGACATGTTGACTGCGCATCCACTATAATACTGACATGTTAGTTGCGTGTCAGTCAATATAGTCGCAGTTCCGGCCATATACTGGCCAAAAAAGCGTTTTACTGGACACTTAGTGACATGTCCCGGACGTTTACTCGACACTTAGTGGACTTCGATGTCCACATAGAACTAAGTGGTCACTGCATACTGAGCACTTACTGACAATATAGTCGACATGTCGACTATAAAGTCACTATTTTAGTCGCATGTCACTAAATATAGTCACTATTATAGTCGACATGTCGACTATAATAGTCACAAAATAGTCGACATGTCGACTATTTTGTGACTATTATAGTCGACATGTCAACTATATAGTGACTATTATAGTCACATGTCGACTATTTTGTGACTATAATAGTCGACATGTCGACTATATAGTGACTATTATAGTCGACATGTCGACTATTTTGTGACTATAATAGTCGACATGTCAACTATATAGTGACTATTATAGTCGACATGTCACTATTTATAGTACTATTTTTTTCATTAGCCCACCGTGTACCACCTCCTGACCCCCCCCCCTCCCGAGTCGGGAGGGGGGTCGGGTAGGGGGGGTACCCCCCCCCCATACCCCCCCTCGTGACCCCCCCCCCCTGGTAGGGTGCCCGACCAGGGGGTGGGGGGTCACCCAAAATTTCGAGGAAATCCTGGTGTCACCCTGAAAACCTGGGTCGCCAGCCTGACCTCAGCCCGCGGGGAGCCCCCCTACCCCCCCCCCCCCCCCCCGGAGGAAATCCGTGAACTACCAAAAATCCTTACCCCAGGGCCTGGGGGGGGGGGGGGGGGGGGGGGGGCTTTGTACGCTCGGGGGGGGGGGGGGGGGGGGTTAGTTACAGTGTGTGGTGTGAGTGGACAACGAGGAAGTTGTACAGACTTCGTTGTGCAGGGATGGGGTAGTCTGACGTACTCCGTCTTCACTCACGACCATGTCGTACTCCTGGTGTTGTGCCGTTTCCCACTTGCCGTGCTGCACCAAACGGCACATACGTACACTCGACAAACATACATCACAGGGGGGTCTGGGGGGCGGAGTCCCCACAGCCGCCGGAGGCCACGGTAGCGAACATCGGCCTTCTGCTTCGCGTTCTTGAACTCTTTGGATCAAGCGCGGTTCGTAGTGGGGCATGTACCCAGAGATGCTCATAGTTGGGAAGTTGTGTGTGCAGGTCGAGGAGTGGACAGTCGGTCATAAATCTGTGAAAACCCAACCACAAAAAAAAAGCGAAACTCGCCACCGGGTTTTCGGGGGGAAAAAGTCACTTCACCATTCAGCAGCAACCGCCCTTAGCCTGTATTTTGTTTGTTGATGCGTTGACGCTTCTACACATAAACCCTGAAGTGATGATCACACCCTGAGCCTGATGAAGGGTGGGGTTAGTGTATAGAGCACGTTTGGATGCTGCTGTGGTGGGTGACTTTCTACGCACACGAGTGTGCGGAAAAATACAAATGGCGACTTTCGCCCCCAAACTCGCCATCGGGAAAACTCAGGTGACCACGAAGGCGCAGCGAGATAGCGTTGCAACAAAACGCCGGCGACCCACAGCTAGAAAGGGCGGGTCATTTTGATTGATTTCACAACGGGGAGATGCGGAGCTGGGAGAGCGCCAGATCACTGGTCAGAAGCTGATTTCTGACGCAGAAACCTAGGTCTTGTCGGCCCAGTTTTTGTCCGAGTTCACAGGGCCACGTGGGACACAGCGTCAGGAGGGCGGTGACCCGCTCACCACTAGCTGTAGACCCCTTCAGAAAGTGTGGAGGAAAAGGGGCGCGAAGGAAATTCGATCCCCGACTTCAGCCAATGGTGGAGGGTGCTGCCCGCTCGCTGGAACACGTCTAGCACTGAGTCAGGATGCTCATGATTGATGATGGTTGCGGCATGCCCTTCCATGTTGAGGATGCGCCAGCATGTCAATTATGAGCTGCGACAGAACACAGCGCCACGCCGTTGTTGTTCCCCTTGTGCTCGTCCCTCCACGAAAAGGATGCGCAATGCGTCAGCATGTCCGTTCTGAGCCGCAATAAAACACGGCGTCCTACCGTCGTTCTTCGCCTTTTTTTGTTAACATCAGCTTGTCCTTCCGTGATGAGGATGTGCAATGCGTCAGCATGTCCGTTCTCAGCCGCAATAAAACACGGCGTCGCACCGTCGTTCATGGCCTTGTTAACATCAGCTTGTCCTTCCGTGATGAGGATGCGCAATGCGTCAGCACGTCCGTTCTGAGCCGCAATTAAACACGGCGTCGCACCGTCGTCCATGGCCTTGTTCACATCAGCTTGTCCTTCCGTGATGAGGATGCGCAATGCGTCAGCATGTCCGTCCAGAGCCGCAATTAAACACGGCGTCGCACCGTCGTCCATGGCCTTGTTAACATCAGCTTGTCCTTCCGTGATGAGGATGCGCAATGCGTCAGCATGTCCATTCTGACCCGCGACAAAACACGGCGTCGCACCGTCGTTATCGGCCTTGTTAACATCAGCTTGCCCTTCCGTGATGAGAATGCGCAATGCGGCAGCATGTCCCTGGTGAGCCGCAATAAAACACGGCGTCTCACCGTTGTCCGTGGCCTTGTTAACATCAGCTTGTCCTTCCGTGATGAGGATGCGCAATGCGTCAGCATGTCCATTCTGACCCGCTAAAGAACACGGCGTCTCACCGTCGTCCATGGCCTTGTTCACATCAGCTTGTCCTTCCGTGATGAGGATGCGCAATGCGTCAGCATGTCCGTTCAGAGCCGCAATTAAACACGGCGTCGCACCGTCGTCCATGGCCTTGTTAACATCAGCTTGTCCTTCCGTGATGAGGATGCGCAATGCGTCAGCATGTCCATTTTGACCCGCGACAAAACACGGCGTCGCACCGTCGTTATCGGCCTTGTTAACATCAGCTTGCCCTTCCGTGATGAGGATGCGCAATGCGGCAGCATGTCCGCACTGAGCCGCAATAAAACACGGCGTCTCACCGTTGTCCGTGGCCTTGTTAACATCAGCTTGTCCTTCCGTGATGAGGATGCGCAATGCGTCAGCATGTCCGTTCCGGGCCGCAATATAACACGGCGCCGCACCGTCATGCCTGGTATTGTTCACGTCAGCTTGTCCTTCCATGATGAGAATGCACACCGAGTCGGCGTATCCGTTCTGAGCCGCAACAACTCACGGCGTCACACTGTCGTGTGTGTTCGAAGTGCGAAGCCTGAAGGGAAGCTGGAGAACACCCCTCTGAAGGGGCAGGCCTGAGGTGTGTGTGATGCACGGGCCGTGTGGGTGTGGTTGCGGAAGAGGGTGGGGGAGGGTGCAGCAGAGCACGACATCAACGCTTGCCCTGTTCTCTTCTCAGATGCACCGCACAGCTGCCTCCAAGAGATCATGGGTGAGAAGGTGCTGTGCTCGAGAGGCATGAGTCAAGAGTCAAGGAAGCCGGCAAGCAAGGCAGTGTGAAAGAGTTCTGAGCTGCCGCGCATCACACACACGAAGGTTCTTTGGTGTGAAGATCAAAACCACTGCTGGCAACCACTGGCCTGACACGAAATGCGGTCGCAAGTGCGCCATGTCCGCAACACACGCGCCACATCCAGACCAGCTTTGGAGGGAGGTAGCATCGCTTGGCGGATGTTCGGGTGTGTGCTGGGGCCGCCTTCGGATATTGGGTTATAATGTAGGCAGGAAGCGGTTACAGTGTAAGGAATCATTTGAGAAATGTACCCTAGGAAAATGGTAGCTAACTTGGCCCCAACATGGGGCTGATCCTCGCAATCCTGAAGGCCTGGGGCCTCTCCAGCACTGTTTGAGGTGGATATGGTCTGACTGACCCCGAAAAAGCGGGTTTCTGTTGAGGAAAAGGCTGTGGGCACCTCGGCCTTCTGACCACCTCGACCTCAGAGAGAGGGCAGCTCACAGGAGCTTAAGTTGATCCGTGTGGTGAGGCAGCAGCAACATGGCGCAGCAACATGCCGACACACCAAACGTCCTCCCTTCGAGGCGAGTGCACCAGGAGGGGAAGCCCGGGTCGGCGCCCCCCTGGCCTGAGGTCCTGCCTGATATCCTGCCTGATAATTGACGGTCCCGGGTTCAAAACCCGCTCAGGTGCTGCGTGTCGTCGACACCGTGACTGCGGCAGTCGACATCCCAGACGGGTCGCCCCTCCTCTGTGCAAAGTACATCGGGCGAGGCTCCCCTCGGGGGAACGCCGTCGGGAGATGTGCTGGAGCCACCGCGCTCGATTCTGGGTTGTCCGCCATGTGCTGTCATGGAGCCTGCGTATTCGGGCGTGAAAACCGTAGGTGGTGGTTCGATTCCCAGAACTTGGGTAGGATATCCTATGGGATAACCTCCACGGGATGTTGCTTCTCGCGTTGGATATCCTACGCCAAGGTGGAACCCTGCAGAAGACACGAGAGTAACAGCGAGGGACATCCCACGGATATCCCGCTTTGTCACCTCTCTGTTCCCTCGGGTACCCCGAGAGAACGTCACCCCCCTTCGGCCTGGGCTTGTGGCACTGGCTGGGCTGCTTCTTGTACAGATCGATGGAGTGAACGCGCTGGGTTATTGCGCCAGGTGCTAGCTTCGGCAAACTGCAGCAGAGTGGGTGGCTCTCCAGTTGTGCTGGGAAGACACTGCGGACACCCCTCCACCGCCCACCCCCCCCCCCCCTAGGGCTATGATGGGAAGGAAACGCGTTTCCATCGAATAATCGAAAATAAGGAAACGGAAACGGAAACGTTTCCTTATTTTGAGGAAACGCCCCCTTTGCACTGGGGAAGCAGGGGAAACAACACACGTTTACCACAGTCGCTTGGACTTCCCCTGGTCTGACAGGATCTCCGGACCGGTCCACAGTGAAGCCAGGTAAACAATAGCTGTGACCCCCCTTAACGATAATCCATTATCGTATGGGGGTCTTCGCTGGTCAACAAACTTCGACAAACTTCGTCGTTCGTCACATAATTAGGAAAACGGCTGTTTCAGGGGGTTTTTCACCGAAGACGGCAGTGTTCTGACGACGACGACAGGGGTCTTCGACAAAAGCTTCGTCAGCGAAGACCCCCCCCCAAAAATGAATTAAAAACCGGTTTTTCGGGGATTCTCGCTGTTCGTCACCTGTCGTCAAATTTCGACAAAATTCGACAATTTTCACCTAAACCGACGGAAAATGCACCAAAATGCACCACCCACAGCCTGGGTCGGCCCAGGGTCTGGACACCACTCCTGGACCCGGCCCAGTACGGGCGAGATCGGCCCATAGCCGGCCCAGCACTGCCGAGATCGGCCCATAGCCGGCCCAGCACTGCCGAGATCGGCCCATAGCCGGCCCAGTACGGGCGAGATCGGCCCATAGCCGTCCCAGCACTGCCGAGATCGGCCCATAGCCGGCCCAGTACGGGCGAGATCGGCCCATAGCCGGCCCAGCACTGCCGAGATCGGCCCATGTCCGGCCCAGTACGGGCGAGATCGGCCCATAGCCGGCCCAGCACTGCCGAGATCGGCCCATAGCCGGCCCAGTACGGGCGAGATCGGCCCATGTCCGGCCCAGTACGGCCGAGATCGGCCCGTAGCCGGCCCAGCACTGCCGAGATCGGCCCATAGCCGGCCCAGTACGGGCGAGATCGGCCCATAGCCGGCCCAGCACTGCCGAGATCGGCCCATGTCCGGCCCAGTACGGGCGAGATCGGCCCATAGCCGGCCCAGCACTGCCGAGATCGGCCCATAGCCGGCCCAGTACGGGCGAGATCGGCCCATGTCCGGCCCAGTACGGCCGAGATCGGCCCGTAGCCGGCCCAGCACTGCCGAGATCGGCCCATAGCCGGCCCAGTACGGGCGAGATCGGCCCATAGCCGGCCCAGCACTGCCGAGATCGGCCCATGTCCGGCCCAGTACGGGCGAGATCGGCCCATAGCCGGCCCAGCACTGCCGAGATCGGCCCATAGCCGGCCCAGTACGGGCGAGATCGGCCCATGTCCGGCCCAGTACGGCCGAGATCGGCCCGTAGCCGGCCCAGCACTGCCGAGATCGGCCCATAGCCGGCCCAGTACGGGCGAGATCGGCCCATAGCCGTCCCAGCACTGCCGAGATCGGCCCATAGCCGGCCCAGTACGGGCGAGATCGGCCCATAGCCGGCCCAGCACTGCCGAGATCGGGCCATGTCCGGCCCAGCACTGCCGAGATCGGCCCATAGCCGGCCCAGTACGGGCGAGATCGGCCCATGTCCGGCCCAGTACGGCCGAGATCGGCCCGTAGCCGGCCCAGCACTGCCGAGATCGGCCCATAGCCGGCCCAGTACGGGCGAGATCGGCCCATAGCCGTCCCAGCACTGCCGAGATCGGCCCATAGCCGGCCCAGCACTGCCGAGATCGGCCCATAGCCGGCCCAGTACGGGCGAGATCGGCCCATAGCCGGCCCAGCACTGCCGAGATCGGCCCATGTCCGGCCCAGTACGGGCGAGATCGGCCCATAGCCGGCCCAGCACTGCCGAGATCGGCCCATGTCCGGCCCAGTACGGGCGAGATCGGCCCATAGCCGGCCCAGCACTGCCGAGATCGGCCCATAGCCGGCCCAGTACTGCCGAGATCGGCCCATGTCCGGCCCAGTACGTGCGAGATCGGCCCGTAGCCGGCCCAGCACTGCCGAGATCGGCCCATGTCCGGCCCAGTACGTGCGAGATCGGCCCATAGCCGGCCCAGTACGGGCGAGATCGGCCCATGTCCGGCCCAGTACGGGCGAGATCGGCCCATAGCCGGCCCAGCACTGCCGAGATCGGCCCATAGCCGGCCCAGTACGTGCGAGATCGGCCCATAGCCGGCCCAGTACTGCCGAGATCGGCCCATGTCCGGCCCAGTACGGGCGAGATCGGCCCATAGCCGGCCTAGTCGTAGGATGCTGAACGAAGACAGCCAGCAGGCGCTGCTCTTCGATGACTACTCCACAGAGACGAAGATCACGACACTCGTGGTCACAGACGTGCAGGCCTCGACCCTCTGCTTGGAGAAGTCTTTCGAGGGAATGCGGAAGGCGCTAGAAATCCACAACCATGTGATCCGGAAGTGCATTGCGGGCATGGCGGGTATGAGGCAGGACATCGTCAGTGTCTGGACAGCACTCCTGGGCTCGGCCCAGGGACTGGACATCACTCCCTGGCTCGGCCCAGTGTCTGGACACCACTCCCTGGCTCGGCCCAGGGACTGGACAGCACTCCTGAGCTCGGCCCAGTGTCTGGACAGCACTCCTGGGCTCGGCCCAGGGTCTGGACACCACTCCCTGGCTCGGCCCAGGGTCTGGACATCACGCCCTGGCTCGGCCCAGTGTGGACAGCACTCCTGGGCTCGGCCCAGGGTCTGGACATCACTCCTGGGCTCGGCCCAGTGTCTGGACACCACTCCCTGGCTCGGCCCAGTGTCTGGACATCACTCCTGGGCTCGGCCCAGTGTCTGGACACCACTCCCTGGCTCGGCCCAGTGTCTGGACATCACTCCTGGGCTCGGCCCAGTGTCTGGACACCACTCCCTGGCTCGGCCCAGGGTCTGGACATCACTCCTGGGCTCGGCCCAGTGTCTGGACATCACTCCTGGGCTCGGCCCAGTGTCTGGACACCACTCCCTGGCTCGGCCCAGGGTCTGGACATCACTCCTGGGCTCGGCCCAGTGTCTGGACAGCACTCCTGGGCTCGGCCCAGGGTCTGGACACCACTCCCTGGCTCGGCCCAGTGTCTGGACATCACTCCTGGGCTCGGCCCAGTGTCTGGACACCACTCCCTGGCTCGGCCCAGGGTCTGGACATCACTCCTGGGCTCGGCCCAGTGTCTGGACATCACTCCTGGGCTCGGCCCAGTGTCTGGACACCACTCCCTGGCTCGGCCCAGGGTCTGGACATCACTCCTGGGCTCGGCCCAGTGTCTGGACAGCACTCCTGGGCTCGGCCCAGGGTCTGGACACCACTCCCTGGCTCGGCCCAGGGTCTGGACATCACTCCTGGGCTCGGCCCAGTGTCTGGACACCACTCCCTGGCTCGGCCCAGGGTCTGGACATCACTCCTGGGCTCGGCCCAGTGTCTGAACAGCACTCCTGGGCTCGGCCCAGTGTCTGGACACGACTCGTCGGCTCGGCCCAGTGGGTCGAGCCCAGGAGTGATGTCCAGACACTGTCTGGACGGGAAGCTCCCCGCAGTGAGTGGTCGGGGGCCGTGGCCACGACCTCGGGGTGATGTCCAGCCGAGCAGAACGTGGCACCCGGAGTACCGAGTGTTTGCTCCACTCAGAGGGGGTTCGATGCAGGACCCCTTCCCAGTCATGATCTCCTCAGTGCCTCCATCGATCCCCTCCGTCAGGGATCTTGCTGTGTGTAACATTAGCACAAGACCTAAACCCGCATCGCGTACCCATCCTTCGAAACCGTGCGATGTGCAATGTTGTGTTCATGTAGCTAGCTCGGAGAGTGTCTTAGCGAGCCCGCAAGGCTAGCTATATTTGCACCGTCCAACCAAATCTTGCTCAGCTTCGACTTGGCGCCGAGAGAGTTACGAGCGCTGCCCATAGAATCAGGTGTGCCGGGCGTGTGTGTCTTTATCAACACACGCAGACTCCTGCATACAGTAGACGGCCTACAGGCGAGGCGGAGTGTGACCTACTGTTGGGGGTGGTGAACTGGTCTGCGACGTCATCCTGCTGGTGTGCGACGTCTCCACCTCCTGCGGCACAGGGGGCCTTGTGATCTGGAGCGCTGGGGCAGCGCGGTGCAATGTCGGAGTGCGGACGGGCCAAGTCCCCCTGCTCCTGTGCATGCAGCGCAGATTTCTTGTTGCTGCGGTCCAGACAGCGGGCCGAGACCGGATGTGATGTCGGCCCACCCTCGGGACATCACTGCCTGGCTCGGCCCACCCTCTGGACAGGACTGCGTGGCTCGGCCCATTCTCGGGACAGCACTGCCTAGCTCGGCCCACCCTCGGGACAGCACTGTCTGGCTCGGCCCGTTCTCGGGACAGCACTGTCTGGCTCGGCCCATTCTCGGGACAGCACTGTCTGGCTCGGCCCACCCTTGGGACAGCACTGCCTGGCTCGGCCCATTCTCGGGACAGCACTGCCTAGCTCGGCCCACCCTCGGGACAGCACTGTCTGGCTCGGCCCGTTCTCGGGACAGCACTGTCTGGCTCGGCCCATTCTCGGGACAGCACTGCCTGGCTCGGCCCATTCTCGGGACAGCACTGCCTAGCTCGGCCCACCCTCGGGACAGCACTGTCTGGCTCGGCCCGTTCTCGGGACAGCACTGTCTGGCTCGGCCCATTCTCGGGACAGCACTGTCTGGCTCGGCCCACCCTTGGGACAGCACTGCCTGGCTCGGCCCATTCTCGGGACAGCACTGCCTAGCTCGGCCCACCCTCGGGACAGCACTGTCTGGCTCGGCCCGTTCTCGGGACAGCACTGTCTGGCTCGGCCCATTCTCGGGACAGCACTGCCTGGCTCGGCCCATTCTCGGGACAGCACTGCCTAGCTCGGCCCACCCTCGGGACAGCACTGTCTGGCTCGGCCCGTTCTCGGGACAGCACTGTCTGGCTCGGCCCATTCTCGGGACAGCACTGTCTGGCTCGGCCCACCCTTGGGACAGCACTGCCTGGCTCGGCCCATTCTCGGGACAGCACTGCCTAGCTCGGCCCACCCTCGGGACAGCACTGTCTGGCTCGGCCCGTTCTCGGGACAGCACTGTCTGGCTCGGCCCATTCTCGGGACAGCACTGTCTGGCTCGGCCCATTCTCGGGACAGCACTGTCTGGCTCGGCCCACCCTTGGGACAGCACTGCCTGGCTCGGCCCATTCTCGGGACAGCACTGTCTGGCTCGGCCCGTTCTCGGGACAGCACTGCCTGGCTCGGCCCATTCTCGGGACATCACTGTCTGGCTCGGCCCACCCTTGGGACAGCACTGTCTGGCTCGGCCCGTTCTCGGGACAGCACTGTCTGGCTCGGCCCATTCTCGGGACAGCACTGTCTGGCTCGGCCCACCCTTGGGACAGCACTGCCTGGCTCGGCCCATTCTCGGGACAGCACTGTCTGGCTCGGCCCGTTCTCGGGACAGCACTGTCTGGCTCGGCCCACCCTTGGGACAGCACTGCCTGGCTCGGCCCATTCTCGGGACATCACTGTCTGGCTCGGCCCACCCTTGGAACAGCACTGTCTGGCTCGGCCCGTTCTCGGGACAGCACTGCCTGGCTCCGCTTCGTGCCAGCACGAGCACTAGCCGTTGCTCCTGCATTGCCCCAGGCGGCCAGCTCCCATCTTGGCTTGGCCCAGGATGACAGGTTGATCTCAATGTTTACCCGTGACACGGGCCCCGCCGTGCCTTCTCGTCCTGTGAGGGCTGAACAATGCACAGGGACCGCTCGACATTATTTTTTGGGTCCAAATGCGTGCTCCCAGCTAGGGGCCACCCAACTCCCCGCCCTTTTTTTTGCCTCCGATTTGGCCCATTTTCGGCCCATTTTGCCCTGCACCAGCCTGCACTTTTTTGCACCGGCTAGCGAAGACCCCCTATGATGCGATAATCCATTATCGTATACGACCGGATACGATAATTATTATCGTATGCGATAACATACGATAATCCCATTATCGTATGTTATCGCATACGATAATAATTATCGTATCCGGTCGTATACGATAACGGTATTATCGTATGCGATACCCACCTGATTTTGCCCGAAACCAATCACCGAAATCTCCAGTTTACCACCGCCAAACGCCACCAAACTCCGCCAAGGGCCACAATCAGCCACAAAATGGAGATCACTACCATTCTCCCAGCCCCAGGAAGGGTAAGATGAGCCTGTGGGGTTGGTCAAGGACTGGTTTTCGTCTTCGGAAGGGTGCCGTTGGGAAGAATATTCGATTTGCTTGACCGCACGACGCCGTTGGGTGAAGGAGAAGCCGTACGGTACACTTCCTGTACCTGGACGGACCGGGGTTCGGTCCGTACTACAGGCCAAGCCCACTGCCCCCCCTATAACAGGGAGGAAGATAGCACTTGCACACCCGGACATTACTTGCACTGCATTCCTCCCCGGTTCCAGGCACATTATTGCACCGCGTGCAAGTCAGGGACCTGGAGTGCAAGTACATAGTGGACTCCAACTACCCTAGCGGGAGTCTGGGTACGGGAGTCTGAGACGCGAATGCGTGTCCTAGTCACATAGTGGGAGTCGCGAGATGGCCGCCCGTAGTACGGCTCAAATTTCAGCGGCCGGACAGGATTTCCAGCCATGTTGGGTGAGGCCATCCCTTCCCAAGTCGCATCCCACCGGCCGATATACCCACGTTCCGCATCCCGACCCAGCTTCGGTAAGGCTTCCACTACAAGCCTGAAGCTGAATGCCTGAAGTACCTCGCTGTGCCCAGTTCCCCTGCTACAGCCAGGTAGTGGGCTGCCTCCTTGTCGCGGTGCAGCAACAGTTCGTTGGTGGCGGTGAGGGGGTGCCGGCTTGGGCCGTGGCGAAAGAGATGATTCAGGGTGCTCTGCCTCGGTCACCCCGGCTTCAACTAGGCTAGCCCAACATCTTCCCTCAGTGTTCTCACAGGGGTGTCCTCAGTATCTGGGTCCCTACGGCAAGGCAGCGTACCAGGCTTTGCGAACCCGAAACAGGCTGTCCTGGTGGTTGCATACCGCCGCAAGCATGACCCTGTTGCTGCGTAGTCATGTTTTCCGTGAAGTGGGGTGGCGACAGGGTGTAAGTCACGAGGGGAAGGGCATATGGAACGGCCACTGCCCAGTCCCCAGCGCCCTCCGCCCCATAGGACATTCGATTTTTTGCAGGGAGCCACCACACAACACCGCACAACACCACCGAACGCCACCAAACCCCACTAAACTCCACCAAACTCCGCCAAACTCCACCAAACTCGGGTCAAAATCAGGTGGCCGAGTTAAAAAAATGGTCCTGGGCACGACCTTAAACTACCTAAGACCTAGGGAAGTCGTAAAACTCAACCCCACACCCCGAGGGCTCCCCCAGGCTGGTCCGCCTGGGCAACGGGGTCCCAGTGCATAGCACGGAGCACTGGGACAAAAGAGGGTCCGCCTTTTTCCGTCAACTCTGACATGGGGAGGGACAGCTGGAGCCACTGGCGGGGTGCTGTGTTGACTTCAGGGGGCTCCCAACGTGCTTCGGCACACCGGGTTCTTGGCCTGCGGCGGCATGGTAGTCGGTCAGAGAGGCCAGCGCTTGGTCGGGGACTACTCAGAGAGGGCGTGTGCGGACTTCAGGGGGCTCCCAACGTGCATCTGCACACCGGGTTCTTGGCCTGCGGACGTAGATTGCCTAAAGGTTTAGAAACCGGCCGAGCCCGTGGGGGTGACGAACGTACTGCCGGCCCGGGATTGTCAAGGTTCTTTCCCCAGATGGCTCACCAGTACCACCAAACCACACGGAGAGCAAAACCGCCGGGGAGGGGGTGGGGGAAGGTGGGAAGGGCGGCATGCCGAACTACAGCAAGGATGGCCAACAATGCGATCACTGCAAACAAGGCATGGGACACAAGAGGGAAAAAAAAGGGGAACACAACTGACACATCACACACACAATGTCCCACGCTGCCTCTGTCCCCCTGCACCCCTCCTCGACGGGGTTCCCTGGGGAGGCGTCGGCTAAGCCGGCGCCGAGCGAAGCTGCAGGGAAGAGGCACAAGTGGGTGCTGAGGGAAAAGGAGTGGAGTGCCGACGTCAGGCACTCAACCGACGAGCTGGCCGCCAAGGGCGGCGTAATGCTGTGCGCCAAAGGCGACGCACAGCGCCTGATCGCGAGGTGCAGGGAGCACCCGCCGCCGGGACCGGCGGCAATCCTGACCGTCGAGGCGACGGAGGGGGGGAAGGGGCGCAGCCGCGTCCTCTCCCTCCTGGTCGAGCGCGACGGCGAGACCCGGGGGCTGCGGCGGCACCTGCTGCAGCTCCACAGTGACCCCGTACACTACGGGGCCAGCAGCAGCCCGGGCCTGAAAGCCCCCAAGGGCAGCCGGGAGTGGGTGGTGATGGAAGCACCGCCAGCCACCCCCCTCACACACACACACATCCGCACCTGGCTGCGGGCCCACGGCGCGGAGCCGGACGCGGTCATCGCGATGACCGGCACCACCTGGGCCCGCCGCTTCAAGGTGGGTGTGGACAGTCGACAGGTCAAGGACCTGCTGCGTGCGAGCGGCGAGAGCGACATCTTCTGCCGCCCCCACTTCCACACCACCACACACCCCGACACAGTCGTGCGCCTGCCGCCCGACACCACCATCCAGCAGGCACAGGAGAAGGCGAGCCGGCTGAGCGGAAGGGTCGTCCTTGTCAAGGGCGGCCTCGGCATCGCAGTGCCGAACACCGCCGGGCACCACGCCACGGCAGCAGTCGTCGGCGACGAAGCTGCAACCCCCCTGCAGGGGAAATATGTGCTGGAGGGGCTGCCCCCGGAGTACACCGCCCGCTGCACCCGGGACCTGCTGGAGGAGATGGGCTGGCAGGCGCGCATCCTGGCGTCAACCAGGGTGCCGAACGGGCGGGCAGTCCTGCTGCGCGCCCCCACCACCCCCCAGAAACTCGGCGCGTACTGCGTCGACAACAACACCTACCTGGTGTTGCGGCGGTACCGCGAACCCGAGGACTTGGGGCTCTTCCCCCGCCGGCGGAGGCCAAAGCGCACCAAGCCCCCACCGGAGCCGACCCCACCACCCGCAGCACCAGAGCAGCCGAAGGGAGGAGTGCCGGGGAGTGAGCTGGCGAGTAAGAAGACAAAGAAGAAGACGAAGAAGAAGGGGGCCACGACCGACGCTGAGATGAAGGACAGCGGCCCCCCCCACGCCACCACCACTACCACCGACCCCGCCGCCGCCGCCGCAGCAGCAGCCGCCGCCGCCGCCGCCGCCACCAACCTCGCCAGGGTGCAAGCCCTCCTCGAGCAGGCGGAACAGCGTGCTGCCGAGGCAGAGCGGCGGGCAGCCGCTGCAGAGGAGCGGGCCGCGAACCAGGAGAGACAGTTCGCGGCCGCCCTGCAGGCAATGCAGGCCCGCCTGCAGCACCTGGAGGCGGCAGCACATCCGCAGTCAAAACCGAAGAAGACCACCAAGCCGGGCACCAGCTCCCCCTCCCGAAAGACCGAGCCGGCCGCCACCACCCCAAACCGGGGGACCAAGGGCTCACCCCCGAAGTCCGCCTCCCCGGCCAGAACCCACACGGGGCTAACCCCCAAGAAGAAGAGCCGGGCACTCTCTCCGTCCCGGACCGCAACCCTGCGCACAAAGCACCCGAAGGAGCGGTTGCACAAACGTCAGTGCGAAGAGGTCCTCTTCAACTGACGGGGAGGCCCGCCATCTCCAGGCCTGCAGCGCCACATCTACGAGACCGGGCGTGACCTCCTCCTCAGGGCGGGTGACATCGAGCAGAACCCTGGCCCGGCGCAGCACCTCAAGTGCCTGACCTGGAACTGCAACGGACTCACCGAGGCAAAAAGGGCGGAGCTCCAGCACCACCTCGCAACCCAGCGGTATGACGTAGTGCATCTGCAGGAACTCCGAGCAGCACAGGGGGGGGACCCCAAGTTCCCGGGCTACTCCGTCTTTCTCCGACGCCGCACCCAGAAGCGCTGTAAGGGGACGCTCACCTCCGGAGGCGGGATCGCAACCCTAGTGCGGGAGGACCTACACGCGACTCTTATTGCCACCGCACCAAACGCCAGTGTGACCGAGACCCTCACGGTGCGCGTCACGGGGCCAGAAAGCGCTATCACCTTCACCAATGTATACCGCCCCTCGGGAGTCGGCACTAGCAACGACCCACGCCGCGACGACTTCTCTACATCCCTGCTACCACACACGCCGGAGTCCATCATCGCCGGCGACTTCAACATCCATAACCGTGCCTGGGATAAACATGCGCGCTGCGACGACAAGGGAACAGACCTGTACCACTGGTCCCTCCTCAACGGCATGTCGCTGTGCAACGACCCTGACCACCCCACACGCATGCGCCGCGACTCCAAGTCCTCGCCGGACATTGTCTTCGCCCACTACGAGCTGGGGGAGGTCACCTGGAATACCCTAGACCAGTGGCAGTCCGATCACTTCGCCATACAATACACCGTCCCCTTTGCACGAACGCCAGCTGCAGCCACACACCCGGCAGCTAAAGCCCGCCAACTATGGAACTGGGCAGCGGCAGACTGGCCCGCATTCACTGAGGAGCTGGAACGGCTGTCACGCAAAGTGACGAAGTGGAATGACCCGAAGGAATCCTTCCACAAGTGGCTGGGACTGGTACGCACGGTCGCAGCCAAACACATCCCGACGAAGCGAAGCTCTCGCCCCCGCAAGCGGTGGTTCACAAGCAAGGTGAAACGTGCGATACGGGCGCGGAACGAGGAATCGCGCAGACACGCCCAGACCGCACACCTGTCCCAGGACGACTACGACAAGCTGGACAAGCTGACCACCGACGCCACCAACGCCGTCCTCGAAGCAAAGCGCACAACCTGGGAAACCAGGTGCCAGGCCGCGAGCACCAGCAGCGACCTCGGCGCCACCTTCCGGCTTGTGCGAGAACTCGACGGCCGCAAAATCCAACAGGCTGCCTTCCCACTTGTCGACGGAGGGGTCCCGGTGACCGACCCCAAAGCTAAGGCGGACCTCCTCTGCAGCCACTACGCCAAGATCAGCGAAGGAAGCGACCAACAGCCACAAGCAGCACACACCCCGCAGCATGCGAATGACCAGACACCCCCCGAGCTCTCAGCTGCCGAAGACGACTTCTCCAAAGAGGAGCTGAACGCGGCTCTATCCGAACTGCAGGAGCGGAAATCCCCAGGGCCTGACGACCTCAACAACGAGCTGCTGATGCATCTGGGCCCCCAGGCACGGCAGGGACTCCTGCATGTGCTCAACCTGTCGTGGAACAGCGGCATCCTCCCCGACGCGTGGACACGAGCAGTCATCATCCCGATCCTGAAACCGGGGAAGCCAGCAACGGCAGCGTCCTCGTACCGACCAATCGCGCTCACCAGCACAGCGTGCAAGGTGCTAGAAAAAATGGTGAAGAGGCGCATGGAGCAGCTCATGCTCGACGACGCCTACCCACAGGTGGAGGGGCACTGCGCGAACCAGGCAGGGTTCCAGCGGCTGAGATCGACAACCGACCAACTAGCCTACATCACCCAAACAGCGACGGACGCCCTCTCCTCCGGAAAGGCAGCTGTCACCCTGTACTTCGACCTCGAGAAAGCCTTCGACAAAGTCAGCAAGCACGCAGTCATCAACAGTGTCAGACGGAAGGGCTTCCCCCCGAAATTCACCAGATGGCTACACAACTACCTCAGCAACCGCCGAGCCGCCGCACAGGTGCACGGGGTAAGAAGCGACTACTACGACTTCAACAACGGGGTCCCGCAGGGAACAGTGCTCTCGCCCCTGCTCTTCAACTGCGTGATGGACGATGTATCTCGAGCCATCACCGCCTCCCCTAACATCCACCCAGCGGTGTTCGCAGATGACATCGCAGTACTCGTCGTCGGGGACAACTACACTGAAGCCCTAAGCACCGCACAGGGCGTCATATCCACACTCGCCGCCGAAATCCCACTCCACGGGCTGCAGCTCTCCCCCAGTAAATGCTGCTACACGCTGATGGGAACGACGCCCGCAGCGTTGGGCGAGCACAGACGCATGGAGCTCCCAGACGGCACCCCCCTCCAGCACGAATCGACAGCGAAGTACCTCGGGGTCTACATCGATGCCTGCCACACGATGACAGACCACGTCGACCACGTCGTGACCACCTGCATGCGACGCCTGAGCATTCTGCGTATGTTGGCAGGCACTGACTGGGGCTCAAGTGGAGACACGCTGCGCCAGGCCTACCTGACATATGTCTACCCCATCCTGATGTACGCCGCCAGCGTCTACACCCCTGGCCTGTCCACGAAGAACCTCAAACGCCTGCGAGATGTCCACCGCATGGCAGCCCTGATCATCACGGGCTGTATGAAGAACACCAGCACGGCAAAGCTCCTCTGGGAATCACACCTGCGAGACCTCGACCTCGACTTCAAGGTCGCGGTGTGCACAGACCACGAACGCTTCCGCCGCGTGCCCCACTCCCCAGGATACCGGGCGCAACTAAACACCGGGAACACGGGAGGCAGCTGGCTACATCAGGCACGGAGTCTGGTGAAATCCTCGAAGGTCGACGGGCGCACCCCCCTGCTGGCCCCCCTGCATGCAGCACACCCCATCCCCCCCTGGGAATGGAACCTGGTGCTGCCACGAGTACACATCCTGGCGACGCTGCCGGGGCTCACCGCCCCAAAGGCCGCCACCCCGAAAGACACCCTCCGGGACCTGGCAGAGCAGACCATCCAGGCCCTCCCGACATGCGCCTGGCATGTGTACACCGACGGGTCAGTCTCCAACTCCACATCGCGGCAACAGCAGGGCGGCGCAGGAGCAGCGGTGTACAGCATGCCGGAGGGCCGCCTCAGGAAAAAGCTCGCCTGGCCGGCAGGACTCCGCTGCATCAGCTACCAGGCGGAGCTGGTGGCCATCAGAGAATCCCTCGCTCACCTATGCACCCTGGTATCCCCAGGCGAAACGATCGCCATCCTCACAGACTCGCAGAGCGCACTGAACGCGCTGCTGAGCGGCCCGCAGCGAGCGAGAGGATCCACCGAATGGGACATCTGGAGGTGGTTGAACGAGCTCGCCCAAACCCACGATGTCACCACCCACCTCCGCTACATCCCGTCACACGTTGGGGTAGCAGGGAACGAACTCGCTGACAAACAGGCGCAAATCGGTGCCTTCCGGCCGCAGATGGAACCGGTTAGCCTCGCGTCGGCTCGTGTCGTCCTCCGCCGACACATCTACAACGACGCAACGGTGCCCCGCACGGACAGCGTGTACGCGTACCGTTCGGGAATCGGGGAGACGCGACTGCAACGCCCCGACCTCCGCATGGAGGGACTCACCCGCTTAGGGGAAACCACCATCCGCCGACTCCGGGCCGACCACCACCGCCTGGTCTACGACCATGACATCCCGGGCACGGCACAACCACCTTGCCAACCCTGCCTGAAGCATGCGCCGGGCCACCCCCCGCCTGGGGTCTCACTGAAGCACCTCTTCTTCGGCTGCCCCGCGACAGCGTCGGCCCGACACCACCTCACAGCCACAAACGTGCACAACCTGCTGTTGCACAACTGCAAGGAGGCGCTGCGCTACCTGGCCGAGGCAGGGGTAACGGAGCACGGCGAGAAGGACTACCTGAACGCGTGAACCAAATAACATCATCAGAGAACAAGGGCTTCGGCCCGACCTCCCAGCACCCCCCCCCCCCATCCCAGCCCCACGTCACTTACCACAGGCCGCCAGGCGCGTCAGCGTCGGCGACCGCCCGCCCCCAGTCTGAGAGGCATCAGCCGAATCTCGGTGGAGGCGGGCACAAAACAAAAGGGAGAGTCGTCACTGTGCATATCAGCACGGTCCCGCCCTCTGTGCCAGACCAACACACCACCAAAGGAAAAGAGGAAGAGGCGACGTAAGGCAATGCCTCCGTGCGGCCAGGAGAACACGAAATAGCGACCCCCTCTACGGGGAATGCTACGAGCACGGCCAAAAATCGTTCAAATCGTTCGTTCAAAAAATGGTGCAATGACCCGGCCCTGCCGCGTGTGGGGGTTGGTGATGGAGTGGCTGCCCTTGCTGGAGCTGATGAGGAGGTAGGACGGAAAGCAGTCTCAGCTCGTGCGACCCCCCTGTCGTGCTTCATAACGCTGAGGAGGACCCTCGGGTGGGGAAGGGGGAGGGGGGATGTGTGGGGTTCGATTCGACGCAACCACTTGCAGTTTACCAACAAACATCGTTTGGGACCAACTTCCCTCTTAGCCCCACAATCGCGAACCCTCCACCGGTGTTTGTACCCCTCCTGTGTGGTTGTCCGTATTCTGTACCCCCAACTTGGTTCTCACTGAGGCTACAGATGGGTATGGTTCGTGTAACCCCTCCACCCACCCTCCCTCCTCCCCCCACCACCACCACCACCGTTACAACCTGGGACACGCAAAGCGGGTATCTCTTGTTGACTGACTTGATGGAGGGCGCAGTTCGATACCAGGTCCTTAATCTATTCTGAAATTGTACCCCTTTCGATTTCATGTAGACACCCTGTGTTCGCGTGAGGCGGTAGCACACGGTGGACACCAGATAGTTAGAACACGGAGAAAGGAAGCAGTCACTCCGACTCTTTTAAAAAGTTCACTCCACACCATGCTAGAATATAGCGAGGGAGAGGGGGGGGGGGGGGGGGGGGAGTCGCACGGACCTGATTTGCCCGTCACATCGGTGGTGAGCACCAAGTGGTGGCGGTGGTGCCTATGTTCCAGGGATTTGTTTACAGTCGGTTCGGTGGCACTGTGTAGGCCATTTAATCTGGAATGCTCTGGCTCAAAAAATCGGTCACAGCGTTCGACACACGGCACACTCCCGGGGTGGAGAGGGAAGGGAGGGGAGAAAACCAGATCTGATCGTTCGTACTGTTAATTAAGTCCCACCCCACCCACCCACCCACCCACCCACCCCCACTCGACCCACTCCCTCCCCCCACCCCACTTCCAGAACTGATTGTGTCAGTGACTCGGAATTTTTTTTCAGAATTCGAAAATTTCAGTGTTTTGTTCTTGACTCGAGGCGGGAGGAGATGGGACGGGGGGGGGGGGGGGGGGCACGCTCGCGGAAGAAGAGGAGGGAGGAAGAAGTGCAGTTGTGCCGGGGAACGGGCTTGCCCAAACATGCTGAATTACTTACGGTGACAAAAGCCACACATTGTAAATTGTTCGAAATGGGAGGCATATGGGAAAGGGGTTGGTCGTGAATGTCGCGGAAGGCAAAGGACAAACGGGGGGAGGGTTTGATTGTCGAGAGTGAAAGCAAAAGCAAGCCTCCCAGCACCTTCTCGCAAACGGGGGAGGGGCGGCGGGGGCTCCACTCTGTGTCAAACTGTGTCAGAGCTTGCCTCCTCTTTTGAGAGGTGGCTCGCTTTTCTGCATTTCTGAGCGAAGGCCCCCCGGGGCAGGGGCAGGGTGCAACGCTGCTTGGGCAAGGGTCGTGCGAAGTTAGACGATCTGGACGATTGGCTCTAAAAAAACGGGAAAGAAACAGCAGGGCCGGGGCATAGGCAAAGGAAGCCCGGAAGTGGGCAGGGCAGGCTAGGCTTGTTGAGGCGGCAGTGATTTTTTTTTGCAGGGCGGGTTATTCAAGGGCTTGGCCGGTCTCATTTCCGACTCGCCAACAGGGACCTGAGCCTGGCCAACTTTGACTAGACAATCCCGTGACTTGTCTACCGCGTGCGCCTCGGGGGTAGGAGGTATCCGCTGTTCTGCAAGATCCGAGCGAAGGCCCAGGGATTCATTCTCACTCAACGTGGAACGAAAATATACCAACAACTCGCTGGTCTGCATCAAATAGCGAAGTGCCCCAGAGAAGGGAAGATAGGATCAGGAGGCAGGTATGCGTGACATGTGTGCGGCTTACGCCTTTTCACTTCTTGAGAACGTGTTGCAGCACGACCGGGACGAACACCACATGGACCACTCTTAATGATGTCTTTTTGAATTGACACAGGTCTGCGTGACGTCTTTTTCTTTGCGCTGTAATGCACTGATAATGTACCTTTCACAACGCAGACAGCTTGTATCCGCGTATGCAAGGTTATGATGGATGAGTCCAGCCCAGCGCAAACCAGGAGGAAGGGGCAAAGCCCCCCAGTGTTGAGCACATCCCGGGAGGGAAAGACATTCAGGCGGCTCCTCGAATAGCTTGGTGAGGAAGAGCGAATCATGTGCAGGGGATAAGATAGGTCTGGTTTTCCGGTTTTCAAAACCAGGGTTTCCCGGTTCCCGGTTTTCTGGAAAAAAAAAAAGGTCGGTCTCATTTTTGGCGGTTTTTTTTGTGACTTTGGGACAGTAAAACAGTCAGAAAAAACGCCATAAAAAAATAGAAAGTGACCCCATCGTGATCCGCACAGAGCCCAAATAGTCCAAAGAAGGCAGAGAAGCGGAGAAGAAAAAATGGACCTAGCGGGTGGCCCGGTGGGTGGTGATGCCCTCGTCATGCAGGTCTCTTCTGTTTTGAAGGTGCACACATGGTGGACTCCAGCCACCATGTCTAAGAGGGAGTCTAAGACTGCAGTCTGTACTGGAGACGGGAGTCTATTTTCCAGCTAGTTTACGCTCAGACTCCCGCTAGTTGAGACTCATGGGAGACACGGTGTACTCCAGCGGAGGTAGGGTAACCTCCGCTGGAGTTCACCGTGTCGTCTGCCTCTGTGCAGCGTCACTCGGTGCCATCGAATACATGGCGACAGCCCACCAACTCGAGACAGATCTGCTTGTCTGGAGGGCTGAGACGAGAACACGAACGACTTTCAAGCAGTCTTGAAGGTCGCCAAGCCTATTGGGGGCAACTAACAGATGAGATTTGTTTGTTGCCTGTCGTCACAGCTAGGTGCCCATCTCCTCGAAAACTCTCGTCTAGGCTCTACGTGGCGGAGATCTCGTGGACCCTTTGGCCATGACAAGGTCTGCCGTGCATCCACTCCACCCACAACGCACACCTGTCACGAGTGGTCGCTCCCACGTCCTCCTCCACCCTGAAGGTTGAACCCTCAAGGACCAGTGATCTCCTGCTGGCCGGGCTGCGATACAGTGAAGCCTTCCTACTTACAAGCGAATCCAGACTGTAGGGAACAGATGTTCACTACCGTGGCCTCCGGCGGCTGGGGGGCTCCGCCCCCCAGACCCCCCTGCGTAAAAACATTGCACCAGACCGGTTTTTTGGCCGAGAGTCCAAACTTTCAAAGCAGCTGCTGCGCCTGCCCCACCAAGCAGCCTCAGTACGACAGGACGCGCGCAGGCACTGGGCCCTCTCAGATTCTGGGAGGGTTTGCGCGGGTCGCGCGCGCCGAAGGCGCGCGCGAAAAATTTTCAAAACCAGAAAAACCGGAAAACGGCGCCAGAAAAAAAGTCTATCTTATACCCTGATCATGTGAACTGAATCAAAAAAAAGGGCAAAGTTCCCCAGACAGTCTCTCTCTGCTTCATTTGGGGGCCCTCGCTACCAGGTGTGACTGAGAGGACAAGTGAACCACGGCCCACTTCCCCCCACTGGCTGACGAGCTGTGACGAGCTGTGACTGGTAGCGAGTGCCCCCTTTGGGCTTTTGGGTATGTACGCGCCGACAAAGGTTCATCACACCCACACCCACACCACCCCTCGCCGGCGAAGGCGAGCGGGGATGCGGGACACACGGCGAACGAGATATCTTACACCAAACAAAACTGAAATATGGCCCGCTTAGCTTACTTCACCACCCCACCCCAACCCCCCCTCCTCCACCCCTTCCTCCCGAAGCCTTCTTCTCCAATATTTTCAACGCCTTCGAGAGCCCTTCGCTGTTGGCAAAGCATCCGGCAAAGCTTGGCGATTGGCTTTGAGGCCTTTCCCCTAAAAAATAGGAGAAGTTGAAAAAACACGCCGCAAAAAATACGCACCCCCCCTCCCCCCCCCCCCTTTGCTGAAGGGGAATTTCGGGAACGTGTCCCACAACCTACACCACTCAGTTGACCGTGCCACCAGCCACCACCCCAGGCTCCTCTGTGGGAGGGCTATCGGCGGGAACCTCCTCTAGAGCTTCGACCGGACGGTTCTCTTGGATCTTCCACAGCTCGTCATACAGGCCGCCCTTCCGGCGCAGGGACTCGTGTGTCCCCGACTCCGATATGCCTCCATCCTTCAGCACGATGATGAGGTCCGAGTCCTGCACGGTGCACAGGCGGTGCGCGATGACGACAAGGGTGCGCCCCTTGAGGCACTGCAGCACCTCCAGGATGTCCTTCTCTGTGGAGGAGTCCAACGCCGACGTCGCCTCATCCAGCACGATGATGGGGGGATCCTTTAGCAGGCAGCGGGCAATCGCGACGCGCTGCTTCTCTCCGCCGGAAAGGCGCAGCCCTCTGTCGCCCACCATGGTGTCCCACCCGTTCGGCAGGCGGCTGATCACGCTGTCGAGCTGCGCATCCTTCGCAGCCTGCAGCATGTCCTCCTCTGTGGCGTTGGGGTCGCCGTACATCACGTTCTTCCGGATGGTGTCGTTGAAGAGCACCGTGTCCTGAGGGACGATCCCGATTGCGCCGCGCAGCGAGCCCTGCTGAACCTCGGCGATGTTCTGCCCGTTGACGAGGATCTCCCCGCTCGCATCGTAGAATCGGAACAGGAGCCTGCTCAGCGTCGTCTTGCCCGACCCGGTGGGGCCGACGAGGGCAACCTTTTTGCCCGCCTCCACCGTGAAGGTGATGTTGCGGATCCCGACGCCCGCATCCGCCGCGGGGTAGCGGAAGTTGACGTTGTGGAAGGCCACCTCGACACCCCTGCTGACGGGGTCGTAGGGGAGGGTCAGGGCGGGTGCGTTGGGGGCGTCGACCACGTCGGGCTCCTCGGAGAGGAGGTCGCCCAGGTGCTGCAGGTTGACGAAGCCCATCACCACTGCGTTGTAGACGCTGCCCAGGAAGGTGAGGGGGGTGAAGAGCTGCGTCACATATGCCACAGACGCCACGAAGTCTCCCACGCCGAACACGCCGCCGCCGGTTTTGGTGTGCCCGTCCACAACAGCCTGCCCGGCAAGCAGCATCACGCCCAGGACACACCCGTAGATGCACACCTGCTGGAGGACGTTGAGGCAGGAGAGGGTTGCCTGGATCACGACGCCGTATTTCTGGTACTCCTGGACGCTCGCCTGCACGCTGGAGCGTTCCCGCTCCTCTGCGGTGAAGTATTTCACCATCTCGAAGTTGACAAGTGACTCCGTGATCTTGTTGTGGTAGTCGTTGTCGTGTTGGTTCATCCCCTCGCGGAACTTCCGCCGCCACATCGTGAGGAAGAAGGTGACGATGAAATAGGTCCCGAAGGCCAGCATGCACACGGCAGCCATGTCCCGCTGCCCGTAGTGTGCGTAGAAGATGATGAATGTGACGATCGCCTCCAGCACCGTCGGCCCCAATGTGATGAACAGCATCGAGACGATACTGTCCGCTGCAGAGGTCCCTCTGTCCATCGCCCGCACCACATTCCCCATCTTCTTCCGCAGGTTCCACTCCAGGCTGAGGCGGTGGACGTGGTGGAAAACCGTGTCGGTCATCTCGATGAAGGCAGCCTGCTTCACCTTAACATACAGCACAGCCTGTGACTCCTTCAACGCCTTCGACCCAAGGCACACGCAGCAGTACGTCACAATCGTGGTGTAGGGCATTGAGGGGACTGTCTCCGACAGGGAGGACACGATCTTCCCCATCAGCATGGGGGCGACCAGGTTGCAGGCCTTGGCCCCTGCGATGCAGAGGTAGGTCAGCAGGGCGCGCAGCTTGTTTGTCACCCCCTTCGGGGTGAAGTAGGGCTTCAGGATCTTCATGATTGCCGAGAAGCTGGGGATCTTCTTCCGCGACCCGCCGACGGCACGCCTCAGGAGGATAAGCTCCGCAAGCAGGAGCGTGCCTGACATAATCAGCACCACGCCGCGCAGCGCAGAGTCGATGTCTGAGAAGGACCAGCCGAAGACGATGCACTTCGGGATGTAGAGGCACAGCGTGCTGCAGAGCAGCAGGTTGGCGAGTGTGCCGTGCTGCTTGGGGAGGACGTAGGCGAGGCACATTGCATGCAGCCACAGCACGATCACAACATCCGCAACCGATGTGCGCACCCCGTAAGTCGAGGAGTGCTCCTCGAGCCGGATGCCCCACATGCCTGTTGTGGTTGCGGCGGTCAGGCACGCCGACACGACGAGCCCCACGCACAGCGCCTTGTTGGGGGGGATCTCCACCAGCGTGTTCACCACCTCGCCCATGTCGCGGCCGCGGCCCCTGCCCCCGCCCCCGCCCCCGCCCACGATGCCCCCGCGTGGCATGACGGCAGATCTGCTGCCTGTAGGTAGATTTGCCCCCCGCTTTCCTGCCCAGAAGCTAAAAGAGGAAGAGTGTTGTGTATATCTGTGCAGAGTGGAGGGTGGTGGTGTGGGTGGGGCAGGAGGGCAGGGTGACATCACCCCGGAGCCTGCTGACACGAGATAGCCAGGCACACAGAAAAGGAGCAGGGCCGTCGGAAGCACTCCTACACTTTTACGCATCATGAATGTGCTCAAAGACACGACACACGGAACCTGTCGCTTCAGGAAGGCGAATTTCTGGCATGACAAGGTGGCTGCATGCCTCCTGGATGAGGGGGACACCGGCAACCGGCAGGTTGCCGTTGGGTCGAACGTGAATGGCGTGAGGGCGTTGGGAGCGCGGCAGATGGTCGCGGAGCTCGGGGTGTCCGGGAAGCGGAAGAGCGGGGGACCGGAGGACATGGGTTTGGGTATGAAAGAGAAACTCGACGGTTCTTTGCAACCGTGGGAAGATAAGATCTAAGCTGGCCCCCACAGACCGCCCCCTTCCCTTCAGGCCCACTTGATCCAAAAAGAATGGCAGCAAGGAAATGCAGAACAGCTGCACAGACAGCAGTCGGTGTCATCCACCCAGTGTGGCTCAATAAGTGAAATCCACCCCCGAACACCTGCACCCCACCACCCCTCCCCCCCTTCTAAGGCACGGCGTGTCCCCGGCTTTGTTGTCATGAGTCTCGATCTCCTGGAAAAAATAGCTTCAACGAGAGAGAGGGCGAAAGAAACCGGGGTGGGGGAACAGGCTGATTCAAAGGAGGAAGAATGAGAGAGAGAGAGAGAGAGGAGGTGGGGTGGGCAGAGAGGGAGGGACTGGCAGTGAACAAAATAAGAGCACCGTGCAGTGCAAAAAAACTATCTGTGCCCCCGCTGGATCGTGAAGCGACAGCAAAACGAGACAACAAACCAATTACTGCCGAAAGTTGTTTTGTTGGAACGCAGACCCCACTCTTTGTGTACACCACTCCCCGGTCTGATGAAGTGGTGTGAGTGGGGACGCACGATCCAGCTAAAGGCACAGAAAGTTTCCCCAGTTGGCTACGCCGGACTAACAAAAAAAATAGGGTTATTGGCAGGGCTGTTCCTAACTGGGGGGCTTGTTCCCCACTTTCAGGATTCTGAACTTTTTTTCTAAGAATTTTTGTAAGGGGGAAAAAAGTTTTTTTCTAAGAATTTTGTTAGGGGATTTTTTTTCTAAGGTTGTTTCGCAGAGGAAAAAACGTTTTCTAAGTTTTCCCCAGTCGACAGGGCGCGCACAAGGATGGAAGGGAAGTCTGTCCCCCGTACCGTTCGCCTTGCTGGCCAACTGGAGAGCCAGACGTTCACTACCGTGGCCTCCGGCGGCTGGGGGGCTCCGCCCCCCAGACCCCCCTGTGGCATACGTCTCGTACTCAAGTCCTTCGAATCCCATCAGGTCGGGGTCCAACCACTCCAGTCGCCTCTGAGGACGCAGCCAACTCGCACAGAATCTGTACGCCCACACGAACAGATGTTCGCTACCGTGGCCTCCGGCGGCTGGGGGGCTCCGCCCCCCAGACCCCCCATGTAGCGTGTGCCCGTCCATCTATCTCACTTCCCCGGGTACAGTGCAGCGTAGGAGGTCAGCACCACATCCATGAAGCGCTTCTTCGAAGCCTGACTGACATCGGACAGGAGGTCGGGCTTCCCCACCTGGGAGGTACACTTGCCGCGTTCGCGACATGCGTGACACGCAACACGCTACCTGAAACGTGAGTGTGCCTTGCTAACACGAGCATTTCAACGGTCTGCCGACGACCGTTCCCCAAACCAGTAAACCAGCAGTTTTGGAAAATCGGAGAGATCACCCTACTGTGCTGAATATGGTGCGCACCACTGCAAAAATCCCCGGGAGCTTTTGGGCTTTCAGACCTGAAGGGGCCAGCAGGTGGGTGGCGTCGGGGAGTGGCAGCTTTGTAACTGTCCTCCAGCTGCTGGCATGTCCAGCCCTGCGAGAGTGCCAAGGTGTATTGAGTCCCTGCGGAGCACAACCCCCGATGAGAACGAGTGCCAGATGATCCTCATTCATTTTCAGCTGTAACGCGCATGAGGGGCACTCTCTGCCGCAAGCATCTCTGGGCATCACCCGAGAGCTGTCACATGATGACGCGGAGAGAAATCAGAGAAAAAGTCCCGCCTGACGGGCACGCGCCTGGAAACTGTGGGGGGGCGAGCAAAAAATCCCTTGTAAAAATTCTTAGAAAAAACCTGGTTCCCCGACCCAAAAAAACCCGGAAAAAGGGCTCGTTCCCCGCCCAGGCCTGGTTATTGGTGCCCCTGATTTACCCCTTTTTCACTACGCACAAACTACGCAATCTGGGGGGGGGGTCTCGCTTTTTGGTCCCCCCCCAGTTTTTTTGGTCCCCCTTTCTGTGTGGCTACTGAGACAGGACTGGAGGCACTGCGCTGACCGAGCAAAAAATTATTGCCAGAACTCACTATACACCGTACGAAAGAACGCACGACATGTGGGGCGGGACTCCAGAAACACCTGGGCAAGGTTGCCCCATGCCCAGAAACACCTGAGAAGGAAGTGAGTTCCAGGAGCCGCGTAGAACACCCTCGAGATTGTGAATGATGATACGATCACAGCCTTCAGGGCGCTGCGAGGTGCCACCCTGAAGGTGGCCCTTGACATCAAGGAGAGCGTCGGCCGAGGGGTCGACGAAAAGCTGAAGAAGGCGCTACTGGCACTGGATCCCGCGGGGTATACGGAGGTCACCGCCACACAGGCAACCTCCGCTGACAACGTCCAGGAGACGTTATCCGAGGGGATCACAACGGCACTAGAGATCTGTGTCACGGGATCCAGGCGCCCACTCTCCCTCGACGGTCTGGGGATTGTTGTTGGGTATGGTGTCGTTTCCTGCAGCTGCAAAAAAGCGTAGCAACTGTGCTTCCTTCTTCCTTAATGATGCGTTGACGCTTCCACCCGGAGGAGCTGAAGCAGGCACCGCTTAATGATGCGTTGATGCTTCCACCCGACGAGCTGAAGCAGGCACCGCGCCAAAGGGCACCCCCAAAGAGACCTGCAAAGACTGCGTCGAAACCCGCACCGAAGGCTGCCAGCGCTGCAGCACCTGAAGAACCTGCAGCACCTGCAGCACCTGAAGCGCCTGCACCCTCACTGACCCCGGAACAGCAAGAACTCCTTGAGTTTGGGGTCCCGGCATAGAGACAGAGAATGGCTGAGTAAATCAAAAAATGAGACCCCCCCCCCCCCTTTTCACTACGCACAAACTACGCAATATGGGGTCGTCAGGGGCACCAGTTATTTACGATAATGCCCTGTTTTTTTGAAAGTTTCGCGATAATGCCACTTTTCAAAAAGTGGCATTTTCGCGAAAAATACAGCAGCAGTCTCTCGAGTCTTCCTTTCAGATGATTTTTGCATTGATCGCTTCCACAATTTTTTTTTTCTCGCTGGCGCTAGTGATGTCGGCTGGCAGAAAAAACACACAACAAAACCCCCCCCCCCCCCGCGTGTCGAGTGACCTTACCTGTCTGAAGTACAGAAAATGTGTCGGGTTGGGTGGAGCATACACACACACATACACATATGTTCACACAACACAGGGCAAACCGCACAAACGTGTTCACACATCCGGCATCCTATGCGAAATACCCGCCGCTCCCCGGGAGCTGTTGCGGGAACCATCTGCTCTTCCGACCCACCGAGACTCTTGCCGTATTTTCTCTACCACACGGGGTGTGTTTTACCAAAAAAAGTGGCGAAAAAAAAGTGGCATTATCGCGAAAAAAAGTGGCATTATCGCAAATGCCACCTAAACTATCCAGTCCGCACAGGCCCCCCCCCAGCCGTAGGCCAGGGGGTCCACAGGGCCCCCCCAAGCCAGGGCTCAGGGGGGGCCCAGGGGGCTTTGGCCAGGCCACAGGGGCACAGGCCAAAAAAGTGGTACTGAAAAAGTGGCATTATCGCGTATATATACCTCCCTGCCTGCGGCACAGGCACTGCCTTTGCCCCCCACACCAGCCACAGAGAGCGTATTGTACTCGGTCCACGGTTGCTGATTCATTGTGATGCGTTGTATCCTCGAGTGAACGTCACACACTAGTGGCACCACCACCCGCCATCCGAGAGCTGTATTGACTTTGCGCGCTTCCGTTGTATTCACCTCGCCACGCATATTGCACCGTTCAGTACCAGTGCTCTTGGGCCAGGCAAAGTAGACCGCAGCAACTACCAATTCTGGCACAATGGGTACCACGACAGCGCACTTCATGTGTTCCCGGAATGTACAGCTCGTGTTGCAACAGTCGTTGTCAACACATCCCGGTTGTGGAGCACTGCTGCACAGGAATCACACGACCATCTGGACTGTTCCGTACCTACAGGCAGCCTCCCGGTGCATGGTGGCAGGGAGGTATATATACAAGCCAGAACACATCGAAGACCTGGCTAATGCCACCTACATAGCGCCTGACACCCACCGGATGACGTGGTTGGCAAGCAACATGCATTGCAACCCTCAGATGTGGTGTGTTGGGGCATTTTCTTTTCCAACCTCCCACACAGTGGCACTGTACGGTACCAAACGGTGGCACAAAATTTAGGTACCCCAATTCGGGCACCTGAGGTGCCCGGAATGGTGGAAAAGTGGGGTTCGATGGGTTTCCGGACCGATCTGGGGGGGTTTGGAGGGTTTACGGGGGCTTTGGGGCCTCTGCGCCGGTTTTTTGAAAAATCGTGTTTGTCCACGTAAAAGGGTGGCATTTGACCCCCCCTACCCCCCCCCCAGCCGTAGGCCAGGGGGGCCCCCCAGACCCCCCCTAAGCAGTGCTCAGGGGGGGCAGGGGGGGTCAGCACACAGGCCCCCCACTCAGGGGGGGCCTTGGCCGGGCGAAAAAGTGGTACTGAAAAAGTGGCATTATCGCGAAAAAAAAGTGGCATTATCACAAATGCCACCTAAACGATCCAGTACACACAGGCCCCCCCCCCCAGCCGTAGGCCAGGGGGTCCCCCAGCTGGGGGCTAAAGGGGGGGTCCTCGGGCTGATCCCGGGGGTTTGCGATAGGCAACCTCGTGCCGGGACCTGTCATAGACTTATGCTATTCGAGGGACCAGCTACTAGGCTCCGTGGTCAAATTTGTTTGAAAAGGCCTTGACCAAAGGCAAATGAAACTTTCGCCCCATATGCCCCATATGTCCAAAAAAGGCCTTGACCAAAGGCAAATGAAACTTTCGCCCCATATGTCTCGGTATTTTCAAGCCCTGCAGCGACGCGCGGGGATCACACTCTTTCCCACTTTACAGTGTCTTGTTGCTACCCGATACAGTGGGTAGTGTCGCGCAGCTTAGGTATACACACGCAACCGCGTGCAGGAAGACACCACAGGAGAAGGTGGCGATGTGCGTGCTGTCGGCAGGGGTCGCAAACTCCGAGGCTGCATGCAGGGTGGCGAAGAAGGAGCGCAGCACGAAGCACACCGACACGACGCAGGCCACACCCGCGCAGAGGCACAGGCAAGACGCCCACCTGCAGAGCTTCGGAAGATGCGCCACGGCAAATAGGAGGACAACTCCTGAGGCGCAACCTGTCGCCACGGTGGCGGCATACACACCGTCAGACACGACGTCCTTCTCGGGCTGGCCCACAGCTGGGTCAGCTCGGAGGAACTTTACCCCGGGAACCACGACACGCAGCACCTGCACCCCTGCCACTGTGCCCATGAAGATGAGGCAGAAGAGGAAGTCCGCATAGGTCGGCCCGAACACAACAGCGTTGCTCAGCTTCCTGCGGATCCTGCGGGGCCAGTGCAGGGTGGCGGGGGGTGTGGCAGGCTCGCTCGCCTGCGGCAGGCGGAGCTGCCACGTGAAGCCGCCAGCGATGTGCAGGCGTGTCACCGCAGCGAGGCAGGTCAGCTGCATCAGCTTCGGCACCAGCGCCGCCCCCAGCATCTGCCACAGATGCGCCTTCCCCTCGGGGGTGAACTCGGACCCCCTGTCCGTCCGGCTCTTGAATGCGATATTCTGCAGCAGCAGCAGCAGGCGCATCTCCGCCACCACCACCGGGAACACCGGCGCCGCCACCGCCACCAGCATCGCCCCGACGACCCACAGGCGCGAGCCGCTGAGCGCGGGGGGCCCATCCTCCGGCCTCTGCTGCACCGCCAGGGCGCCCGACACCACCGCCACGACACACAGCGCGAGGCAGTTCCCCGACACCGCCACCACGAGCGACTGCAGCGCATACGCCAGGGGGGTCCCGGGCGCCGCGCGCGACCCAGCCTCGGCATAGCGCAACGCATCCCCGAGGCTGACCAGCAGGCAGGCCCCGGTGGTGGCGAAGATAAAACCCTGCGCCGCACCCCGCAGCTGGAAGGCCGCGGGGAGGGGCATGGCTATGGCTGCCGTGCCGTGCATCACGACTCCTGCCTCATCGTCGAGACCTGGCAGCAGCGCCTCGGCGTCGCCGGGGTGGGTGGGGCGGTGCGGCGGGAGGGCCTGGCGGCCTGCCCACTCCCAGGCGGTGTTGAGGTTCCGCACGGCCTGCACCTTCGACGCGGCGGCGGCGCGGAGCGCCGCCGCCGCGGTGCGGAGAAGCAGGTGCGACGCGCCGTGCCACCCCAAAGCGACCACCCAGCGCAGCTTCGCTGTGCATCCCGCAGGGGGGGCCTGTGGGGCGTCCCGCGGTTTGTCGCGATACGTCTCAGCGACGCTGCTGAGGTGCTCCAGGAGCCCGACCTCGCGGCAGGTGGCGTAGGTGCGTTGCAGAGAGAGGCGGGCAGCCTCGGTGAGGCGAGCCACGTCTCCTGCAAGCAGGGGGAGCTCCAGAAAGGCGCCGACGCCGGTGTAGGATTCGACAGTGGAGAGAAGCCAGCTGGCGGAGGTGGTGACGAGGGAGATGCAGAATGTTATGAGGGCGACTGCAAAGGCAACAGCGGACTCGACATGACCCCGCGGCTGCGGTGGGGGTAGCGGCGGAGGCGGGGGAGACGGCGGCGGCGTCACGCTGCAACCCACCCCATACCCTATCGGGGCAGGGAGGGGTTGCAGCGGGACATCCTGTATGGGTGCGGCAGGAGTTGCGTGGCTGAGGGGATGGTGGTGGTGATGGTGGTGCCCGTCCGCCGCAATGCCAGTCGCGGGTGAGGGTGTGGCCCCGTCTGGGAGGCTGCAGGCGTAGTGAACGCGGGATGTCATTTGGCTGCCCGGAGGTGGGAGGGGGGTGGGAGGGCTAGAGAGGGGGGAGGGGGGGGTGTGACCTGACCCCCGCCCCCCCCCCCCCCCCCACCTCGCCCCTCACCCGCCCCACCCCCCCCCCCGACACAGCCCTGCTTGTGTCGATGCCAGGGGCCTGGGGTGGGGGTCGCTGTTGGTGGGTGGGTGGGTGGGTGGGTGGGTGGTGGTCCGGGGTGGGGCCTCGGAAGAACCGTGTGCATGTTTCTCCGAATCGAGCGGGTAGGCGGTCACGTGGGGGTTGGGTTGGGAGCGGGGGCAGGCGGCGGCGGTTGGTGTTTCGGCTGCCAACTAAGAAGCTGTCCGCCCGGCCCCAAGCAGGCGTGCCTGGGAGGGCCAAGAAGGAGAAGAAGAAGAAGAAGAAGAACAGAGGGGCCTGTGCGCAGCCTGTTGGTTCACGCCGCAGTGCCAACGCGGTTGGTACATCATCGTACCGCCGCTGGCTCTCTGTGGCTTGCTTGCTGTTGGTGCGAGAGAGAGAGAAGGTGGGACCGGCACAGGCGCCGTGGTGGTTGTGTGGGGTGCATCGTGTCCTGCTGTGGCATGCCGTGGCCAGTGATGGCCGCAGCGCACCGTGTACACACACCACCACCTGCAACCGCAAGAGCCAAAGTCAAATCGCTCTGCGGCTGCTGAAGTTCCTTCAGAGTCAGTGAAGTTCATGGTAAGACAATGGAATGGAGAGGGAGATGGAAACAAAAGGCAAAGGTTCCTGCGCTGCACCACGAGCTGCAATCGTTAGCATCATCAGGGCACATGACATGCCCCTCACTGTAATGCTGTGATCTGCTGGTGCTGTTTCTGTGGGACTTCGTCTGTATGCAGGAAACCCGGGACCGCAGCAGTGATATGTGCCATAGGAGGCTGTGTTGCTGGCGGCGCCCGACAACTGGGATGCGCCGAAGCGCGAAAACAAAACAGGGTGTACGGAGGGAAAGGCAACCATTGAAACGGCAGGGTGTGCGGGAGTCCCGCACAACCCACAAGGGCGATGTTTGTAATATAGTTAGGCAAACAGAGGCAGGGGCAGAAGGCAGAAGAAGGGGCAGGCGGGAGAGTCAACTGTCCGCATCGCTTCGCAAGCGATCCCCGGTGTGTTCCTTTCAAAGGACGGTTGTGGAATATAAACAAAGCAAGCCCCTCGCCGTCAAATCTCGGGTTGGCGCAAGTCAAGCGGGTATGACGCTGTGGCCTGAAGCGGCTCACGCGAAGTCAACGCCGTTCTCCTGGATCTGCCTCCACGCCGCCACGAAGTGTGTTTCGTAGAGCGGCTGGTTCGTGGAGAACTGGCGCACCAGGTTGCGGAGGCGGTTGTCGGCACGCATCACCATGTCGATGGGCAGCATGGTGAAGCGGGGGCGCGGCCCGCCGAGGTACTGCAGGTCGAACGGGCCGTTTGTCTGGGCTGTGTTCCTGCCCCAAGGCCCCTGTCCAGCATCAGTAGAGTGTCCAGTCTGGCGGACGACTGCTACTGTCCGCCCGGGCCCTCACACCGGTGATTCCGGCTCTCCTCGCGAGTGCCGAGTGACCCCCACCTCCAGCTTGTCGACTGCCGCGTTGGCGGCGGCGTCCGCGTCCGCATTCCACTTTCGGCCCACGTGCACGAGAGTGATCTGTGTGCCGGCCGCCCGCAGGGCGGCGATGCGTTCTCTGGCCTTGACGTACAGCGGGCGGAGCTTCTTGCTCCGGCACATGGTGTCGGTGTTGACCTGGTCCGCAACCAGCTGACTATCGCCATACACCACCACCTCGCCCACCGGCGGGTGGTCAATCAGTTCATCTAGGCAGAGCAGTAGACCCGCGTACTCCGCCTCGTTCACAGTGCACCCCTGCGCCAGTCTGCTCTGCGCGGTCCACACCACCACACCACTCGCGGTTTTGCGCACTGCACCCGCACCCGTGCCCGCCCGCTTCTTGGCAGTGCCCTTCCCCCGTCTGAGGGACCCGTCGAAGAAAAGGGTTTCCACCCCACTCCGCGGTTGGGGCTCAGCTCGTGCCACCACATGACCAGCCGCCGCGGCCTCGTACACGGCTCTCCTCTCGTCGCGGCCCGCCTCTTGGACCAGAACCTCCATCGTGGTCCAGCTCGGGCGCGGTGTCAGCGACGCGGCCTCTCGCACTTGCTCCTTCAGCCTAGTGAGCATCGCTTCGACCGCCTGCGTGCACAGCAAGCGAGGACGCCGGTTCAGCCCGCCGCACTGCAGCTGTCCGATGAAGGGCTCCAGAGGCTTGCACTTGGACTCCCCGCCCTTCTTCCCCGGGTGGATGTACTCACCGGGTCCCGCAATGGCTTCACATGTGCGCATCCAGGCAGCCATCAGCGTACCCTTGTCCCTCGCAGTCAGGGCCCGCTGCCCCTTCTTCTTGCTCCCCGGCGAGAACACGACGTCGACGCCGGTGAACACCTCGAAGTCCACCGCGAGTTCCAACCAGGATACGTGGTACTTGCGGTTGTTTTCGTCGTCCGGCCACTTCAGCTGCCTCCACCAGTCGCGGACCGCGAAATAGGCCGGCACCCCAGCCACCTTAGACCAGGCTTGCGGCGGCAGGGCATCAGGGAGCTTGTCGTAGGTCTCAAGGGGTTCCTCAGGGTCCCAACCCCAAGGAAAGGGCTCGCGTACCGACACCCCTGTGGCCGGTTCAGCCTCGCGCTGCTTGAGGAGTCGCTCCCTCTGGAGGATAATCTCCGTGTACAGTCCAAGCAGCTGCCGCAGGCACTTCGCATTGCCGTGTCCCTGCCGCATCACAAACCCCAGCGGCAGAATCCCGTTCCGAGCCAAGCAGGGGGGCCAGTTGGTCCTGTCCGCCGCCACCACATCCCGATACGCCGGTAGCCGGCGGTAGTCCGCCGTCGCCTCGCAGCGCCACCACATGTGTTCGTGGTCCTCCTTCTCGAGCCCACACAACTTACACATGCCATTCCCCTGCTTGTAATGGCGGAGGCGGCGGTCTTCGGTGACCTGGTCTCCAGCGATGATCGCCCGCATGATTCCCGCACGGTATGGTTCCGGTTCCCCCGACCACACTCGGGTGACAGCCATGTAGTCGACCCCGTCGCGCATGCCCGTCGTGTCTTCCCGTTTCTTTGCAGCAATCTCCCGCCACCTGGCCGCACGAACCATCTCACGCAGGTCGTGCAACACCGCAGGTCGATCCTCGCACCCGAGATCGATCGCCTTGTCGGAGTCACGTGCCTTGAGGCGCCCCGCATCGGGCCACTTCCAGCGCAGGTCCGAGAGCGCCGTCTGTACCAGGGCCACCGGCCCGGGAGTCGCCGCCTTGATCTCCGCAGCCGTCAGCGCACCGGCCCTGCTCGGCCCCCGTGGACCCCTCGCGGGGGTGCGTAGGCTTCTGATCTCAGTCACCAGCTGCCAGAGATCCGGGCATCTGTGGCGCACGGTGTGCATCGCCACCAGTCGTTGGTACTGGATGTAGGACGTCGGGTCCACGCGGTGAGCCGGGCACAGCAAGTTGCGCACGATCATCGGGCATCGCCGTGCCTTCTGAAACTTCCACAGCACACGCATGACAGCCATGTCAAGGGAGCTCAAGGTGCCCCACAGCGGGTTGGCTGTGTGGATCGCGGCGAAGGCCATCGGCATCACCATCGTCGCGAGAATCTTCGCCTTGGCCGGGAACCCCAGGTTGAGGTATTTCGCTTCCAGGCGGCGGCACACCTCAATTGCCTGTTTGACACGCTTGTCACAGATCCCCGAGATCTTCTCCCGCGACACCAGACAGATCTGCGCCCCAAGGTCCTTTATCTCGCCTCTGGCTTGCACGATGGGCTCCCCTTGGAGAACTAGAGTCAGCGTCTCCCCCGGGTCGGTGGAGAAGCATCTCCCCTTTGTCCCGTACCGCAGGTCCGTCAGCTCCGAGAACTCCTCGGTGAGCCGTAGCCCCCTCCGGATCTTGGCGAGGTCTGTGTCCAGCAACTTCTTGTCGTCAGCGTAGAGGCCGGTTCCACACTGTGCCTCTGCTCGGACCACCCTGTCCCACACCGCCATCACGGGGTTCAGCCACAGTACAGACAGGGGGCACCCCTGGAGGATCCCGTTGAAGGCGGCGAAGGGTTGACCCACCGAACCCTGCACTTTAAACCGCCTCCTGAGGCCATGGTACATCGCCCGGGAGGGCCGCCGCACTCTGTCGTCGAGACCCATCATTTCCAGGAGGCCGAAGATGATATCCCATGGCACCGAGTCAAAGCACTTTTTGACGTCGAGGAGAACCCCACGCAGAGGCACGCCCGTCAGGGATGCTTTCTCAGCTAGCAGCGCAGTCTTCATGTACGCCCCGAAAGCACCCTTGCCCGTACGGAAGCCGTACATGCTGTCAGTCGCCCACTCCTCCTGCCAGACCATCAGTTGGCTTACCCTGGCTTTCGCCCACACCCTGTATATCACCGACATGACCGTAATAGGGCGATGGTCCAGCGGGTCGGGGTCCTCCTCCTTCGGGATCATCGATACAGTCGCCGACAGCAGAGCTTCGGGCCACTCACCCGACAGCTCCACGCCATTCAGAACTTCCGCCAGGGCTGCGTAGAACGCCCGCGGCAACAGCTTCAGCTCCTCAGCGTACCAGCCGTCCGTGCCTGGCGCCTTCCCCGAGCCCATGTCCGCAGCCGCCATGTGCAGTTGCTCCCCACTCAGAGGCTGGAGGGGCAGCGGAACCTCAGGGATGTAGGCGGCGTAACGCTCCTTGAACAGCTCCCACGAGGGGCCTCCATCGCGGTGGCGTTGCATGATGGGGAGCCATGCGTCCAGGAGCCAGCTGTCCATCACCGACCGATCGGTCGTTTCCTCATCCTGGCGACGCATCAGCACCGACGTGCGTGGCGGGCCCCGGAGCCTCCGGTAGATCTTCCCGGGGTTCCGATGCCAGGAGGTGTGGGTCTCCCGCATGTACAGGCGGCGCCGCCGCACCGTCATCAGCTTCCGCTCCTTCTCGAGGGCGCGGTCGCACGCGGCCCGCACCAGCTCCAGCTCCCCCCGCGTCGGGGTCACCGGCTCCACGCGGCCTAGGAGCTCGGACGCCGCAGTGCGCACCTTCTCCCATGCCCCCCTGACGGAGACTGGCATCGCACCTCCCACAGCACGGCGCTCCACCTCCCGGATCCTGCCCATCATGTCGAGGAGGCAGATCATCTTGCGGGTCAGGGCCCCGTCGTGACCCCAGCGTTGCCTGCCACATAGCCACTCCTGGCGGACCACCGCGGCGACACCCTTTTTGCGAGCCAGCGCTGCGGTCTTCGCCGACCCCTCGGCGTCCCGCGGCTCGCACGCGTGCACGGCCAGAAAGCTCGACGCAGCGGAGCACCATGTCTGCCAACGCTCTTCAACGTTCCCAGCTGGATCCCATTGGCGGGTCAGGGTGTCACACACCTTTGCCGCCGCCTCCCGCAACGCGGGCTTCTCGTCCCTGCCGACCCGCCTGAGCGGCAGGATGGCCGGTACTGCGAGGCGGTCCACCCTTTGCCGGTACGCGAGCGTCCCGAAGCTCGCGTCCACCTGTCTGTGGGTCGGGATGTTCTTATCGTCCGATACACAGAGCGTCTCCAGGCCGCTGATCGCCACGTGGTTGGCGAGCACCAGGTCAATCCTAGACGCCGAGCGTCCCTCCGGTCCATCAGGGCTCCCGGTGTAGCAGGTAGGGTCCGGAGTTGTACCCTGAGCATCAGCCGCGACTTGTGCACAGTCGAACCATCGGCCCGACGCCAGGTGCGTACTCAGCACTGTACTGGCCGAAGGGTCAGGCGGACAGTTAAAATCACCAGTGATAATCACCGGCACGTCGCCCAGCAACACCGCCTCATCGAACACATCAGCGAAGAAGTCCTCCCGCTCTTCCGCAAGGTCCGGAGTAGCCCCTGTTTTCGCATAGACGACGAAGACGTGCAGGAACAGCTTCCCCGTGCCGTATGCCACTTTGGCGTGGAGGAACCTGCAGGATTCCCGCAACTGCAGGGCCCCGGCAGTGTTCACCCGGACGCACGGAATCCCACGTCGCACCAGGAGTCCGACCCCGAGGACCTGGCCTGACTCACCCCGAGCATCGCCGCGGTATGGCACGTCGTCTCCCCAGAGAGCCTTGTACCCGGCCTTCCATGCCTGAGCCGTCATGGAGTCCCGCGCCCCTTCAGTCAGCCTTGTCTCTTGCAGCGCAACCATATCCACATCCCACCGGAAGACACTCGGACAGTGTTTCTGCAGAGAGGTCACGTTGGCCGACCGGAGGAGTATCCGCCCTCCCCCTCCGGAGGTCGGAGAGAGCACTTCAGTCGTAGTCGCGGCAGGAGCCGGGGTCGCACGCGGAGGTACAGCATCCGCCCGCCGCACCTGGGCAGCAGCCCCAGCACCCAACGGGGAGACCGGCCGCTGCAGCACGCGTACACGGCGCCCACCTCTGGTGCGCCGGGGGCCAGGCGTGTCCGTCTGCCCACGAAGCTCGGGCAGCGGCACCGCGGCCAGTTCGGGATCCTGTCCACGCTGTTCCAGGACCTGGAGGGTCGACAGAGGGAGCCGAAGTTGGTCGTAGTGATGCGGCCTGAACGTTACCACCAGACGCCTGGTCGCGCCCGGACATCTCCCCAGGCGAATCAGCCCCTCCGGGTTCCCCACGTTCAGCGCCCAGATGTCTGCGTTCAGGACCTGCGCCGCCGCCTGCAGGGTCAACTCGTCGCCGTAAGCGCCCGGTACGCGCATACCTTCCACATAGGCGGCGGGGTCCTCATGCGCATCAAGGAGGAGTTGAAGGCCCTCGATGCTCTCCAGCCAGTCGCACACCGCCGTCCGCAACCCGGCATGCTCCCAGTCACCAACTTGCCCCGACAGCGCGTGGAACTGGCAGTTCCCATCTCCTGGCACACGCACGACCTGCCCCAGCAGGCGGGAGCTCTCTTCCGCCAGCCACGCGTCCTGGAGCTCTATACGCTCCAGGGGGTCCACCTCATCGTCATCACCGCCACCAAGGAAAAGGCGGCGCACACGCACACCACGCAAAATCGGGTCCTTATGGCCCCAGTGTCGCATTGCCGGGCGCGTCTGCGCGCTGCCCAGCCCCATTTCGCCGCACGACTGGCGACTCACGCACGACTTACACCACTCCACAAATCCGCACACAGTGTCAGCAGACCCGCTCATCTGCCGCCGTGCCTGCCCGAGGCCCGGCCCCGGCGGTCCTTGTCCTTCCGGGCCGGCGACTCCGACCGCCCCGACCTCGGCCGCTGCGCTTCCAGCAGGTCGAGGATGCGGTCCTGTGATGCCTGCATCCGCTTGCCCTGCTCGATCATCTGACCCTCGAGACGTGATGATTGTGCCGCAAGGTCCTGTTCCAGCTTGGCGCTGCGCGCATCCAACCGTTCCCACCGCACTTGCACTTCTTGCCGGAGGCTCCCCGCATCGCGGCATGCTTCTTCCACAGTCGAGAGGCGTGACAGGGCCACCTCGACCTGGCCAGCGAGAATGGCCAGGGTTTCCGACTGGGAGTCCAGCTTCGCTCTCGCCTGCAGGTCCTGTAGCGGCGGCGGCTGAGGCCGAGCCTGTTGCTGTTGTTGTTGTTGCTGCTGCGGTGGCTGTTGTTGACGCGGCCGCTGCCCCGTTTGCGGCGAGGGTTGCGGCTGTGCCATACTCGCTGCCCCCAGCCAGGCTCCCGAGCGCTGCACCGCAACTGCCGGACCAGTGTGCCCAGCAGACGCTGTGCGTCGCTGCTTCGCCGGAGGTGCAGAGGCTGCGCGCCTTGCGCCCTTCCTCAGACGCTTGGCGCTGGGCGGGGCGACCTGCATCACTGCCAGGTCGCCGGTCGCCCACTGCTGCGGGTCCTGCGCGGCCTCCACCGTCCAGACCCCCCGGAAGAGGTGACACGGGGTCACCTTCCACCCCATCGCGTCGGACAGCTGCTGCTCGAGCTCGGCGCCCCGCATCCCCCGCGCACCCGACACCGCGTAGCGGCGGCCTCGCGCTGCTATCCCAAGGGCCTGCCTGGCAAGCTGGCCCTTTCCCGCCACGACGCGCACACCCTTCTTGTGGCCGACGTGCCACGCAGCCCCCAGCCACCAGTCTGCCCCCCGGTGCGCTTCCAGGGAGGCCTCCTGCTCCTCCGACACCAGCCACACCACCTCAGCGCCCTTGTCCCGGGAGGGGTGGCGGCGGACGTACACCTTCTCAATGCCACTCTGGCGGAGGATATCGTCGACCAGGTTGGGCGGGGCCAGACCCGTCGCCCGGCGCACATCGCCATCCGTGGCGACCCGAACCCGCACCAGCTGCCTCGCTGAGGCCCAGCCCCGAAGCGCATCCTCCGAGCCGTCCTTGGCGGCCATCGCCAGGACCAGCTCTTCCCGTGGCGCCTGGACGGGCGCATTGCCCGCCTGCGACGTGGGCGTCGCGTCCCCGGCGATCCACAGCTCGCGCAGGGTCACACCCTGGGCGCGGCCCTGCCCCAGCAGGCGCACCCGCGCACGCGAAGCCACACTGCCCGGCAGGGGGTCGAGGGAGCAGTAGGTCCTGCCCCTCCGGAGACCCTGCGCTGCCACCGCCTCCTTCCCGTGCGGCACGAGGCACACCCCGCCTTCCGCCTCAGCGTCCCACGCCACCAGCTCCACGTCCCAGTCCTCCTGGCGGAGTGCCCACGGTCCCCATTGCCCAGTCGGGCGGGCCCCGGAGGCAGTACGGGGGAGGGGCACCTTCATCGTGGCCCCCGCATCCGGATCCTGCGGGATGTCCTTCGCATCCTCCTCAGCCACCGAGGACCCGGCACCCGACGCGGACGGTAGCACCGTTGCGTAGTGCGACCCGCAGACGTACGCGATGCGGATGCACGGCCTGCCCTGCGACTCCCCACGGGACTGGACGGTCAGTTTCCCGTCCCGAAGCCGGAAAACTTCGGCATGCCTGCCGATCCGCCTCAGCAGTGCGTCCAGCTGCACCGCGTCCCCCCACGTGCCCGAGCGAGCGACCCGGGCGACGTACTCCTGGTAGTCTCCCTCAACCAGGGGGGCGTACCTGTCCTGCCCGGACCGCAGCTCCAGCACCGTCGCCGCCCGATACGCTGCATGCCCGTGCGGCGTCCCGTGCAACGCTTTGCAAATTGCCCTGTACAGGCAGTTGCCATCGCCCTGCACGTCCCGGACCGTCAACCCAGCCGGATGCAGTGCACGCCTCATCGATGACAGGACGAAGCCCGCCGACTCACCGCCCCCTCCAGTCATGGCGTCCCCCAGCCGTGTCTTGCTTACTCCACAGGCCCCCTTCAGGGTCTGGAGAACCAACGCGCCAAATCGCCACAGCGACGGGGGGGACTGCACCGTCAGGAACTTCCCACGGTGGCCCAAGGCACGGCGGGCGGCCCGTGCTGACGGGAGCCGCCAGCGGTGTGGGGGGTAAAAACGTGCAGATCCCTCCTGCCCGCTGCCCTCCACGCGCCAACCGAGGAGTGCCGCATCCAACCACTGGATACGCATCCCCCTCACATCCTTCGGATCCGCTTTAGTCGCGCCGCCCATTTGAGCGAACACGTCCGGGTGCACCGCGTGGAGGCGCGGATCCTCACACACCCGTTCCTGCCCCAAGGCCCATTTTCAAGGTTGAAGAAGTACTCAACCCCGAAGACGAGGTTGTCGGCCGTCCACTGCCCCTCGTTGTTGCTGATCTCAAGGTGCATCGCCCCCATGTTGTGTCCTCCCATGAGGGAAACCATCTTTTCCAGGGCATTGGGGTCGTTGTTGAGGGAGATCCCGAGGTTGCCGAAGCGCTCGAAGAAGTAGTCCAGCGTCTCAGGGTGCGGGAACGCGTCGTTGTTCATGTGCTTCTGCGGCAGGCGCTCGTTGTCCGACATGCAACGCTGGTTCGTCTCCGCAGGCACCACAAAGTCGCGGCGCCCAGGGCGGAAGAAGAGCGACGGGGAGCCCATGTACTCCAGCGCCGTGTTGCCTGCCAGCTGGTACAGGTCTGCGTATGTCACGAACGGGTGTGCCCGCTTCACCGCCTCCAGCGCGTTCACCGCAACATCCACCCCACGGTTGTCCGCAAGCGACAGCTCCGGGTTGGAGCGGATGCACCCGCCGTTGCTCCCGCCAATCGGCAGCTCCGCCTCGTTGTACGTCGCGAGGCTGTGCCACGCCAGGCGCACCAGCAGCGGGCGGAACGACCCGGGCTGCTGCTCGATCACCTGCACAATCGTTGCCACCACAGGCAGGTACTGCGCCTGCGACGCTGCAGCAATTGCCTGCCCGGGGCGCGTCCGTGCGTTCCCGAAGTCCAGCTCGGGCGCAGGCGTCGGTGCGGGAGGTGTCGGTGTCTCCGGCACAGGGGCAGGGGTGGCCGCAGTTGGCACAGGCACAGGCACAGTCGTCGTTGCGGGAGGTGTTGCTGTCTGTGGCACAGGGGCAGGAGTGCCCGCAGTCGGCACAGGCGCAGGCACAGGTGTCGCCACAGGTGCAGGCTCAGGCGTCTGAGGCAGAGGCACTGGTGTGCGCCTCGGGCGGCGCCCACCCCGTCCGCCTCGCTGTGCGTCCACCACAGACGTCCCCATCACGACAAACGCACAGAACAGCACCGCGCTCCTCATATTGCTTGGTGTCGGGTTGAGTTATCCTGTGCAGGGCATGTGGTGCAGTGTTCGAAACATGATGGACAACACGTTTTCAAAGTGGGGTACGCAATTCCATGGATTTAGAGGCGCCGAAAATGCACCACATCAGCCACTTTGCATCACAGGACACAAATCGTCTCCCTCTCAGAAATGTTGACACTGGCGGACTGGCACATCAATGGACAGAACAATGTTCCGATAACAACACACCCCAGGCCCTGTCACACAACACCGTCTGCCTCGTGCCTCCTCGGAAGGACTCTCGGGACCCCATCCCTGGCCATCCTTCGACACGGTCGAGGGTACGTGGTGCAAGGGCGAGGCAGTGGAGGCACTGCGAGACGACCACCCGCAGGTACGCATCCCCCAGCCCTCCGGGGACGTCTGGCTGCCGCGCGCCCACGCCGACTCGATACGGCTGATGCAGTGACGCGTGGTGGTGGGCGTGGGTGCCCGCCCCACGGCGGGCCTGGCGAGACGAGGGCTGGATGGCTCTGCGTCTACCCCCCGGATATTTGCCCCCGAGGGGCGCTGATGACAGATACGACTGGAGCGGGACGGGGTACTCTGCTGACGTGTGGGGACGTGCACCCCAACCCTGGGCCGGAGAGCGGGAGCGAGGACGCGCACCCTCTTGCTGGATGTGATGCCGCGTGAGCTGCGGGGCGACGGTGACCCTGCAGACGCCGTGAGGCCCGGGTCCAGGCTGAGGGTTGTGACGGTGAATGTCTGGGCGGGGCTGGGGACGGGAGGTCGGTGGGGTGTCACCCTCACCACCCTTCGTGCTCGCTGTCGATAACACTCCCGTCCGCCCGAAGCAGGCACTGCCGAGAAATGGCTATTGGGTTTGTCACCCGCATGTTGGCAACCCTTCGCTGGGGGTGCTCATCAAAAGCAAAAGGGGGGGGCAAGGTGGGCCGTGCCTTCGCCACGCAGGTGCCGACGGGCCCATTTTTTCGGCGCATTCCTTTCTCCCCCTCCTCGATAAGGCAACACTAGAAATCGTCGAACCATTTGGCGGAAAAACCACCGGAAAACCCCCCCCCCCCCCACCACCACCCCCACCAGAACTGATAACCCGGCGGCAACCCCTGCGTCGCACCGTTTTTATGAACGCCGCTTGGCGAAAAACTCATCCCTTGAGACCGTCAACCCACCGAGCCCCCCCTGCTGTCCTGGGACTGAGGGGCAGGGGCGAGGGTGGGCCGTGATGCTGAGAAACGTAAGCTAAACTACGAAATGCCGACACTCCTACTATTCTATCATAGAACATGCAGGTGGCAGGTCGGTAGTGCCCGGGCAGGGTGGGATAGGGAGGAATCCCGCTGTGGGCGCTGCCCAGAGCGCGGCGGGAGAGGGGGGGCTTGGCGGCATTATTGCACCCCCCACCCCGGCCCCATCAGAAGCAGGCGGGGAGGGGGGGCGGAGATGCAGCGATTCAAAAATCGAGCACCTCCCCCCTCCGACGGTTCAGACACGGTGGGGGTCCAGTCGTGGCGGGCTGCCTCCTCGGTTGCACGACGAACCCTTCCCCTCCCGCTCCCCACTCCCCCGCCGGCCAGCACCCTGATGGGCACGAAAGCATGCAGTCGGTTTACCAAACCGCTGCTTGCGCCTGCCGACCCAGGAAGTGGTCCAAGAGGGGGTCCCAGTCCTGCGGGACGTTGATCGCAGTGCCTCGGCTGAAGTTGGGGAGCTCTGTGGTGGCGGTCCCGACCTGTACCGTGGACTGCGATGGGTTGACACATTGGTGCATCGCGGAGAGCAGCGTCTCCACCTCACGCCGGGTGAGGTGGGAGACACGCATGCTGCCGTCCTGCTGTGCCGCATCGAGCACACGCCGTGCGATGCCTTCTGGCATCACATCCTTCAGCGCGGCAAATAGAGTCTTCATCATGCTCGGATCGTGCTCTGGCAAGGTGTCGCCCGAGCGCCGCTGGGAATTGCTCGCCCGCCACACAAACCGGCGGTGCTCCAGCAGCAGTCGGGAGAACTGCAGCAGGTCTGACGGGGGCAGATCGCCGAACTGCACGCGCGGCTCCACAACCAGGAAGTAGAGGTCGCGCTTCGCCCCAATCACTGACTGGGCGCGGATCTGCACATGCAGTGACGGGTCGTAGTAGTACTGCACTTCTGCGGACTCAGGTTGGTATCTGGGATCATTCGGTGTGGCCATAATGCGGAGCAGCATGGGCTTGATGGTGAGCAGCACTGTCTGCGCCCGCCCGAAGGCGTACAGCCCGCTGCGGTGGAAGACATCGGTGCACAGGCGTGTCAGGAAGATCTTCGACACCATGGTCTGCGGGAGGGTGCTCAGCACCAGCAGCTCGCAATCGTCCTCCCAGGGGTGCGCCACCAGGGCTTTGGAGCTCGTGTGCTCCCGCACCACCGCCTCCAAATCCATCGTGAGGGCGTCCCCAAAGGTGTAGCAGAAGCGGCCGTCCGAGGCAGAGGCGAGCCTGCTGTATGTGTCCTCCCAGATAGAGTCCTTCTCGATGCCGATGACCTTCTGCGCGCCCTTCTTGAGGAACACACGTGCCAGGAGGCCAGCGCCACAGCCGACGATCACAACGGTGCGGTGCTCTATGTCACCGATCTGTTTGATGAGCTGCCCCCCGACACCCGGGTTCATAATGTACATATCTTCCAGCTCGTGCTCCCGCGCCTTGCGGAACATGCTGCAGAGCTCCTGCCGTGACGGCATCGCGGGCAGCCTGCCCCACTGCGTGCCCTCCTCCTGCGCCTCTTCTGCGCGCCGTGCCCCACTCTCTCCCACAGGAGAAGCGCCCTCCGGCGTGAGGTTCATCTTGCGCTCAGCGACATTCACCTGCTGGCTTCGTCGCTTCAGGGGTCTGTGTGTTGCGGGCATGGTTGGCGGGATTGACATGGGGGTGCAAAGCCCTGTAGAAGTGTGAGGGGCACACACAGATCATCCCTTCCTCCTCTTCTGTGTTGGATTAGTCGGATCGGCATCGAACCAAAAGCCCGGTGAGGTTTTGGCAGGCTCTCTGCTGAGCTGTGGGCTATGCGCTGCTTCCAACTTCCAACTTCCGACGGATGCAAGAAAAAACCCCAAAAGAGAGGCACGCACCGCTTTTCTGGACTTCCTCACAAACAACTTGGAACCTCTGGGAAAAGGCTCGCGTTTCTTTGACACAGCGTGACACAAAATGAGGGACAAAGTGGGGGGTGATAGGTAAGTACAAAGACAACTGCTGTTCTCGACCATGTTCAAAACTGCTCAAAAATCAGGACGTCACTGCCTCCAGCTGTGCATGGCAGAGTCGCTGATTCCCTGAGGGCTCTTGCCCCGCAGACCGGTTTGGACGAAGTGGGGGGGGAGTCATACCCTTCTCGGCGGTGGCGATCCGCGATCACAGTCTTCTTCCACATCAACCCAGGGCCACCTGCACCGATGGCGGTACGACGCTGCGAGGTAACCGCCGTGGCGGCAGCTGGCATGTGTCGTGACACGCATCGCAGCCCAACCAGCCACATCGCCTCAGCGGTGCTGGCCTGGGCCCTGCAGTGTTGTGTGTGAGTCTGTGTTCACGGCGCAATGCACATCAGGGAGGGGCAAACGTCAGGGCAGGATCGTGTGGGTTGGCACGAGGGAGGGGGGCGGGGGAGAGGGGGGCTGGCTGATTCCCATCGAGACCCCAACAGAGCGAGAGACGGCACGGCACAATGTGCCTTGGCATCGCACGGATATTCCGAGAAGACGGCAGAGGGCAGACTCGCGGGATGAAGGCCCCTGGGCGGGGAAGGGGGGCAGATCTACGGACAAGGGGAGAGGGAGCGTAGCTAGGTGGCTGCGGGTGTGTGGGTGGTACTTCGGTCGGAAGTGCGGGCAAGTGCCACACACTGGCGGTGGGGGGGGGGGGGGGGGGCATAAAGCGTACATTTGGGGAGTGTGGAGTGGGGAGTAGGGCTTCGCTCAGAAAGGCAGAACCTTTGAAAGGGGGGGATACATGAGGCCGTGTGTCTGTGTGTCTGTGTGTTGTGCAACCGGTGGCGTCGATCTCAGCTGGAAGGAAGATGAAGATGAACGTGCTGATAAGGCAGAGAAGCAAGTGAGGCAGAGAAAAACACGCCGTGATTTGCGCGCGTTTCCACAAAAAAAATGCAACCGAGTGAATCTCAAGAGAGAATGTAGCAACAACAGTTTGTGTTCTTCGAACGCAGAACACCAAAAAAAAATGCATCCGGTTACAAAGCTGGCACAGTTTGACACACAGTGGCAGAGCGACGGCCCCCATTCTATACAAATACAGACCGCCTTCCGTGTTTGGATCGGCCCGTGGTGGAAAATCGCTGTGTGGTCCGATACCCTGTCCAGCACTGTCTGAAACAGCTCCGGGCTAGTTTTTGCAGAGCGCGAGGTGATCCTGAAAGGTTCAAGCGCCACAGCGTGGCCTCCGCTGGCCTCCCTCTGCAACCTGTGGTGGCAGCCACCCCCGCCTGCCCAGGACTCGCACGCAGCTCTGCCGAGCCAGCCCGGACTGGGCCCTCATGGGTGGCTCACCCCACACTCCGCCTCGAGCGCACCGAGCAGCATGGATGTAGCTCAGCGCCCTCACACTGCATGCCTGTCCCCTCCCACCGCGCTGCACACAACCCCCATGCAGGGGATCAAGGGAGCGGGGCCAGGAAGTCGCTGTCTGCCGGCGGACCGACGAGAGAGGAAAGGATCTGCGCATGCCTATCGGAGGGGGCGCACTGCTGTTGCTGCTCCTGCAGGCCGAGGTACTCAGACCGCAGCCCGTCAAGCTCGTGCTGCGCCTTGCCCGCCACGGAGTTGTGCGCGTGCAGCAGCTGCATCAGGTCCGTCGCATTCCGACGCATCGAATGCGAGAGGTGCTCCCGGGCGAACTGCCGCGCCTCCATCGCGCGAACCTGCGCCTCCAGCCTGTCCATCTCCCCAGCGAACGCAGGGGCAGCAGCGGTGTGCATCACCAGAGGCATCTCCGGTGCTGCCTGCTGGCGGTACACCGTGTGCCCACCAGGCTGCTGTGTGCGGTTGCTCGACGTCTGCGCCGACACCTGCTCGGAGTTGTGCGCCACCGGTGGTGGCCCGTAGGGCAGCGGGACACCAACCTGCACCGGCTTGTACATCGCAGGGGCTGGGGAACAGTGCCCTGTCTGGAGGGGTGATGTGCTGGTGGTGCAGAGGGAGAGAGAGAAAGGTCTCACTTTTCTTAGATATCGCAGCCTGTGCTGAAACGTTCTGGACTTTGACCCGGAAAGGGGGGCAGGGGGAGCAGAGAGCGAGGGCAACACAGGTGTGTCGGGTAGTGCGGGGTCTGGGGCTGGATTCTGACGAATCTGACTCCCGTCGGGGTTGGGTTCGAAACCCCTTCTCTGCAGCCTGGGTGGCAAAAGGGCGTGGGATGGGGGGGTTTTCAAAGCCGAGAGCGAAGGCAAATGCAAGTCTCCCAGGAGGGGAGGGGCGGGGAGGGGGGGGGGGGGGGGCGCAGCCATGCAGTCAACCTTGGCATGTCGGGCACGGCTCACTCTGTCGTGTGGCAACACGGCAGACAGGTGTGCCGTGCAGGGGAGGTAGCCCGAGGGGAGGGGAGGGGGGGGGGGGGGTGTCCGTATCGTTGGGCTTCTGTGGCAACAGCTTGCCCCTCGCACGGTGAAAGAGTCGGTTCAAGCCTGCCAAATAAATCTCTCGGGGGGCCTTAGCTCTGTGCCACTGTGTGTCAAACTGTGGCAACCTTGCAGCCACGTGCGGTTCGCCTTTTCTTCACGTTTCTGCATTCTCTGAGACGAAGGCCCTCTTCGAGCAAAATAGCCCCCACCCACCCGGGGCCTTGGGGAGAGAAGCAAATGGCAAATCTAAATACACTCCAACCACCCGCCCACCCCGTTGCTTTGGTCTCACAACCGCACGGCAGGGCGCTGCATGGTGGTGTCGGTGTAGCGTCATGCCGCCTGTTGGAAGGGCAACGGGCGGGTTGGCAGAGGGAGGGGGGCCCTCGCTTTCTTGCGGAAAATCAGTAAAGTTCGGCGTTTTGTGTGGTTTCTCGCTTATACAGCATAGGGGGCTTTCGCTACGGGGTGATCGTCAGTGCATTTTTGGTGCATTTCCTGTTGGATTAGCTGAAAACTGACGAAGATTGACGAAGGGGATGACGACCAGCGAAGACCCCCCAGAGGGGGAAATGGGTCCTCTCAAACCACCCCGATCCGATTTCCCCCATGCGCGGGGCGATACGTCATGAAATGCCAAAGGGAGCTGATGTTCGAATTGCTTCGAACACAGCCCTCCCCGAACTCTGATGAGGGGGACGCCTCACAGATCTGAATGGCGCCACACCTTTTCCTTTGCCTGGCAGTCCGGAGACACACTGCTGTTGTGCTCCGATATCCAGAGAGCAAGCCGTTTGGAGAGTGCGGGACCACCCCCACCCCGCCTCCGCCACACACGCACAGAATAAGACATAAATGGGCTGCAAGAAAGGTGGCACCCTTGTCAGGCTTCGTGCGCCTTTTTCTCTTCTCCTGTTCTGTTGGCTACCTGGCGCCCTTCAGAAGGGAGCGTGACCACTGATACTGGGGCTTCTTGCTGGATGCCGCCAGGTGAGCACGCGTGAAGTGCATCAGAGGATCGCACTCGACAGGCGCAGCGCTGTCACCCAGCCAGTCGCCCTGGTGGGTGTCGCTGAGCGAGAACAGTCTCTTCACAACCCTGCCCTGTCCCGCCCCCTGCGGCTGCGGCGACGGCTGCGCCGCCGGATCCCCGTGCGGCATGCTCAGCGCCCCCACGCTGTCCGTCTCCTGCACCGCCACCTCCCCGTCGAAGAAGGACGATATCACGTCGGCCACCCCCTCCTCCGCCTCGGCACCTTGCCCCCCACCCGACCCCCCTGCGGGCGGGTTCTTCACCACACACAGCTCCTGCTGCGGCGCACACTGCGCCGCCCTCTGCAGCGCCGCATGCGCTGGACGGGCGCCGCTGCCCGCATCGCCAGCAGCCTCGGGGCGCCTCGGCGGGACTGCATAGCTCACACCGTCGGACGACGTCAGGCATTCGACACCTCTGCCCAGCTGCGCCATTTCGAAGCTCAGCGACGTGTCGGGCGTGGCGGCGGTGCGGTGCGATGCAGGGACAAGCGGTGGGGAGTTGCATTGCGGCGGTGGCGGTGGCGGCGGCGGCGGGGGGTGGCTCCTGCACTGAGGGACTCTCGCTGGGGCAGCCGCCGCTGCCTTCGGTTTGCCGCGACGCTTCTTCCTGCTGCCGCTGCGCCGCGGTTTCGGCGGGGCGGCGCAGACGCCGCACGCGCCTCCATCCCGCGAAGACGGGGTTGCATAGCGGAAGTTCTGGACATGCGCGCCTCCCGTCGCGCCCACAGCATCCACCCCGCCTGGAAACGGGTCGACAATCCGTGCCGAGACGAGCCGGTCATTCGTATACTGCACGAGCAGGTCGATCTCCCGCTGCGCTGAGGCGAAGAACCCCGACGGCAGCGGCACTTGCTGCTCTGCACTCCCCGCCATCAGGGAGAAGGGGTGGGTGGGTGGGTGGGGAGGGGGAGGGGGATGCGGCTGAGAGACCCGACCCCGCAGCAACCGCGGTCCAGCCCGGGAGGCCGGAAGGCCTTGCCTGTTAGGGGGGGCGGGGGGTGGAGGGTGGGGGTGGGTCGGCAGGTCAGATGCGAGAGATGCATGGGGAAGGGTGGCGCGGCTGAAGGGGTGGCCGGGGCGCAATCTGATGTATGCGATCTCTCGCCCGAATGTGATCATATACAGCAGGCAAAAGCAAGGATAGCATGACAGGGTGTATATAACGCAATGAGATGGGGGGAGGTTGCCCGCCACCTCGCAAGTCGCAGCGAAGCTGATCAAACAAAGGGCCGCTACAGGATGGCGGGTGGTGGTGGGGTGGGGTGGGGTGGGGGGAGAGGCTCCGTTGTACGGTCGGACTTTGCACCTGCAGCGCCCCAGAGGGGGGCGATACTTTATATATTCAGATGTGGGGGTGATGGGTGGGGGGGGGCTGAGCGCTCTCGGAGTTGTATTTTGGGGGCTTCGTACGGCCACATCTTGGAGGGGGGGGGGAGGTGGGAGGCTTTCTCGTGGCTAAACATGGTGTCAGACAGCCGTGTCGTGTGGTCCCGAATGGACTGGACGTACGCCCCCCCACCACACTGCGAGAAGATAAAACAAATCGGGGGGTGTTGAGTAGAATACCCCTCCCATGTGGAACGACCGGGAAAAAAAACGCTGGCGCCCACCGAGGCCGTTTAGTTTGAACAGATTGGAAGGATTTTGCCGTGTCTGGCTTGCCCCATCCTCAGGCGAGGCATTTTTTTCTAGCCACACGGCTGTGCTTCAGTACCCATCAGCTTCCAGGGAGAAGCGCCCAAAGCGCATCTCGTCGGATTTCCCATCTCCTCTCCCCCCCCCCTCGTGTGCATCCCTGCCCACCTGCCCCCTTCTCTTCTCTCAAGCTCTCCCCAAAAATACAGCAGCAGTCTCTCGAGTCTTCCTTTCAGATGATTTTTGCATTGATCGCTTCCACCGCGTTTTTTTTTCTCGCTGGCGCTAGTGATGTCGGCTGGCAGAAAAAACACACAACAAAAAAACCCCCCCCCCCGCGTGTCGAGTGACCTTACCTGTCTGAAGTACAGAAAATGTGTCGGGTTGGGTGGAGCATACACACACACATACACATATGTTCACACAACACAGGGCAAACCGCACAAACGTGTTCACACATCCGGCATCCTATGCGAAATACCCGCCGCTCCCCGGGAGCTGTTGCGGGAACCATCTGCTCTTCCGACCCACCGAGACTCTTGCCGTATTTTCTCTACCACACGGGGTGTGTTTTACCAAAAATATTCCCACACGTGAAAACGGTGAGCCCAAACCCCCCCACCCCCCACTCCCCAACACACGGCAGCCCTACTCCGCCATGCTCTGCGCCGTCAGCAGCTTCCAGGCAACATTCTGCTCCTGCACAGCCCCCTTGCCCGTCAGAGGCGGCAGGGAGGGCTCCCCTGTGATGATGTCATACCCGGTGCGGCACCGGTCCACCTGCCGCTGGTAGGCTATCTTGTTGAGGGACCTCTGGCAGTCGTCGTCTGAGGCACGCTCCTTCTGGCGGATGGAACCCTCCACCCGCATGCGGACGGCCCTGCTCTTTGGGATGCGCAGGCACGCCTTCCTGTCGAAGCCGCTGGTTCCCTCCGGGTTATGCACAGCACCTGCCACGATGTCATAATTATGACCCTCCGACCTCTGCACACACGCCGGGGTGCGCGAGGTTGTCGCGCGGAACTCCTTCCGCTTCGCCGCCTCCTCCTGAGCCCGCGCCTCGTGATACGCCGCTTCCTCAGCACTGTTGTTGTGCACCGCACGGATTGGATCATACTGCTTCAGCTTACGCTCCGCACAGCTATCGCGAATCGCCTTGTCCCCCGCAGCAATGATTGCATCGTGGTTCTCCACATAGGTATGCCTGAGGATGTCGTACTGGCGCTGCTTCTGGCGCTGCTTATGCTGTGGCCTCTGCGGGTCGCCATCACGGTCCTCCTGAAGGGTCACGATGTTGTAGTGCACATTCGACTCGGGGGGCCGCACGCCCTGCGTCCGCTTCCCCTTCTCCGCCTGCTCGCAGCCGAGGCGCTCGATCCCCTTAATGCCGTACTTCGGCTCCTGGCTCACGATGTCATACCCCACCAGGCTTGTCGTGGTGAGCGCCTTGCGCATCCCGTGGTTGATCGACTTGATATACACATCCTCCTCCTTCTCCACCACCGCCCGCTCCGTCTCGGAGCTCCGGTGCCTCTGCGTGATGGGGTTGAACAGGCGCTCCTTCTCCTTCACAACACCCCCCTGCCTCCGTGTGAATTTGAAGCTCTTTTCGATCGGCGGCCTGTCCCGGTTGCGGTCCTCGCAGTACGTCGTCAGAAGCTCCCCCCACGTCTTCTCCTGCCCCCCCGCCGCCATTGGAAAACAGCAGCGTCAGCGCGAAATGCAAAGAATTATGAGGTGGGGGGGGGGGGCAGTACCTCCACCCCTCCACCCCCCTTCGCTTACCGGAAGGCCCTCGCGCCTCGCACGTCACCAAGCTAGGGTGGGGGAGGGGCGGGTTGCGGTTGTGTATGTGTAGTGCGGGGGGGGATGGGGGTGGGGGGCGGAGAAACCTCCCCCACCACCACCCCCTCCACCCCCCACGCACCCGGGCCCCCGCTTGGGTGTGCCTGCAGGGGAGTGGTGTGGTGTGCTGTGTGCGTAAGACCCCCAGCTGTGTGTGTGTGTTTGAAACCAGAGTTTGCGTAGCACAGTCAGTCTGGAGTCCTGACCACGCCAGCTCCGTGATCAAGTCACGGAACGCTGGTGGGTTGGCGTTCCAGATTTTTTTTGGAACGGACCGGGCAAAAATGGGCCCGTTCCATAATATTTACGTACCTACCACCCCCCGTGTATATGTCACCCCCCAAAAGGGGTGTGTTTATGTCACCCCTAAGCGGCCCTGGCGGGGGGTGACATACACTAACCTACCACCCCCCGTGTATATGTCACCCCCTAAAAGGTGTGTTCATGTCACCCCCCTCCTGATTTTGAACGATTTTGAACGATTTTTGGCCGTGCTCGTAGCATTCCCCGTTGAGGGGGTCGCTATTTCGTGTTCTCCTGGCCGCACGGAGGCATTGCCTTACGTCGCCTCTTCCTCTTTTCCTTTGGTGGTGTGTTGGTCTGGCACAGAGGGCGGGACCGTGCTGATATGCACAGTGACGACTCTCCCTTTTGTTTTGTGCCCGCCTCCACCGAGATTCGGCTGATGCCTCTCAGACTGGGGGCGGGCGGTCGCCGACGCTGACGCGCCTGGCGGCCTGTGGAAAGTGACGTGGGGCTGGGATGGGGGGGGTGGTGCGAGGTGCCAGGATTTTTGCACCTGGGGGGGGTGACATATACACGGGGGGTGGTAGGTATACGGTATATAGTGCTTCCGAATATGTGTCTGTGTAATGTGCACTGCCTGCATGCTGTGTGTGCATCTTAAGTGAACCATCAACAAAGGGGGTGCACCCCGGCATACGCGCAAGGGCTTAGTGACAAGACAGGCACACCCCACACGGGGGTCTGGGGGGCGGAGCCCCCCAGCCGCCGGAGGCCACGGTAGTGAACGCCTGTTCACAGGTTGACATGATCCATGTCAATCCCTGACCAAAGTCGGTGGGTCGGTGAGTTGATGGGCTGATGGGGCGATCCCCTCAACCCATCAACCCACCGACCCAGAAATTCGGTGGGTCGGTGGGTCGATGGAACAAGTGGGGGGGGGGGGGAAACCGGTTTTTGGTGGGTCGATGGGTCGATAGTTAGAAATTGCCCTGTCCCAGCAGGAGGGGGTGGGGTGTAGGGAAGGTGTGTGTCGTGTCGGGAACACCTGCGGCCCTCCTGCCCGCGCAACGGGCCTCGGCTTCAGCACGAGAGTCGCCTGATTTGTAAACGATGCTTTTTTTTTGGCTGTACTGGCAGCCGACACCCCGCCCTACCCCACCAACCCCTCCCACACCCCCCGTTTGGCTGCAACAACACCCCACCCCCACCCCCCGACAGGCTCGGGTCACACACCCCTCCCCCCTGAAGGCAGAGCCCACCCACAGGGGGAGAGTCTTCGCGATTTGGCACGCTTCGGCAAGAGATGCCTCCCACGGCAGGCAAGTTTTTCGGCAATTCGTTTTTCTCGTCAAAAAAAATTGAAGAGAAGACAGCTGGGTTGGCCTGATGAGGGTTGGAGTCGTGCAGGGCCATTTATGAGGGAGGGATGCGACAGGCCAAACGGCCTAAATTAAAACAAGCCGCTCTTTATTTTTGGCCTCGCCCACAGTTCGTCCACACTTTGTGTGAGGCCAAGGCCAACGAGAAAATCAGTGAATTTTTCGCTGATCGCACGTAACACACAGAAACACATAATTCGCCTGCAGAACTGTCGCGTGTGATTTTGCAGGTGACATGAGACTCTGTGTGACGGCAATCACTTCGGCAAACCTATAGACGTTCCCTCTGGCTCGTTGGGAGAGGAAGCGGTGCGACCGTGCTTCATTCTTCCTTTATTTGCGTTGGCGGCTTGGCGACGTTGGCAGGCTTCCACCACCTAATAGCCCGCTGCCTTTGATGTGGGGCGTGCAGCACATGTGAGCACGAGAGACAGCTAGCCACACAAAAAAGGAAGCAGGGTTCGTCAGAAGCAAAAAACCCCCTCTCCCCCCTACACTTCATGTTTACGCATCATCAATGCTCGGGAGAAAGAAGGCGTGCCTTGCCGAAATAAACAGCACCTCTCTGCGGCACCCCCGCAGCAGCGAAGACCCCCCACATCCACCCCTCTCCCCCCCCCACCAACACGTTGCTCTTTTTTGTTGAGGGCAGGAACTTTCGATGCTACTCGCCACTGCGACACACACACATGACACACATGGTTGAAGTCCGACGTTTCTTTTTTGAGCGTGCGCCAAATGGGAAATGCACCGACCAAATGCACCCCGCGAAGCTCACCCAAGACCCAACACATCCCCCCCCACCCCCACCCCCACCCCCCCCACAGGGGTATTCGCAAAGGAATAGCCCCCCGGGGCAGATACCTTCCTACGTTGAGGCCGACGCCGAAGCACCAGGGACAGTGGGTGCTAATGAAAAACCGGTTTTTCAAAAAAAAAAAAACTATAAAAATTTTCGGGAAAATCCCACTTTTTCCCCGACTATGCCCACCCTGCTTAGAGGGTTCACAGGTCACCTGGACACCAATAATGGCCCCACTACGAACCGCGATTGACCCAAAGAGTCCAAGAACGCGAAGGAAAAGGCCAGATGTTCGCTACCGTGGCCTCCGGCGGCTGGGGGGCTCCGCCCCCCAGACCCCCCGCTGTGCTGTGTGCCTGTCGAGTAGACATATGTACCGTTGGTGCACCATGGCAAGTGGGAAACGGCACAACACCAGGAGTACGACATTGTCGTGAGTGAAGACGGAGTACGTGCAGACTATCCCACCCCTGCACACAAGTCTGTACGACTTCCTCGTTGTCCACTGGCGATCGACATTGCCTCGCCCGGCGCTGTTGGAGCACGAAGTCCGGGGATTCCCCTTCAGCCCCCCTGTCCAGCAGTGGTCTCTCAAGGGCTTGGCGTGCACCTTCTGGCACTCCTGACGTTGCCCTACAGTTCCTGAGACAGATCCAGGGCTGGAGGCACGGCCGGATGGTGTTGTAGCAAAGGACACCTGCTCTCCCACAGCACCTCACACATCTCCAACAGGGTGTATGTGGGGTGCTGTGTGAGGTGTCCGTCGGCTTTATGAAGCAACCAAAGTCGGGATGCGGGCAGGTGCCCCGCTCACCCCATACACGGACAGGAAACGCCAAAACGGCGCCAAAAAACGGAAAACGGGAAAACCGGCAAAAACCGGCTTTTTTTGCTGAATTTGGAAAGTCACCCACTATCCCTGGAAGCACTGTCTAAAAACAAAAAAAAGGCACACACGCCGATGCTCAGAACAAACCATCCCGCACGGTGGACTCCAGCGGCCCTAGCGGGAGTCTGGGAGCGGGAGTCTGAGCGGGTGTCAAAGACTCCCGCTAGCGGGAGTCTATACTCCCGCTAGGGGGAGTCTGACTCCCCCTAGCGGGAGTCTTTTCACCTATTTTCATCCATTTTTCCCATGATATACCGTATACGTAAATATTTTGGAACGTAAATATTATGGAACGTAAATATTATGGAACGTAAATATTTTGGAACGCTGGTGGGTTGGCGTTCCAGATTTTTTTCGTTCCACAATATTTACAGGGCTTTCTGCGACTCGGGGACTTGGACCAGGTGATCGGACGGCATACAGAGTCCCTGACGGGACCTACTCGTGCACTTTTCGCGCGATTCCTGACGCAAGCCGTCCTCACCACCGAGTCCCCAACTGGCCCTGTAAATATTATGGAACGTAAATATTATGGAACGGACCGGCCAAAAATGGGCCCGTTCCATAATATTTACGTTCCATAATATTTACGTATACGGTAGTTACAGTCTACTGGCGTGGGGGGTAAAATCATGGTGGAAGAGGGATGGGGAGGGGCTTGTTTTGCTTCTGTCAGTTTCCCCGGACTCTGGACTACCTACCTATCCTCCTGGTAGCGGCTACACCTGCGGAGGTGAGCGGTTAGAATTTGAGGTGTCAAAGTGCGGCCATCGCCTGTCGTAGTTGTGTTACACCTTGGGCAAGACAAGCCATCCTGCAGGCCTCATCTTCTTCGTCAGAACTGTCATCCCCCTCCTGCTGTGCGCGTTGGTCAAGCGTGCTCAAAGTCGCCTCGGATGACACGAATGGTGTGAAAGTCGCCCCCAGCGGGATTGGCATTTTGCACAAGCAGAGCGATAATTTGCGGTGTCCTTCGGGGAACCGGGACAGGAAGTAGGGCGCGCTGATGGGTTCAACGAAGTCCTGTGTGTTGCAGTGCACAAACCCCTTCTGCAGCTGTGTCAACTGTGTGCAAAGAACATACACAGCCAATCTATGAGCGTGTCGGGTGTGCAGACACGGACACAGGATGACTTCTCTATACCCGAGGATCCCGTCCTGCGACAGGTGCGCAACCTTCCAAGGCATGCCCGATGCGCGCCGCTTCTCTTCTGCCATCGCAAGATCTCTCTCGTAAGTTGCGGAGCTGGCGATTGTAACGGCATCTTTCTTGCGATGTCCGTTCTATGCTTCTTCAAATTCGTCGTTGTTCTGCAGAGGCACTGCATCTTCTGGAGCCCACCAATGATGGAGACTGATCCCTTTTCGGCATGCTCCATCAACCAGTGAAATATATGCCCTGAGATCCGAGCACGCAAGAAGGGAATCCGGGCTGACTCATCCTTGCATCCCCAGAAGCGCCAGGGGATGTCTGCATACCGGAAATGCATGAGGTCTGCAAGGGAGACAAAGAGGTAGCGGAACAAGCCCTTGTAGGTGTGTCCTGTGACAGGCAAGCACGACCTTCCGGAACTGAGCACCTGTCCCATGCTGCGACACATTCAGTGCAAGGTTTGTACAGGTCTTGTCGAATATTTTTTTGTTGTCTCATCCAGTACCCTGATCAGCCGCATGGCGAGCCCCTTGCAGTCATGGAGTGCTGGGGTGACGTAGCGGGCATTGGGAAGCACACCTGCCAAGAGGGAGGGGTAGCCAGCCTCTTTTATCTCAGAGAGAGTCAGGTGCGGGTATCGATGCACCTGTTGATACCAGCGTTCTTCTGGGATGTCGCACAGTGAGCATCGGTGCCCTCGCCCCCCGCATCGCCTCATTGTTGCCCACTGCTGATCTATACTCCCGCTAGCGGGAGTTGGACTCCCCCTAGTTGAGACTCCCGAAAAGGGTTAAACCCGGTAGTGGTACCCTACCCCCGCTGGAGTCCACCGTGCAAGGCCGGATCAGCCCACGGGTGGGTTTGAGGAAGAAATCTGGGGGGGCAAATTTTGCTGCGACTTCCGGTTTCACCCGGCCGAACTCCAGCATCTATCCAGACCCACGGTGCCAAGCCGTTCGCCCGTGTCGCGATCATTCGCGGCTTCAGGCTGCCCCCGACGACACGTTTGTATCCTGCACCTTGCCATACTTCGCCTCCACCTTGTATATGACGGAGAGCGCCCTCCTTCCGCATCGTTGCGACTTCCCTGACAGCGAACTTATCCATGTCAGGGAAGACATGGCGATGATTGCGTTGGCCACCTGGGTGCTGTGCTGGTGGAGCTCCTTGCTCAACACCGTTGCTAGGAGCCTTCTAATGGATCCCAGTGTCAGCACACTGCCCCCTTTTTTAACAGGGAAGGCCGTGCAAAAATCATGCACAATGTTTGTCGCCTCCGCAGCCTCGGGACTCTCTGCGCTCTTCTTCTTCTTAATCGACTTTGCCGCCGGCTTCGCTGCCGGCTTCGTTGTCGTCTTCCCCATTTTTGTGAATCAGGTCTGCGAGCTGGGATGGGTGGAAACGTCCGTTTCGTTTGGTGTGGCTGTACTTCAGTGACGAGTGCCACATTGCATAGGTATCATGGGAAAAATGAGTGAAAATAGGTGAAAAGACTCCCGCTAGGGGGAGTCAGACTCCCCCTAGCGGGAGTATAGACTCCCGCTAGCGGGAGTTGGACTCCCCCTAGTTGAGACTCCCGAAAAGGGTTACCCTACCCCCGCTGGAGTCCACCGTGCGGGTTATACGTTGTGACACATAGGTAGGCATCGGGGGCAAGGGGGTCAGCCATAAAGAGAACCGCGCAGGGTGCTCAGAGGGAACGGAGACAGAGAACGAGAGAGCGCAGAGTGGGTGGGGGGGGGGGGTAGGGCGGGTCGAAAGCCTGTCCCAAAATGGGGTTTTTCGACATAGCAGCCGCGG